>JAJEJO010000631.1:162626-205126 GCA_020662805.1 Glaucomys volans
TCCCACTCCTTGGCTTATACCCAAAGGACTTAAAATCAGATTGCTTCAGTGATGCAGCCACATCAATGTTCATAGCTGCTCAATTCACAATAGCTAGATTATGGAATCAACCTAGATGCCCTTCAGTAGATGAATGGATAAAGAAACGGTGGTATATATACACAATGGAATATTACTCAGCCATAAAGAAGAATAAAATTATGGCATTCGTAGGTAAATGGATGATGTTGGAGACTGTTATGCTAAGTGAGATCAGCCAATCCCAAAAATCCAACAGCCGAATGGTCTCTCTGATAAATGAATGATGATGCATAATGTGGGGGGGGAAAGATGGCAAGAATGGAGGAAAGATAGCTAGCATAGAGGGAAGGGAGGGGTGGGGGCGGGTGGGGGGTAAAATTAATAACAGAGTGTGTGACAGATACCATTGCCCTGTGTACATGCATGAACGCACAGATGGTGTGACTCTACTTTGTGTACAACCAGTGAAACAATAGCTGTACTCCATTTGTGTTCAATGAATCAATTAAAAAAAAAAAAAAAAGTGAATATCATCTACAGACTAGGAGTATGTATCTGTGGTAGAGTGCTTGCTTAGCATACACAAGACCCTGGGTTTGATCCCCAGCATCTAAATAAATAAATGCAAATACCATCCAAATTCAATTTTTAAAAGTACTATACATCATCCAGCTCTACTATTGTCATGAAGATATGATCATGAGTTGAATGTTTAGTAGCTCTACCAGCGTCCATGCAGGAAACAATTCTAGATGTTTGTACAAGTGGTCCTCTGCAGTCATCAGAAGGACTGGAAAAACTGAAGTTTGGACCCTTTACAAGGTGTTAGGTCACATCACCTGAGCTTTGAATGAAGAGGTCAGGAAGCAACAGAGAACTGTTCCTTATATAAAAGCTACCCAGAGTCCCAAAGGCAGGGTCTGGTTTCCAGAAAAATGCGTTACTGCCAGGCCTGTTTGTCAGCTGCCAATGCTTCTGGATAGGTAGCTATGTGCCCACAGAATCCAGATCCCCTCAGAATCCAGATCCAGACCTCTCTTCCTTGCTACTGGGAATGGACGCTGACTGACAGAAGCCAGCATGGCATCCCACTTGGGACAGCTTACCTCTGTGCGTGGTTTGCATGTTATTGTTTACAGTCTTTTAAAGGTGTGTAACCAAGGCCAGGTGCCATTTTTGCACAGGAGGAAACATGAAGAAGGTCATTAACTTATTTCCAATGTCAAAGCAGCTGGCTAGCCTTCCAATGGGTTGTATTGGCTCCTAAGCATGGCTCTCCCGTCTCTTCCACTCTGTTCTCTTTAGTATTTGTTAACCAAGCATCATAAAACCAGAGGGAATTTAGGGGTGTTTTGAGGGGACCCTAAGATACAAAAGACACTGAGTATACACAGTTCTAGGTTTTTTTTTTTTTAATAATTTTAAAATGCAACTTTGGGTCTTATTGTGTTCCTTCTTTTTTCTTAAGCAGATGAAAAACTCGGAGAACCGCCATGCAGTGAGTTCTCAGTACAGGATGCATTCTTACTATGGGCCTCCCTCCTACCTGGGCCAGAGTGTGTCCCAGATCTTCACCTTCGAGGATGGCCCTTCCTACTCGGAAGCCAAATCCAGCGGTAGGTGTCTGCTCATAGGCTGGCTTTGGGTTGGGGAGAGGATGTTCAGCCAACGTTGGGTCACGACCTTTCTAATGGCTTATCTGTTAGGAGCTGTTGGGAATTTCATGGTGTGTGAAACTTAGATAACTGTCCTTTAAAGTATTTATCAATGGTTTGATTTTGCTTTGCTATGATTTTTAATATATATTTTTTTCTTTCTGAGTACAGCAATAAGATGTGAAACTTCTGTTCAAAAGCTAAGAATGTATTTTCTGGAAGCTCAGTGTGCAACAGGGGCACTCTGTTGTTGTTGGTGGTGGTGCTAGGGTGGTGCCTTGCCCATGCTAGGCAAGTGCTTTACCACTGAGCTACATCCCCTGTTCCAGGGACACTTTATTTTTTTGGGTACCAGGGATTGAACTCAGGGACACTCAACTACTGACCCACATCTCAGCCCTGTTTTGTATTTTATTTAGAGACCGGGTCTCACTGAGTTGCTTAGCACCTCACTTTTGCTGAGGCTGGCTTTGAACTTGTGATCCTCTTGCCTCAGCCTCCTGAGCCGCTGGGATTACAGGTGTGTGCCACTGCACCTAGCCCAGGGACACTTTAAATATGGTTCAAGTCTAGGTATTTTTTTCTGAAGTGAATTTTTGTATACTGAATATTTGTTTTCCAAAGATTTTTTTTTTTAAATTGAAGGTGTGTATTCATCTTTTGGGGGGAAAAATAACAATAAAACATTTTTTAATACAGTCAATCTCAGAGTTTATGCAGTAGCAATGCAAATAACTCCGATATAATGGCTTTAAAAATAAAAAATGACTGTTTAATGAACCAAAGCACTTTGAAGTACACAATTCCTCAACTTCACTTTTAACCTTCTCCCCAACATTTATGCTGCTGATAGGCAGATCTTTTATGGCTGCTGTGTTTTCAGTTGCTGTTTCTAAGTCCTTTATGCATTGTCTTTTGATTTAGAAAAGTGAGGAGCAGTTGAGTTGAGGCAGTAAGTGGAAATCAGGACCTTAGTGAGTGACTTGGAAGAGACACTGATCTGTCAAAGCTTACACTATAATAAATAAAAGGAGAAGTTTGGTTTCTAAATAATTTGACTCTATAGAGATCATATTTCTTTGCAGAGCAGATGTTTTGAGAATCAGAACCATGCCTTGATTTCAAAAATCAGAATAATAAAATCTTAAAAAGCTGGGCAAGTTATGCTTTATTTACTGTATTAAAATAAATATCAGCTTCCATGCCCATCTACCTACCTTATATCTAAATATTGAAAGTTATAAGTCAAACTACAAGATATTAAATAATAAATAACATTTTTAAATAGTAGCTTTCATTAATATGGAATACATAAATCATGAGAGCTAATTTGAGCTGTAGAGACGGAAGTACACATTGTTGATTGCAGTTTCACTTTTATTAATAATTTTTCTCTTGAGAGTGGACGAGCACATTCCTGCTTTTACATTCATTCATTCTGTGTGCATATTCCCACATAGTACCCCTTTCACACTGCCCTCAATTTTGGATTATAAGCTACTTGAGGACAGAGACACATCTTGTATGCCTTTTTATTTGCTCTGATGGCTTGTTTGCTGCTTGTTGATTGAGTAAATGAATGAGTGACTGATACATTTTTAAATGAGCTTTCTCTGTAAGGGAACACAAACACAAAAAGTTCCGAAGCTACTGCGTTGCTTGTCTGATGGAGCCAGTGAACTATTTGGGTTTGAAGCAGTTAAAGAAAGGATTATTCATATAGAAAATTAAAATTGAAACCCACTTGTAGGAAGATTGCCTGAACTTCTTACTCCAGGAATAATGGAGTATATTTAGAAGCACTGGCATTCTTGAGACAAAGGTGTAAATTCAGAGCAGGGTAGTAAGACAAAAATATAAGAGGCAATTTATTAGAGCAGAGAGGAACGAATTTGGAGACGAGCAGTAGGCATTGGAATTTATGGCAGAAAAAGAAGCGACCAGGAGGAAAGAGGTTACAGTCCAGGAAAGTGAGGCCAGGGTAACAGTGCTCATAGGGAAAAACTATTGGAATTTCTTATGGGTTTTCCAGAGATGTGTAAGATTGAAAACATGGGTGTGAGAAGGCCCTGTGCTTTACTGCCTGGGACCCTCTAACTCCATTACAATTAATCAGGAACTCGAGCTGTGGAAATGAGTGAGTTAGCCAGGAAGAGCTACAGTGAAATCTCAGCAAATATTTACTTTGGAATTACTGTGGAGAAAGAGAATATGAATTAATAGGAAATCCAATCCCACTAATTTTTCAAAGAAATATGGCTTTATAACTTTTAAAGATGTGCTGTCTTTGGGTGCAGTGCATGGTGTTTGTACAGAGCAGATGGGAATGGAGAGGGAAAATTGTGTTTGGGGACAAGAACGCCCAGTATTAGATCATCTTTTGGGACATGGAATCATGTTTCATCATCAGCACTGACACAGTGGGGAGCACTTTGGGGCAAGTTAGGCCCTTAATGGGGCTGAGGTGGGGGGATGGGTGTGGGGTAGGATGCAGCGTGGGATAGGGGACATCATTATACTTACTCATGAGAGATTCACCACAGCTGGCTGATTTACCAGTTCCGTTTAGCAGTCCTATCAATGTTAATTTTAGTTCCTTTGGTTGATTGCTTTAACAAAAAAGTTAGAATTTCTAAGTAGTAAATTAATTACTCTAAGGGGGACTTCTAAATTTGAAGAACAGTTTTTTTTAAATAGACAATGTTTTCTTTAAAGTTCTATTTGAGTATAACTGTGCCCATTAAATCCATGTATCTTCAGGTTTTTTTTAAAGGTAAACATAAGCTTAGCTTCTTTTTGGCTTCTGAAGAAATGAATTTGACTTCAGCATTTTCCTGATTTTGCTGAAACTGGTAACGTGAAAATAGAATGTTGAAGGGAAAGATTCACAGAAGTTTTCCTTTTTCCACTTCACTTCTGTTTAATCCTTTGTTTTAAATAAAATAAAATAAAATAAAATAAAAGTCTGCACCATTCCCTCTCTTTTGCATATCCCGAAAAGTCTCAATGGGTGGATCAGAGAAATGGTAGGCTGGATCCTGTAGGACTTGGGAAGCCATTGAAACCAAGTGAGATGAGAAGCAATTACAGGATTTTTAGCAGATGTTGACATGTCCTGCTTGTGATTTTTAAAGATCATGCTAACTACTGTTTAAAAGTGGACCATAGGGGTGCAAAGGAAACAGTGAGACCAGTTAAAAGGCTGTTGCAGTCACTCTAGCAAAAGATGATCGTGGCTTAGTGTGGGAGCATGGTGGTGATGACAGGTGGTTGAATTCTGGATATATTTGGAAAGTAGAACTGACAAAATTTGTGGATGGAATTGGGATACAACAAAAGGAAAAGAAGCAGAGGATGATTTTGTAGTTTTTCATCTGAATAAGTAGAAGATTGGAGTTTCCATTTATTGAGGTAAAGAAGACCATGGGAAAAACAGGTTGATGGGAATTAGGAGATTTTAATTTCTTTTTGCAGTGTTGCACATCAAATGCAGAGCCTCTTACTTGCTGGGTAAGCACTTGCTACTGAGCTGTGTTCCCAGATCCTAGGAGACTTGCACATGTTAGATTTGGGATGTTCACGAGTCATCCAGGTAGATTGTTCAGTGGGAGCTGGATGTATGAAGTCTGAAGTTGAAAGGAATACCTTGCTAGAAATGAAAATTTGAGAATTTGATGTATTGACGTTAGTTTCACCTAGAGAAGTGACTATAGATGGAGAGTACTGAGCCCTAGAGCCCACCAGCATTTAGTGTTCTGATGGACGGGGAGGACCAACAATGGAGAGAGGAATGAGGAGCACCCAATGAGGTAGCGAGAAACTGTAGGGGAGTGGTGTCATGCAAGCCAGGTAAAGACAGTATTTCAATGAGCAGAGCCAAACAGTGCTGACAGGTCAAATGAGGTGAGTGCTGGAATTGACCATTGGCTGTTGCCAGGTGGAAATGATGGATGAATGGCTGCTTTTGTGGGGAGGTGGGGACCAAAGCCTGAATGTATATTTAGGAGTGCCTGGGACAAAGAACAGGGGCAGTGAGTATAGACAGCTCTTCAAGGAGTTTCCCCATAAGGGAAGTGGTGAGATGGGGCAGTCACTAGAGGGGAAGGAAGCTCAAGAAGGGGTCTTTTCTCTGTTTTTCAATAAAGGATAGGCTGGGGCTGTAGCTCAGTGGCAGAGCACTTGCCTAGCATTTGTGAGGTACTAGGTTCCATCCTTAGCACCACCTAAAAATAAACAAATAAAATCAAGGCATTCTATCCTTCTACAACTGCACAAAAAAAAAAAAAAAAAAAAAGAGGAGATTGATAGGTGTGTGTATGTGTGTTGGTAAGAGTGATGCAGTTGAGGGAAAATGTGCTGATACAACTGATGATTGGGGACACAACTGCTATAGCAGTGTCCCTGAGTAGGCAAGACAGGATGGGACACAGGGCAGAGGTGGGTCTGAGGGTGCTTTGTATTGTTCCAAGAGAAGAGATGAGAAAAGGAATTGAAAATAAATGGAAATTTCATAGCAGTTTGGTGAAGCTAGTTTATGTCCAGTGAACCTAATAAAAAACTGGGGCTTTTTTTTTTTGCCTTTCATTTTTTTATTGATGTAAAATCCACCTAATGCAATATCATCATTAAACATTTTAAAGTACACAGTTCAGTGGCATTTGGTACACTCACAGTGTCGGGCAGCCATCACTCCTGTCCAGTTCCAAATCTCTCATCCACCCCAAGAGGAGGCCTTGCACCCATGAGGCAGTTATTCTTTTTTCTTAAAGCACCTGGTTAACCACTAATCTGCTTTCTGGATAAGCATTCTACCACTGAGCCATTTCCCAGTCTCCTCTAAGATGCTGTCTGTCTGTTTGACTTTTCTGGATTTCATGTAAATGGAATCATCTGGTATGTGGCCTTTTTTTTCTCTTCTATTTGTTCTTTTTAAATATACATGGCAGCTGGGCATGGTGGTGCATGCCTGTAATCCAAGCAACTTGGGAGGCTGAGTCAGGAGGATCTCGAGTTCAAAGACAGCCTCAGCAACTTAGCGAGGCCCTAAGCAACTCAGTAAGACCCTGTCTCTAAATAAAATACAAAATAGGGCTGGGGATGTGGCTCAGTGGCCGAGTGCCCCTGAGTTCAATTCCTGGTTCTAAAAATAAAAAATAAAAAATGAAATTAAAAATAAATAAATGAATAAATATACATGGCAGTAGAATGTATTTTGGCATACTGTACATACCTGGAGTATAACTTATTCTAATTAGGATCCTATTCTTATGGTTGTACATGCTGCAGAGTTACCCTGGTCATGTATTCAAATACAGCTAGAAAAGTTACGACTGACAAATTCTACTGTCCTTTATGTTCCCCTCCTACTCCCTTCCTTTCATTCCCCATTTTGTCTAATGCAGTGGACTTCTGTTCTTCCCCTCCCACCCTCCCTTGTTGTGGGTTAGAATCCACATATCAGAGAGTTGGTATGTGGCCTTTTGTGAGTGACTTCTTTCTCTAAGCCTAATGTTTTCATGGTCCATCTAAATAGATCAGTACTACATTCCTTCTTACGGCTAATATTCTATGGTATGGACAGTCCTCATTCATTCATCAGTTGATGAACATTTGGGTTGCTTCCATCTTTTGGCTGTTGTATATCTCATGGGTATAATGTTCATGTACGTGAACTCTGTTTGACTGTCTGTATTCAATTCTTCTAGATATACACTAAGGAGTGTACATTAGTTAGCATTATAAGCTGAAACAATGTATGTTGCAGCTAAACAAAATACCAGCGTTGGGTTGGTGCTTCAGGCAGTTCTTCCCATCAGGGAGACAGGAAGCACAGTGGGCCAAGGAATCTGAGGCTGCTTCTATGTGTGTAGTACCCTGTGTTGTACGGCAAGCCTGAAGGAGAAACTGTCTCCCTGCTTTAACGAAAGCCAAGTGAGTTTTATGCAACATCTAGAAAAATGTTGAGTTTAATTCAAACTTGACAGTTTAGGAAATGACTTATCATTTGCTAAATTTCAAAGAAAAGAGCACTGGGCTGGGAAACCTATTTTCCTTATGTGAACTTTAGCTTTAGCTTTGCACAGACAGGCAAGTGGAGCATTTAGTGGCAAGGACCATGTAGGCCAGCACGTTGGAGGGAATGGATGCCACCCTTGGGGGTGGGAGGGGAGGTCTGGCTCAGATACCCAACTCTTAGCCTGACAGTTGGATGCTCAGTTAATGTATTAGAGCTTCAATTTCCTCTTCCAGAAAGTTGAAAGCAATAAGAGCTTTATCTATTTTACATATGGATCACGTAAAGAATTATGTAAAAGCATGGCAGCAGTTCTGTTGTCACGTGAAGAGGGTCACTGTGTCTTGCATACCTTTCTACTTGGCAGGTGCCTGGCAGTGGGCTCTACAAATGAAAGTGACTGCAGTCATTAAAGAGGGTTTAGTTTTAGCTCAGTGGGGTCCTGATGGAACAAAGTGTGTGTGCGTGCGTGTGTGTGTGTGTGTGTGTGTGTGTTGTGAACTTGCTTAGACGTCATGCTGTGCTGAATGAGGAAGGTGGAGTGTACTAATTTTTAAGCATCTGATCAACATTTAGAAATGGCAACTTTGAAGATTTGTTTTTAGTATATCACGTTTGCTGAATAAACAGGGAATACAAAGAAAAACAACCAGAGAGGAGGGGTGTGCAAGGGCACCAGCACATCCAGAAGAAGCTCACTGACATGCTGTTTGAGGAAGACAAATAGAGTTGTCTTTTTCAAACCTTTTTTCTTTTTCCATGAAAAGAGCACCCTATAAGGCAAACAGCAAGACTAAGACCTGCTGGGCCCCCAATGTGTCCTATGTCTAAAATGCTGCCATTTGACCAGGCCACCACAGGCTGTCATGTAGAAACAGAGGCACTTCCAGAGACCTACTCCCAGCCCCTCGTGGGGAGGTCAGACTCATTCACGTAAAAGAAGGGTTCAGCCATGCAGCCCTGTAGCAAGAATTACCAGGGTGTGTTGTCACACACATAGAGTTGACTTTGAATTGTCGAGGAGCCTGGCATTGTGCTGTGTCCTCAGAAGGCTCCTGGGGTGGTTCCTGGCCTCTTGGAAAATTAAGAAACCAACTGTTGGATGCTTCGTGTTCATTCCTTGCTGATCTGAAAGTTAGGCATTCTACGTGGGGTGTAACCTCCAGACCTTAAACACCCTGGATTTGCAGCTTATAGGATCTTCCTTTTTGAAAACTCAAATTTTAAGGGCTTAATTCTTTACACATGACTGGTTTTAGATTAAAAATGCAGCCCTGCAAGAGAGTCTGGAGGGTTTACTCGAAGTGCACACTTGACAGGGTTGCAGGCCGAATGAGGTGACGCCCTCCAGGACTTGCTGGTAGTGTTTCAGAGGAAGAGCCAGATCATGATATGAGCTGAGGGCTCCCAGTTACTTTTTTTTTTTTTAATATCTACTTTTTAGTTGTAGGTGGACACAATACCTTTATTTTATTTTTATGTGATTCTGAGGATTGAACCCAGGGCCCCACACATGCTAGGCGAGCGTTCTACCCCTGAGCCACAACCCAGCCCTCCCAGTTACTTTTACTGAGTGTTCTTTCTGCTTTGTTTTCCCTTCCTTTACTTTTCCTTCTCTTACAAACACTCGCATAGCTCTTCAGTAAGGCACATGCCCTGTGTACTTTATGGGTATAGCTTACCATATTATTATCCCCACTTTACAGATGAGGATACTGAGGCATAGAGACAATGGTTGTAAAGAGGGAAGAGAGGCCAGTCCCTTCCACGTGCCAGTTGGAGGAACTGAGGCCTGGTGGTGGTGATGTTTGTTAAACCTCACTGACCTAAGTTCTGAGGTTTGTGTTGGAACTATTTTTAAGGAAATATGACTGTGATCAGAGGTCGATAGTGCACTTGGACACGTCCTGTCTGCTGGGACTAAAAACATGCTGTAGTAGCACTTTTTTCACTCTTGTGGTAAAATGCCAAAGCCTGGCCCCTTCACACAGGCCTCATACAGAAATGTTCCATCTGGGGGCATCTTTCTGTAGTGTGCCCAGGTCAGCAACAAACTTGAAAGCAGCCAAAACCTACTGATGCATCAGGTCTGGTGTTTCTCTTTACACCTCTATGATGCAAAGAACACAGTGAAGTCGCCTTTAGTTTCGTGGTTATAGTTGGACTTTATTTAATAGGAGAAAGTCAAGTGCAAGTGTTCATATTTGACGGGGGTGGGTATAAGATTAAACAACTAGTTATTAGCTTTGAAATTCTATGTGCAAATAGGAACACCACCAGGTACTTTGGAAATAATTATTCTTTTTCTTCTGTTCCCTGTGATTAAGCTGATAAATAGTCCCATACACTCCTTGCTACTTTATTTTTAAATTAGTGAGAATAAAAGATCTGCCAGTTCTCCCACGAACTTTTGGAGAAAGATACTGTCTACCTAGTCCGTCCGTGGCTTATCGGGACTTTGCTTTTACATCTTTAACTTGTTCTTTGAAAGCTACCATTTGGCACACAGAGCCAAGAACACATCCTCAAGTTTACCTGCATCATTGCTTATTTGGTGACTGTTGTATTTAAAAATTCTGGCAAGGCCAGCATCCACATGGGAGTCCTCAGTTGGCTATGACCTGGTCACTTGGTTAGAACCTCCAGCATTGTCACTCATAAGATTTCTTCCTTTGAATCTGACTTTAGTCCTCAGGGCCCCAGTGCTTTTTTTCCGGCATGGTGTAGAGTAACTCAGGAGTTTATTTTTCCCTGCTTGGCTCTTCAGAGGCACGGCCCAGGCCAAGTACAACTTGAATAACCTTCAGGAAAGCTGTGCTGTCCTTCTGTCGGCCGCTGTCTTTGAAAATTGCCTCCAGAGTTAGTGAGCAGGAACAGTTAAGATTTACAAACAATGATGAAGCTTGTCATGCATCTTTCACCATTCATCATCCAGGTGCCGTGCCTGGGCGGTGAAGTGTTCTTCATAAAAACCAGCTCAGTGTGAAATACACCTCGCTGCAATGTTTACTGCTCTGAAGCTCGTCAACGGCCCTTTATAGTAAATCCAGATTGCGATGTGACATTACAGTATATCATTGCCCGGCGCGGTGGGGTTTACACTAGGAATGAGTGCAGTGCACACCAGATGAGGTGTCCAAATTGAGTTATGTCAGAATTTGGCTGTTATATGGGGATAGCTTTTGTTTTCTGAACACTGAAAGTTAGCTTTATATGTATTTATATTTATATATGGGCATATACTTTCCATCGAGCATATATACATAGGGTATACAATATATGCTGAGGTCAGGTTCCAAATGGGCTTCTGGAATAAAGTGGTGACCAGATTTTATGTACCTTCCAAACTGTTCTTCAAAACTGGTGTAAGTGGAATCTTTGGGGGGAACTAAAGTAGATAGTTATTTCTTTGTAGAAGTGGGTTGGATCTTGCTGTGTGTAAAGTGATCGTGTTCACTATCCTTTCTTATAAAACAAGGAACCCTTTCCCCTGGAATTGTTGTTGCACACCAGACTGATCCCTTTCACAGGAGGGCAAAAGAAGAAACCCCACAGAATGGAGTCCATCTACTGCTGAGCACCTTGCCTGTCCTCTTGAGCACATGCACTAGGGGAGGTCTCTGAAGTCAGTTGCTTATTTACAGTTTTTTAGTGGGTATCAAAATCCAAGTACTGCCTCTGTTATATTGAAAGATGCTGCTTCCAAGAAGAGATTTATGGTGTTTTAGTCTAAATCTGCAAAATAAAAGAGCACACTGAATTTATTGCATGATCAGGTTTATTTACATTCATCCTAAAAGTGCCGATATTAAAAATGAGCTCCATAAAAAAATAATATTCAGAGATAACAGCAGGCTCTGCCGTCCCATGATCATTTGCTTAACACACATATTTTAAAATCTCTGTTAACTGTAGCAGGGTTGTTAGGAGAACCATTTTGTGGTCTTTACACACCTGGCTCTTCATTGAATTCAGGGTCTTTGCACCATTTACACCTGCTTCAAATCTAGGTTGGGTCCCACACTTTAGCCACAGAGGTAAACATAGCTTTCTTTTTTGTGTCCACTCCTTGTTTCCTTAATGGCCATGATTGAGATTGATTAACAGCACCATGTCTGAGCTTTCTGAAGCAGTAGCAGGAGACTATCAGAGTGTATGGTGCTGGCCTCTAGAGACCGTAGAGGAGCCAGGAGCCTTCCATTGGCTGTCACTCTTGGGGAGGGAGAGAATGACTCCAAATCAGCCTGGGTTCACTTTGCCTAGGTGGTTGGACCGCCGATACAGGCTCTTCATAAGGATTTTGAGATAAACACAGGATAAATTTCTGTAATCTAAATTTCAGATAATGAAAAATCTTTAATATAAGCATGTTCCCCAAATTTGGATTACACTGAGAATTCTTTATTGTTTCTGGAATTTAAACTTAATTAGGCATCCTGTGTTTTTATTTGCTAAATCTGGTCACCCTTCAGGTCCACAAATGTCTTCTCTGGACCACCCCAGGTTAGAGAGCAGAATGGAAGTGGACCCAGGAGAGCAGTACCTTTCAGTATTTCCAGCAGTTTTAAGAGTTGTTTAGTTTTATTTCTATAGGAACAGTTCAAGAGGTGGCACTGATCATGCTTGAAAAGGTTTCTATTTTGGTTGAAGTCATTTCATGGGTTTCTCAGTAAGTTTCTGGATTGAAATCTATCTTTAAGCATACTGTTATTTCTTCTGTGTAGCACATTTTGACCCGGTATCTCTCAGTAGTTTTGCCTGGCGTTTTAATGGCCCTTGTACTCCCCTGTGGGGCCAGCTCCTCAGTCTCTCTTTCCTTAATCCCTCCAGGATATAAACTGATGGCTCAGTAAAGCAGTGATAAACTGTGTGGGTGCCAGTTGTGTGTCTCTGGGCTGGGTCTTATGCTATAGGAGAGAACCCATGGCTGAGCATGGCTGCAGTGATCACCAGAAGTCAACGGAGCCTTAGGGACACCTCTCTTCCCTTCCTTGTACCTAAGCTTCTGTAGGGTATGGAATCCAGTAGTGCTGTGCACACTTGTCTTGATCTTATTGAAGATTTGTTTGGGGTCTTCTCCACAAACTTCAGGGAGGGTTTCCTGCTTTGGTGAGAGAAACCAGGATTACAGCTGAACTCGAGGTAAATGCTCTAAATGTGTAGCCTTTTCCATGCATGTTTCACCTTTGTTACTTTAAATGTCCACAGAATTAGGATGGAGCTTGATTTGTTTGTTTATAACAGCTTTATTGAGGTATAATTCACATACCATAAAATTCACCCTTTAAAATGTACAATTCAGTGGTTTTAGTAGATTGATAGCATTGTGCAACCATCACCATTATCTCATTCTAAGACATTTCCATCATCCCAGAAAGAATCCCCACATGCACAGCAGTAACTCCCCATTTCTCTCTCCCTCCCAGCCCCTGGCAATGGCTAGACTACTTTTTGTACCTATGGATTTGCCTGTTCTAGATGTTTTATATCAATGGAATCAGACGATATGTGGCCTTTTCTGACTGTTTTCATTTTGTGTTTTCAAGGTTCATCCATGTTGTAGTGGGTATCAGAGTTTCATTGCTTTTTATGGTCAAATAATATTTCATTATGTGGAACGAGTTTATTTTGAGTTCAGAAACTTGTGTGGGACCCAGAAAAATCATTAAACCATGAGATTTTCAAAACAAACTGTGTACTTTATCTTGTTCTATTTAATCTTTGACTCTTTCATCTGAACACATGAATATGCGTAATGAGTACAGCCTACTGTATGGAGAGGAATGGGCCGTGCAGGGATCTGGAGCAATCCCAGTTGTGTCATTTTCTGTTTCATGCTGATACCCTCTGAGTTAGTCTGCTTGGGCTGTCATCATAAAGTACCGTGGACTGGATGGCATAAACAACAGAAAATTGTTTTCTAACAGTTTGGAGACTGAAAGTTCAAAATCAAGGTGCCCTCAGGGTTGGTTTCTAGTAACGCCTCTGCCTTTGTGGTGTGGTCTGTCATCTTCTCACTGTGTCTTCTTCACAGGGCTTTTCCTGTGTGCAATGGGAAAGAGAGAGGGAGATAGATATGGATCTAGTCCTATCAGACCCCAATTATCTCCTTATTAAATACCCTGTCTCCAAGTTCAGTCACATTGGGTCTAGGGCTTCACCAATCTAGAGGGGAGACATGCATTTCAGTCCGTAATACTGTGGAGGGCTCTCTGTCTCCAGATGTCTTTCTTCTTCTCCATGAGGTTCTTGGGAAATAGGAAACAGTTGCTGAGCTTTGGGGACCAGAGTGAACAGAAGAATGGAGTGTGTTTCCTGCTAAACTGCCTCCTGTCTGGGGTTGCTAACCACTCCCCTCTCTCCCACCTGCTGAACCGGCCCCTTGCCTGCCATTGGATCCCCCCTTGCCAGGGGAGTTTCTCAGATGGAGCAGTCATGCACCCCAGCACCTGGAGCTCTTTGTCCTAGACTGTTACTCTTCATTTCCTTACCACCCCCCTGCAGTTTAACTCACTCCTTCCTTCCATTCCATCCTATCCTGTCTTGTCTGAATCAAGGGAAAAAATTGCTGATTCCTTCCCCTTAAAGTACTCTACATAACCTTGAACAGTTTAACCCTGATGTACTCCCACAGATCAGAGTCTCTGCCAGTTTCCCAAGCAAACACAGCAGTATGTAGGGGCAAGAATGTGAGAGGAGCACATTGTTTTCCAGATGTTGTTATGAACCAGCACAAAGGTGGCTTCAGAGTCAACTAATCATGGTCAGTGATACAGATCAGCCAAATATAGAAACTAATCTCTTACTCTGTGGAACACCTTGACAGGGATGGTTTTGTTTAATCTTAACAACTGTTTCTTTTGGTAGCAAAAGGTTTTTTCTCCTTCTGACACCAGTTCTAATATCAACTGGGTGTCCTACAGTTCAGTTCAGTGCTGACAATAGTTAACTATCTAGAGTTTGCCCAGACCTTACAGGTTAAGGGCTCAGTCCTATAAAACTGCCCCCATTTCAGACTGCAATCAGAATTAGAACACTCAGCCTTTCCACATTTCTACCAAGCTGGCTAAAACTCAAGGATTCTTACAGCCTCCCCCGTAGGCTCAATAATTCACTTGAACAACTCAGAGAACTTGGGAAGTGCTTTAGTATTACTGTTTTTCTATAAAAGATTCAATTCAGGAACAGCCACATGGAAAGATGCATGGGGTAGGGTACTGGGAATGGGCTGGGGGTTGGGCACACAGAGCCTCCACAGTCTCTCAATCTTCCATGCTTCTGGCAGTCAGCCCCCATCTTGAGGTCATCTAGGGGCCCTCCAGGAGTCACCTCATTAGAACGAAAGAGGCTCCCATCACCCTTGTCACTCAGGAAATTCCACGGGTTTTAGGAACTCTGTGCCTGTAACTGGCACAAAGACAAAATACCTTTCTATAGCTCTACAGGTAGGTAGAGCAAAATCACTGACCCTACTTTAGAGAGGAGTCAATTGCTGAGGAGAGAGCAGAATGCACAGCTGGGAGTGGAGCAGGGCTGTGGTCTGGGCGTCCCCTTCAAAACTCAGGTAGAAATGTAGTCACCATGGTAGCAGCATGAGGAGGTGGGACCCTTAAGAAGTGACTGGGTCATGAGGGCCCTGCCCTGGTGAATGGATTAAGGCCATTACTGCAGGCAGGGTTGGCTATCCCAGGAATGGACTCCTGACAAAGGAGAAGCCCTGTCCCATTCCCTGTCTTGTGCCCTGGTCATTTTGCCTCTGCCAGAGGATAACATGGAGAGAAGACCCTCACTGGGTGCCAGCCCCCTGCTCTTCCACCTCCCAGCCCCCAGAACTGTGAGCCTAACATACTTCTGTTCATTATAAATCCCCCAGTCTCAGGTATTCTGTTATAGCAACATAAATCAGACTAACACAAGCTCTGAATGATCTCATCTCTCCTGACTTGTTGCTCAGGGACTCTGTGCCACCTCAGGCTCCAGTGTTGAAGCTCCTGTCTTCAGCCTATGTCTTAGACCTGTTCCCTCCAGGACAGTAGCTACTAGCCATACAGGGCTGTATGGTTTTAAGAAGTTAAAATTTTAAATCCAGTTCCTCTGTCATGCCAGTCACATTTCGAGTGCTCAGGCAGCCTCATATGGCTGGAAAAAAACATTTTGGAATATGCAGAAATAGAACATTTCCTCTGTCACAGAAAGTTCCATTTGACAGTACTTTTGGACTTGCATAGTGACAGGAAGGTGCGGCTCAGTGTAAAAAACTGAGAACAAAGGCATGAACACAAGTGCCATACTTTGAGCAAACCCCATTTTAAAAGTCTAACTTTGGTTGGGAATCGCAGCCCTATTCAAATAACCTGTCAGGTTGAGGAGGCATTTTTGACAGAACTGTTGAGTGAATGCTGACAAACCTGAGCAGGTGCATGGACCCAATCTGTGATGTGCACCTTTTTAAATAGATGAAGGTGAGTAACTAAAGTCAAACTTGGTTGATTGCAGTCCAGTCGCTCAAGGTGGAAGACGTGCCTGATAGCCTGGGGGGCCGCCTGTGAGCTTTGGAAACTTGGCAAGGATAGCAGACGTTGAAACCAAGGCTGGGAAAGTGGCATTTACCCTCTCAAATACATGACTGGCTTGCATTTTATCCTGTTCTGTGGGTTGCCTGTCAACTCTGTTGATTGTGTCCTTTGTTGCTTAACGTTTGAGATTTTTTTTTTTTCTGGCGGTGCTGGGGATTGAACCCAGGGTCTCGTGCTTGTGAGGCAAGCACTCTACCAACAGAGCTTTATCCCTAGCCCTAACATTTTATAATTTTGAGGAAGTCTAGTTTGCTTGCTTTTCATCTGCTGCCTGTGCTTTGGTGTCAGGTTTAAAAAATTATTGCAGGGGCCAGGATTATGGCTTAGTAGTAGAGCACTTGCCTAGCATGTATGAGTCACTGGGTTAAATTCTCAGCACTGCATATAAATAAATAAAAAATAAAGGTCCATCAACAACTAAAATATTAAAAAAAGAAATTATTGCAAAGTCCAGTGTCATAAAACTTTCCCCCATGTTGTCTTTTAAGAGTTGTATACTTTGTGTCTTTACTTTTTACCCAGGTCTTTGATTCATTTTGAGTTAATACTTGTAGATGGTGTTGGGCAAGGTCCATCTTCCATTCTTTTGCATGTGGATTTTCAGTTTTCTCAGCACCTTTTGTGGACGAGGCTGTCCTTTCCCCAAATCTTGACAACCAAATGGGAAGGTGGCAGAAGGGTTAAAGTTTGACACTTGCCTGTGGTCTTTTTCTATGAGCTTCAGAGAATGTCGGACATGGAGTGTTGAATTCCAGGCAGACTTGGGAAGTTGCCAGGTGATGATTCACCTCACCTCTGGTGAATAACTTCCTTGGTTACCTGCTACTTTTATTTACTTGTCTCTGCCAGCTTCCCAGCTATATCTTTTCTTCACTCCTTACAGTTGAGAGATAGGAGAATAGGATAACAAGGGAAGGGAATCCTTCCAGTCAGGATTTATAGTAGAGCAGTGAGAATAGTAGTGCATATAAAAGATTGACTGATATTCCATTTTTCTAATTGAGAGTGGCTAGAATTTTTCTATTTGAAAGTGGCAAATGTTCATCTTTTGAAAACCCAGTTTTAAAGAGTCATCTGCAGATGCTTCTATGCAAGATAGCGTACTGCAATGGCAGAGCCCTAATAATCCTTTCCTGTCCCATAGGAATATTGCTAAGGAAATACACTACCAGAACCAAGGGCAAGATAAGCAAAGAGGAACGGATGATAATGGCTGGCGGCTTGCAGCCGCACGTTGTCAATCACCCCTTAATGTTTACAGAAGCGAAAAGTCAATGTGTACTTGTTTTAATTTGACACACTCTTGGGTCGAGAGAGTGTAATCGCTGGAGGGGACAGTTAAGTGGCTGTGCTCCTTGTCAGCCTGTCCGGGTCTAACACTGGTGCTAAGCACTCTTCTGATGAGCAATAGATTGGGTTAAATACCGGGTGTAATTGCTTGCTTCCGCATGCCGCTCTTGCCATGCCTTGTACTAACTACATTTCTATCAGCACTTGCCTGGGGCTCTGAGGGTTTATGTGCAAAGAGAGTCACATGTTCATTTTCATGAATCAATGTCGATTTTTGAAAAGCAGTTGTTACAATGCTAAGTGGACTGTAATAAATTGCACCCCCTCCGGACCCACTGGAGTAAATCAGAAATGTTTATATCCATCCAAGTGGTCTTTTGAGTTTAAGTGACTTTTTGTTTACTTACCAAACCAAATGTTTGTCTTCAGGAAATGGAGGCATATGATTTGTTCATTTTTTAATCCTGTGGAGCACTTGAAACTCTATGTATTCTTAGGTGGAAAAGTCATTCCCCCAGCATCCTCATAAGTGAAGTTACCGAAGGCCATTTCCAAGGCTGGAGACGCTGTTACACCAACTCTGGTGTCGCCCTGTCTCCAGTCACTGCTTGTTTGTGTCAGTGATGCACTGAGCTCTAAAGATAAGCGTGGGTCCTGTGCCAGTAGTTTCTAAGCAAAGAAATTAAATTTTGGCGGTGTGTTTCTTCTTCTTTAGATTGCTTGGCTCTACATCATGAAGTATGTGTGCTATTTGATATTTATTTACCCTGAGTCTAGAGAAAACTGTTGAAATGACTGTAATCATTTTGTAGATCAGACTAACCAGAGGTCTGACCCTTCTTGACTGGATGCAGTAATTAAAGGGTTTGATGGGGTGACTCTGTCATAATGAAATACCCATTTCATATTTAAAACTAGTTAAAAGAACCATATCATGATTTTCTATTCTTTTGTGTCTTTCTTTTCTTCTTTTGGATGGATCATTGTGATCTTATCATTGTTGCTTCAAGATTTGCTTGACCACATTAATAATGTCTCTTTTAATGTAGCACTAATAGTTTTTTTAAAATGTGCTGGAGATGTAATCCAAGGCCTTGCAAGTACTAGGCAAATACTCTTACCACTGAGCCATACCCCAACCTCATAATAATAATCTTTATTGTATGTTTTCTTGTAATTCTAAATACAACATAGTGAAACTTGCCATTTTAACCATGCGTGTATATAGTTTGTACACAGTGCTGTTACCATCACCATTATTGATTTGCAGAACTTTTTCATCATCCCCCAAAGGAAACTCTGCCCATCAAGCAGTATCTTCCCATTTTTTACATCTTCCAGTCCCTGAAAATTTCTATTGTGCTTTCTTGGCTCTATGAGTTTGCCAAATTCCAGACACCTCATATGGGTGGAATCATACAAAATTTGTCTTTTTGTGTTTGTCTTATTTCACTTATCATGTTTTTCCATGTTCATTCACATTGAAGCACGCATCAAACTGGATTCATTTTTATGGTTAAATAATATTCCATTGCATGGATAGATCACTTTAGGCTACTGTGAATTAAGGCTGCTTTGAACATTTGTGTTGAAGTGTTTGTTCAAGTCCCTATTTCAGTTCCCTTGGAAATACCCCCCAGGAGTGGAATTGCTATGTCATAAGATAATTCCATGTTTACCTCTTTGCAGAATTACCACACTTGTCTACAGTGACTGCATGGTTTTATATTCCAGCCTGCAGTGCACTCAGTTCCCAGTTCTCCCACATCATTCCTGACACTTGTTTTGTTCTGTTGTTTGTTTTTTAATTTATGAACTTTCTGGAGGGTGTAGTCACCCACAATGTTAATCACTGTGGATTTGATTTGCATTTCCCTGATGTCTGATGATGCTGAGCATGTTTTCATGTGCTTGTTGGTTGTTGGTATATCTTCTGTGGAGAAATGTTTATTCATGTCCTCAGCCTATTCTCTCCTAAGAGTTACACGTATTGGATAAGATTATAGGTCTCTGATCCAAGTAAAGTTGGTTTTTATGTATGATGCAAGGCAAGGCTTCAGCTTTGTTTCTATGAATGACATCCATTTATTCTGCATGTAGATTTTCCCCTCAGAATCGTCTTGGTCTGCATGATTGCTGGATCCCAATCTAGCCCGTGCTTGCCTCCCAGTGTCTTAGATAGGTCAGCCTCTTCCTTGTGAGGCACACTGATCATGGTGCCCATCCTTTGCTCCTGGGACTACTCATCTGGGCACCAAGAACCTCCTTTTTCACTCTGTGCTCATTTCTGTTGAATTTATTCTCAAGTCGCGCTAAATGCTAGGAATGATCTTGATTCCCTCTTGCTAGTGCTCTCAACTTCCCTCATTCACTAATTCTCCTCCTTTAATTAGCCATCACTAACACTCCAGAATGAATGAAAAGAATTGGGAATTTTCCTTGGTCAGGCTCATTTTGCAATATGAAACTTCCCCACGTGCTGAAAATATGTTATGCTATCGTGTTTGTCAGCTCTCCGTGGCTGTGACAAAACACCTGAGCAAATCAGTTTATAAGGATGAATAGTTTGTTTTGGCTCATGGCTTCAGAGGTTTCAGTCAATAGTCTCTTGGCACTGTTGCTTTGGGGCCTTTTCCAGCAGGGTATGTCAAGTGGAAGCATGTGGCAGTGGAAACCTGGTCACCTGTGGTGCTGGGAAGCAACAAGAGAAAGAAAAGGGTGGAGGTCCTAGTATTCCCCTCAAGGGCACTCAGTGACCTATCTGCTCCCACGAGGCTCTACTTCCAATGGCACCACAGGGTGGTAACCAAGTTTTTACTGCATGAGCTTTGGGGGGTACATTCTAGATCTGAACCATTCTCTGTTATATTCTTTCTCTTCATTTGTTCTCCAGAGTGTATTATTTCTTTATTGGTATTTAATGCAGACTACAAACGCCTGAAGAGAACTTTGCATTATTCTCTGTGTAACTCATTTCAGTGCTTCATACATTACTCTTATTATTTTCACCAAAAATGGTATGAATTCATCGTGAAAAAATTGTAAGATATATAATAAATAAAACCAGAAGTTTGTAGTGAAGTTCTATAATTTCTTTCGTATAGATATTGTACACTGTTTTCCCTCCCATCCCTGTGTATGCTTTAATAATACCCATTAATGCCATAAGAAAGGACACTATCCTGGCACAAAGATAGACTAATGGAATAGAATAGAGAGCCCAGATATAGCTGTCACGTGAATGACCAAATGACATGTGACAAGACTCCTAAGAACATCCAGTGGAGGACATTCAGCAAGTGGCTGTGGGAAAACTGAATATGCTCATGGAGAGTGGGTTACCCTTACCTCATGTGGAAGTTAACTCAAAAAGGATCAAAGACATAAATGTGACACCTGAAATAGTAAGACGCCTAGGAGAAAACGTACAGCAAAGCGTCATGATCTTGGTAAATTTTAGCAGTGATTTCTTGTATCTAAGACAAATAAAAAAATAGGCAAATTGGACTTTATGAAAATTTTAAATGTTTATACATCAAAAGATACTGTCAAAGAATAAAAAGGAACCCTCAGAATGGAAGAAACTATTTGCAAATCACATATGGGATAAGGCCCTGATATATAGAATTTACCGAGGACTGCTAGAACTCAACAACCCAGTTCCAAAAGGGCAAGAGAATCAAATAGACATTTCTCCAAAGAAGATATACAGATGACTGGTAAGTATATAAAAAGACACTCAGTTTCACTAATTATTAGGGAAATGTAAAGCAGAACCACAATGAGATATGGTCTTACACCCATTGGGATACTTACTATAAGCAAACAATACAACCGAAAATAACATGTTAGCAAGGATGTGGAGTAATTGGAACTCTGTGCACTGTTAGTGGGAATATAAAGTGATGTTGCCTCCATAGGAAATAGCATGATAGTCCTCAAAAAGTGTAATATGGGATCATCACATGATTCAGCAGTTCCATTTCTGGGTATATTCCCCAGAATAATTGAAGGTAGGGTCTTGAAGAGGTATACCCATGTTCATAGCATTGTTATTTACAATAACCTTAAACAAACAACTGAAGTGTCTGTCTGTAAAAGACCGGATCAGCAAAATATGGTATCCATATAGAGTGGAATATTATTCAACTCTGAAAAGGAAGGAAATTCCGACTGACACTTGAGAACATAAATGAAGACATTATGCCAAGTGATGTAAACCAATCACAATAAGACAAATCAGGGTTGATTTCATTTTTTTTAAATTTTGGTTCATTGTACACAAATGGAGTACAATTCTCGTTTTTCTGATTGTACACAAAGTAGAATCATACAGTTTGCATACTCATACACATCCAAGGGTAATGATGTTTGTCTCATTCTCTTTCCTTCCTGCCCCCTCCCCACCCCTCATTTTCCTCTATACAATCCATTCTTTCTCCATTCTTCCCTTACCTCCCCCCACCCCTGCTATGTGTCATCAACCACTTATCAGAGAAATCATTCAGCCTTTGGGTTTTTGGGATTGGCTTATTTCACTTAACATGATCTTCTCCAACTCCATCCATTTACCTGAAAATGTCATAATTTTATTATTCTTTATGGCTGAATAATATTCCATTGTGTATATATACCATGGTTTCTTTATCCATTCATCTATTGAAGGGCATCTAGGTTGGTTCCACAATCTGGCTATAGTGAATTGGGCTGCTGTAAACATTGATGTGGCTGGATCACTGTAGTATGCCGATTTTAAGTCCTTTGGGTATAGGCCAAGGAGTAAGATAGCTGGGTGAAATGGTGGATCCATTCTGAGTTTTCTAAGGAATCCCAGGAATGCTGTCTAAGGAGTGCTTTCCAGAGTGGCTGCACCAATTTGCAACCCCAGCAGCAATGTATGAGTGTACCTTTTTCCTCACATTCCCGCCAACACCTATTGTTGCTTGTATTCTTGATAATAGACATTCTAATTGGGGTGAAATGATATCTTAGGAGAGTTTTGATTTGCATTTCTCTTATAACTGGAGATGATGAACATGTTTTCATATATCTGTTGATTGCCTGTAGATCCTCTTCTGTGAAGTGTCTGCTCATTTCCTTAGCCCATTTAGTGATTGGGTTATTAGTGTTCTTGTGTAAAGTTTTTTGAGTTCTTTATAAATTCTGGAGATTAGTGCTCTATTTGATATGTGTGTGGCAAAGATTTTCTCCCACTCTGTAGGCTCTCTCTTCACATTGTTGATTGTTTCCTTTGCTGAGAAAAAGCTTTTTAGTTTGACTCTATCCCAATCATTGATTCCTGCTTTTATTTCTTGTGCTTTTGGAGTCATGTTAAGGAAGTCTGGTCCTAAGTCGATATGATGAAGATTTGAACCTACTTTTTCTTGTATTAGATGCAGGTTCTCTGGTCTAATTCCTAGGTCCTTAATCCATTTTGAGTTGAGCTTTGTGCAGGGTGAGAGATAGGAGTTTAGTTTCAATTTGCTGCATATAGATTTCCAGTTTTCCCAGCACCATTTGTTGAAGAGGCTGTCTTTTCTTCATTGTCTGTTTTTGGCTCCTTTGTCAAGTATGAGATAACCATATTTATGTGGGTTTGTCTCTGTGTCCTCTATTCTGTACCATTGGACTACCTACCTATTTTGGTGCTAATACCATGCTGTTTTTGTTACTATTGCTTTGTAGTATAATTGAAGGTCTGGTATTGTGATGCCACCTGCTTTGCTTTTCCTGCTAACAGTGGCTTGTAAATTAGTCATAGAGACAGAAAGTGGAATGGGGGAAGAAGAGAATGACAAGTTACTGGTTTATGGGTACAGAGTTTCAGGGTAAAAGATGGAAAAGTTTAGAAGATGGAAGGTGATGATGTTCGCACAACAATAAAAATGTACTTACTGACCCTGAACTGCACACTTAAAAATGGTTAAGATGATAAATTTTTATGTTACAATAACAGTAAAAATATTGGGGGAAATGTACGTTGTATTTGCATCAGACATCATTTTTACATCTGTCAGAATGACAATTATTTTTATCTTATTAACATTGGGAGAATTACATAGAAGCAAAACCAAAGACTAGGACCTGTGTGCAGGAGTATATTAGATGGAAAATCAAAGGAGCCGAGGGAAGGGTCAGGGAAGGAAGAAAAGCCAACGTGAAGTTGCAAGGGTAATGGGTGTTAGATTTGGGTCTTCTGCAGGGCTCCTAGAAAAACTTCCAGACCGTGGATAAATCTGAAGCATTTACCTGCGTAGAGGCTCCAGATGTTAACCCCGAACCCCCTCGCTTCAGAGTCACTCACCTGTGCCTGAGGAAGGACGATCAGAGAAGACCTGGGATGGAAGATGCCTTTCACAGGAAGCTGAACTGATGCTACACAGAGGTGCTGCCAAGCAGCTGAATCTTGAGCACCAGTCTGTTTATAGCAATGTCCCCAGAACTCATCCCCGACAGTACATTTACCCAGCTGTTTCCCAGCAAAGTAACAGCCGTCTAACACCAAACTTAGGTCCTGGAGTTTGGGTGGTGTGAATTCTTCATTTCCTTAAAGTCATTGGGCTGGTGAGACTTGTCTCTTTCTGGATGGACTTCCTTTTCCACTAGGAGGATGGCTGCCAGTGAGTGTTGTCCCCTCTCTGAACCTTGGTTCATCTGACTGGAGGTTGGAGGTGACTGTACACGGTTCATTTAGTTTTGTGTGGATTACATGAGCATAGAAAGAACTTAGTACTGGGCTGAGGTTGTGGCTCAATGGTAGAGCACTCGCCTGGCACATGTGAGGTGCTGGGTTCGATCCTCAGCACCACATAAAAATAAATAAATGGAATAAAAATATCAGAGAAAAGAACTTAGCACTGCACCTGGCACCTGGGTAGGGCTTAGTAAATTCTAGTAACTTTAATCTGTTGTGGGAGTTCAGTGATCTCCTTAATTTTATGTTCTTGACTGGGTTGAGCCTGCCAAAATTCTTAAAAAGTTTACAGTTGAAAGTGTTCCAATCAAGACTAGTTCCAGGAAGGAGACCAAATGATGGGTGGGGTTGAAGGGTTGCCCTTTCTCCTCCGTGGTCCTCGCACAGTAAGCCTGCTACACACACACAACTTTTTCTGACTTTCAGCAGCTTATTCTCCTCTTGCCCCTCCCATCCCTTGAGAAAATACAGTTTGATAAATAACATGGTAAAATAATATTGATTTTATGTCTCTGTCCTCTTGATTATTTGCATTTTAAAAGGCTATCAGTGTTTATTTTGAAATGAATGTTTAATGATGAAATTGGAGCTATTTCAGTCCCGTGGGCTCACGGCACATCTTGAGGACAGAATCTCTTGCGTCCCAATCTCAAGTCACTTGTTCATAAGTAACAACCTCTTTTGTGTACATGGAACTAAACCTGATATTTGGTTTTTGAAGTGTTTTAAATGTTGCTGTGTTCCAAATTATTTGTGGCTCTATTATAATATCACATTCTGGCAATAAAGGCTGTGTTCCATAAAACACTACAACTCTGTGGTGTTTCATAGATATTACATTATATTTTTATTCTATTGGTCAGTTGTTTGCTTTAGAAGTTGCAAGACCACTGAAGTTTAACAAGAAAATTAAATAAGTCTAGATTGTCACCTAAAGTTCACTTACCCAAACAACTGGTTTAGCCTATTGTTCAGGCCTCTGTTAAGCTGCCGTGTCAGAACAGATTGGCAGTAATAATGAAATCCACTTTAAATTTTATCAAGTTAGGTTTTTTTGGAAAGTAGCATTTTTAAAGCTCAAAATAGCTTACAGTGGTTCATCTTAACAAAGCAGTTAGACCCCAGTTAATGGGGTCTTTTTCTTTCATAGTCGTTTGCAATCAGCCATTTCATACTTCATCAAGATGAAACTTGCTACAGCTATCTTTCATACTTTAGTCATCTAAAAGGTACCTTTTAAATCAGAGATTTAAAAGAGAACAGTCAAAAACAACTCTGGAAAACTGGTTTTTCAGATCCTGTTCCTGAAAGGTTATGACAGCTTCATTTTTGCTTAAATGAACAAAGAACACTGCTATTTTTATCCTCCATAGATCTTAACAACTTAGTTTTTTTAAAAAAATACAGATTTTTTTTAGTTATCATTCTTGTCATAATAGTGTGCTGTGCCTTGCTGTCCCATCACTTCATTGCCTTGAGACCTGAACTCACCAAGTTACATCATTATTCTAGTCCTTTTGCCGTGAAATCACATGCAGTCATGTGTTACTAGAGAAACACGGTTTGGTTGGCTTTTAAAACGAGTGGTGTGGTAGTCAACACATTGTTCCTTGGCTTCTTTCTCAGTCAGCAATTGGTCTTGGAGATGTTTCATGTTGGTACATTGGAGGTCTTCTCTTTTTTTTATTTGTTCTAATTAGTCATACATGACAGTAGAATGCATTTTGACACATCATACATTAATGGAGTATAACTTCTCATTCTTCTGTGCTTGTACATGATGTAGAATTACACAGGTTGTGTAATCATACATACATAGGGTAGTAATGTCCAATTCATTCTACTATATTTCCCACCTCCTCCCCTCCCTTCACTACCCTCTGTCTAATCCAAAGTACCTCTATTCTTCCCTATTCTCTATTCTTTTTAAGTGGCACATACTGTTCCACAGTATGACTGGATTGTACTGTGTTGGTTAATTCCTCATTTATTGACAGTCATATCATTTCCCTCTTTTTTTACACACAAACAGTGCTGCCCTCTCCTTGGGAAAAATATGCTGGTGTTTTTCTGGGGAAGAAACTAAGAAGAGGCATTTAAAAAAGAGCCTCCATTTTGGATTATATTGAACACTACCAAATTAACCCCCAAACCAGGTTGCACTTCTAGCAGCAGTACATTCCCAGCAATGTGGTATTTCCCAACATTTACATTTCTCTCTTATTCAGTGGGTAGAAATGAAGTCCAGTGGTGGTTTTCATTTCCGTTTCCATCAGGGCCAGAGTAGTCCTAAAGATATCCTCATCTGGCATCTTGCCAGTGCCTGAAGTGTCAGATAATTAGACTATTTCCTCCGCCACTGCTCCCTCCTTTCCCTGCAAGAAAAGTGTAAAAGTGGGTCACAGGTTACAAGACAAGCCCCTCCAGCATAGTCCATCTCTGCCTAACAGTCACCTTGCACTGAATCCCAATCAATCTCCACATTAAAATGCCAGCACTTGTACAAGCAGAAGTGTGTGAAGAGTATAGTGATTTTCATCTCTCTTAGGGACTTTGTCATTGCTAGATGATCTGGACTAATAGCCAAAAACAACTCAGAAAGAAGGTGATTTCTCCTGCTCTCTGATTGATATGGTATTGTGATACTGTTTCCACTAGGACTGAAAAGTATGGCCTCTTCTTGGTAGGAGAGGTGGGGGACATGTCCTTTCTGTTCTAATGGGAGTGTGTATCCAAGCCTGTGAAGCCACACTGGGTAATGGTTGAGGCTCACACAAAGGAGTGGTGATTGACACTCCTGCCAGGGCTGGACTCTGAGACAGTCCATTGAGATCCTGAGGAAGCAATAATGTTAGAAAATTCATGGTGCAGAATTAGCTAATGATCTGATTTCAGCCAAGCCGTTACATGATTGGCAGTTGATGATGAGGCAGAGGCAGTCATCATGTCACAGCAACTCTTCTGTGGTGGCCTAAGAATGGAGAATTGAACCTCATCCCATTTAGCAGCCAAATCCTAGTGATTGGAAAGAGCTCAGTCCATTATTGACAGAAGATGTTAATATCTATTAGGAATGGAAAGGTCTTAATTTTTTGCTTTGGAAGTGATCACTGATGTTAAATTACTCAACTCTGTTTTGTACTCCATTAATTCTGACTTTGAAGAGGCACTTAAACCACTAGAGCTTAAAAGAAATGGAGATTTGAGAAATCATAACAATGATAGAATTTAAGTTCTGGGAGAGAGAGAAGTTACAGGTCATTGAACTCAGCCCCTTCCCTTTATAGCTCTGGAAACTGAGGCCCCAGAGATGACTGCCTGAGGGGACAGTATAATCCTTAAAGACAAATGCCAAGAGAATCCAAGATTTTATTGTTGTGCTGCTGTAGATTTCCTGTCCCTCATGTTGTTGGTTTGAGCATGCGCTAGTCTCTGTGTTGGCTTCATTGATTGATAGATTTGTCTGATCGGTGGACCTGGCGAGCCACTGCGGCATTTCTGTTAGATGTATCAGGAGCCCTTGATACTGCTGACCGGGAGGTGCTGGAGCTTGCTGGGGTGAATTGGTTCATTTTTCACTGTCTGTATCCTGACTTCATGGAAGGTCACATGAGGTGGAGTTGGGCAATTACTTATCTACTCAGAAAACGCACCTGTATAGATTTGCACAGAATCTACCCTCCCATGCTGCTTTCCATTTGGGGAGCATGCTGGTGGGTGTGGGTAAGTCCTACTCTGATGCCAACTCACCCCTGCTTGCTTTGTGTCTCCTCTCCTCCCCTCTGTGGGGGGTGTGCCTTGCTAAACAGTTTTCCTCTCTCCATCTTTAGCAGAATGAAAGGGAAGCAAAGCTTTTTACATTATAGGAAGGTGGGGGTTTGTGTGTTTTGTTTTTGGTTTTGTCACTTTCCCTCTCCTTTCCTCTGGGGACCTATTAAGAAAAATAAGATTCCTTGAACACCAGTGATTCCTCAGTGTTGTGGATCTCAAACCCTGAGATCCCTACAGCTCCTTTTCAGACTCCTGCCAGATGCTCAGGTGTCTCACCTGTCAGCATCCACACCATCACCCCTGGGTGGCCTCCCTGCAGGCCTTGGACAGACCATCCCTCCTCTGTGCTGTGTTGTGTCAGAGCTCAGAAGGCTCTGTAGCAAGAAGTGGTTCTAAAAGAGAATCCAGGGTTCTGCCAAGCGACTTCTAGTGTATCTTCTGAAACATCTCAAATCTGAGAGGCAGCACACAGATGAGGGTCCCCTGACTTCACTCCCCTGAGTCATGGGATCGATCCCTGAAGTCTTTCCCTTTAAAAAAAATAAACTTTATTTTGAGGTATACTGACATACAAAAAGCTGTGCCTTTTTAATATATACAGCTTGAATGTGGAGATAAAAATATAATCATGAAACCATCTCCACAATATGTGGCATAAATCTCTCCTCTACAGGTTTCCTTCCACCTCCATTTTACATTTTTTTTACATTTTTGAAATAAGATTGCTTGATGTAAGATCTACTCTCTTAGGAAAATTTTAAGTATGTAATACAGTATTATTGCTTACTCTGGGCACGATGGTGCATAACTCTCTAGGACTTACTCAGCTTGCATAACTCAGACTTGAACTCTGAGCATGTCCAAAGTTCCCCTCCCTCCAGCCCGGGGCAGCCACCATTGCTTGACTATTTTAGGTTCCTCGGTATCTGTGCTCTTGGGGCTGGCATCTTTTAACTTGGCGTAATGTGCTCCATATTCATCCAGATTGTTGGAATGGCAAGATATCCTTCTTTTTAAAGGCTGAATGTATAATACCATCTTTTCTTGATCGATTTCTCTGTCTGTGGACATTAAGGTTGCTTTTGTGCCTCGCTATTGTGGATATACTACGGTGAACATGGGTGTGCAGATAGTGCTTCAAGGTCCCAATTCCAGTTCCTTTATGTATCTGCTTGGAAGTGGCCTTGGTGGATCTGTGTGGTGGTTGTAGTCCTGAAATCTCTTTCTTCTTGGAAAATGGCTTTAAGAGACGTGGGAATCAAGTTCTTTGGATAACTGCCTCTTAAGTTTCATTTTTAGAAGGCAAACCTGCAATCTGTGATGTCTTCAAAGCTCTCTCTTTGCAGTAAAACTGTGGCTATTTGGAGAAGTATGTGGGCCAACAGCTCCAAGAATTAAAGTAGAAGGGTCTCTGGGTCAGCAGTAGGCAGCATGCAGAATAAACACAGCAAACCTATTGAATGTACTATGGCCTCAGATTCAAGTCCTGAGTACAGATTTTGGCTCTCAGCAGTTGTGTGACCTTATGCATGTTAATCACCCTCTCTGAGCCTCAATTTTTTAAAAACTGTCAAATAAGGATATTAACTCCCACCTCCCCAAAGGGTTTTTGTGAAGATGATAGGTAAAGTCCAATGCCTGGAACATGGTAGGGGCTCAATAAATGATAGCAATTATGACTAATAATTATGCTAATAAATTATGTGGGCTGAACCTCATTTTGCAAGCCTGCTTACCTAATCAGCACTTACCAACTCCTGTTGTAGTCTGGTGGGCCAGCCTTCAAAGCTTCCCATTCCATTTCCCAGGGCCCACCAGCCTCCACTCATTAAAGAAGCAGTTCACTCCTACAGTTCAGCCAAGAGTGCAGGGCTTTCAGCACAGCCTTCTCCTTTGATTTTCTTTTCTCCTTGCTTTCCCATCTTTTTATATATCACTTTTTATTACTACAAATTATCAACTAACACAGTTTTGTTCTTTGTTATTTGATCATTTGTTTTGACATAGAAGATCCTAAATAGTTTTTAAATAAATAGATAACCTTGGTTTAGCATTATAAAAATCCCCCCAACTGGCAAGCACATTAGTTAGCTAATATTCATATTTGTCTTTTCATTTTCTCTCAGTTTTATCTGGTTCAGTATTAGAACTAGTAATATTTCCTAATGGAAATAATTAGAAGTTCATTTTATTCAGTTCTATGACAAATTCTTAATTAGAATCCTGAAGCCTCATTAAAACACTAGAAGACACTAGAGTTACTGTTAGCAGAAAAATAAATTTACTTTAATGTCTATTCTTCTTTAAATACCAGTCATTTTTTGTTTGGCCATAAGTACTGCATTCTAATTAAGCTCCTGGAAGGCAGAGTTAAAGGGAAACTGATTTTCACCGACCAGTTGGGCTCATCTCACTCACTATTAAGAGGATTTATCCACTCAGTAGCAGTGCATTTTGTATACAGAGTGGTATAGAGGACACTCCACATATTTGCCCTGCCTCCAAGGCTGACCTTTCTGTAATGTCCAGAAGCTTCCTCTTTAACATGAGAATGTCATAAAAGGGTTAGCAGCATGAAGCCTGCATGTACCTCTTGGGTGAATTAGTTTAATTGGATGCTTTTCTTCAAAGAGCTCCAGCTGAATACTCAAAGAATAGAACTGTTTCTGGGGCAGATTGAAGGGAGGAGAAAGGTGTAATTTGGCAGAGGGGAGACACAGGACACCTAGGAATAGGACAGAATTGCAAAGAAGTGAGAGAGAGGCAAAAGATCAGGCAGACATAAAAGAGGGAAAACCTCAGCTTTCTCCTGAGTGCTCTGGAGTCCCTGGTGTAAGTTGGAAGCACTGACTGATTATCTGCTCTTTTACGATAGGAAGGGACTCTCAAGGGGAGTGTCACTTGAATGCCTGTTTTGAGCCAAGGAGCTTGATATGCTTTATTTTTAATTATGATGGCCCTTAACATTGTTGCTTTCCTTTAACGGGTGAGGAATTCAGGTTCAGCGCTGTTAAATGATTGTCTGGGGATGAATTAATAGTAAGTGACCCCACCTGGCTTAGAGCCCACGTGCATCTGATTACGGGTGTTTCCTCATGGGAGCAGAGACTTGTTTTATTCCCAGATACATCCCCTGTATCTAGAACAGAACTGGGTATAGAGCAGAGGCTCAAGAGCTGTTCTGTGAATTAAGTAACCAGTTAGCACTACCCTGCCTTCTTTAGAAGAGTTTTAGCTAGTTCTATAGGTAGAATAAGAAATAAAGAGGACCACAGTAGTTATCATGTTCCTGAGAGCACTCAGCTTCCTAGCAGAGTACTTGATTTCCAACACCTTAGATGTGAAATAAAATGAGTCCTAAAATTTATATTTAAGAAATTATGGTGTAGGCAGCCAGGTGTGATGATGCACACCTGCAATCCCAGCTACTCAGGAGGCTGTCACAAAAGGATCACAAGTTCAAGGCCAGCCTCAGCGACTTAGCAAGAAGTTCAAAATAAAACGTGGGGATTTGGCTCAGAGGTACAGGACTTTCTTGGCATGCTCCAGATTCCAAGTTCAATCCCTAGCACAGCCTGCCCCCCATAATCATTATGGTGTAATCAAAAGGCCAGGCAGTACATAAATTGGACAGTTTCTATAATTTAAATAGCATTTCTGATTTTCAGGAAGCTTGCAGATAACAATGGCAAGCATTTCTACAGGTAAATTGGTCACTTTTGAGATGAGCTGGTACTTTTTGAAATTAGCAGATTACTTGAGCTTGAAGGAGCTGAGTCGCCATTTGTTATTTGATTGCTCTTTGCCCTGAGCTTCGAGGGCAGCCAATAATGCAGTAAGTGCTGGACTTTCTCTCTTGTTTTCAAATTAAAGATTTAATTACAGTCTTCACTGGAGATGAACCAAGTGTGAAAATGCCTGATCTCCTTGGAATGTGGGATTGGGGAGGCGTGTGTGGGTTGGAGTCTGAGTCCAGGCATTTAAATACTTTCAACAGTAGCATTAAGGGTGAAATTAATTATATTGTGACCAAATGTTGACCTGTTGGTTAGTCAGAGTCATTGAAATTTATATTCTTCTTGTTGATCATTTTTTAAAGCTGAATGGTTTCTTTTCTTAGATATTCTCATAGTTAAGACTATAGACTTAAATCTCTAGGACTTTAAAGGGTTTTAAAGATAAACCTCTTCGTCATTTGTAGAGAATTACTTTGTGGACTGACAAATGATTATTTTGCATAAATTTTTTTGTGTACTTTTGATGCATGTGGATTTGCTTATTGTTGGATACAGAGTTCTCAAGGTGGTCACATTCAGTAATCTTCCTTTATCTTGGGGTAAAAACATTTTGGTATAACTTTCAGTCTTCTCATGTCAATGTTGTTTGGAGACCTCAGACCCTGGGAAACAGATTTGGAATCCTGGCAGGTGAAGGAAGATGTGAGGCTCAATTGGGATAGTAGATATTTTCATTCAGAGGTGGCAACACTTCCCCAGCCTCTTGCTCCAGCCCCACGTTGTTCCCTGAGTCCTTCCATAGGCCTTTTTCATACATGCAGACCAGACAAAGAAGGCACATTTATCAGTGGGCTATAAAGCGGGTGCATTCTCACAAGCAGATGTTTATGACCTTGAGTACCTATGCTAATCAGTGTATTCATGACTTTGGCTACATATTGAAAACCTAGCCTCTGGCAGTATCTGCACAGGAGCCTAATTGTAGCCATTTTGTACCTGCCCAGAAGCCATTCATTCTGAGATTTCTATTAGTGTCCAGAGTGTTGTACCCATGGGAAAGCTGAGATGAAGAGTAGATTCAGGATGCTTCATTCACTCCTCATCATTGAGAAATAATAATTCACACAAATGAGTTTTCTAAATAACTGAAGTTTTTTTTCTGCAATTGCCAAAGGCCTCTACCTGCAAAAGAGGAGCTCATATTAAATGGAGTCCCTTTTTTCCTGCCTTCAGCATGCTGACCTCTTTTTTTGAGGCTTCAGACACTTGTCACATCAATTACTGTACTTATGGCTTTATTGCTTCCCCAGATGCTGCTTCCTTTTCCTCTCCCCTTCTTTGATGGGGGACTGGTGACTGCCACTTCTGTCATTGGAGCTGTCTGTCCACCATTCTTTTTGTGCATACATTTAGTATGATTGTGACTAATCTGGAAACCAGCTACCTTTTCCACTGAGAATGATCTTCCATTTATTCATCAACTACTACTTATTGAGCACTGGGCACATGTAAGGCTTTTAATTAATGACCACTAGAGAACTTAAAAGGCAAGTATAGCATGGACCCTCCCTGGTCTGCAGGGAGTCATTGGGTCTATAAGAGGGTGAAAGTGATAGTGGCACAGGAAAGCTGCAGTCCTCTGGCATTGTAGAAGGCGGGTTATTTCTGCCTAAAGATAATGGGAAAGGTTGACATTTGAGTTGGGTGGACAATTATGAGAAAGCAGGCCCAGCTCAAAGGCAGGAGACCTACAGGTCTTTACTTGGATCCAGAGCATGAGCAAACTCAGCTCAGGTGTACTAGAGAAATGGGAAGTCATGTTTCTTCTCAGATGCCAGGTCAGGGAGCTTAATCTCCCTCTATCCTCCCAGTGCTGTGGATCGAACCCAGTACCTTGCACTTGCTAGTGCTTGTACCAAGCACTCCTCCACTGAGCTGCATCGCCATCCTGGCTTGTATTTTTCAGAAGCCACCTAAGGAGTTTATATAGGAAAGATGTCAGAGACATGCTATCAGAAGAGTAATAGCCACCGAGACTGGGTAGGGCAGCCAGATACTAGAGAATTAGGTGTAAGATAACACTGAGGTATAATGAGGTATAATAGGGTAAATGGAAAGGAGAGATGTTCAGAGATGAAGAGAGCAGGACTTAGCAGCTGCTTGGGTGGGAGGCAGGTGGGGTGACTGAGATAATGCCGCAGCCTTGAAACCTGAGCAAGGTGGGGACCAGTGAGGGTTGGGTCCTTGTTGGGGGAGATGGGAGGTTCAGTTTTAAGTTTAGTGAGTTTGCACTGCCAGAAGCTCATCCAGATGGAAATGTCCAGCAGATTTAAAATACACAAGTAGTTCTCTGGTGGAAATCAGGGCAAGAGATGTTAAGTGTGAAGTTATCTTCATGGAAGTGACATTTAAAGCCTTATGTGACAAGAGAAGGACCACGTCTAGCAGTTTGGAGGTCTGTGCCCAGGGTTTGGCTAGAGAAGAAATAATCTGGGATCTGGGGAGGGGACAAGATCTGGAGAAGTATAGCTCTGTGGTCTGAAGACCAGGAACAGGGATAGTGGCCCTGAGGGAGAAAGAGACCACAGCAGAACACCAGCAGGCATTCTGGGAATTAGATTGCAGCCAATTTGCCAGACTTTATGGAATGACTAGGCTGTGAAGCCGACTCTTCAGTTGTACTTGGTAGTAATAGAGAGGGGGGACAGTAGGTCAGAGTTGGGGAAGAGTGGGGAGAGGCAGAGGAAAGGACTGATACAAAAGGACCAAAAAACTAAATTCTGTGCTTCATGACCATTACAGTGGCTGTTATTTGGAAAGAGCAAATAGAAAATCGTAAGTGTTGCTGAGGATGTAGAGAAGCTGATTTCTTGTGCATTGTGGGGTGGGAGGGGAGTACAAAATGGCATACATAGCCTCTGGGTTAAAACCTGTGCAGCAGTTCTTCAAGAAATTAAGCAGTATCACAGTATGCTATGGTATGCTCCCGTAGTACTACTTCTGGGTATATAAGCAAAATAACTGAAAGCAGGGTCCCAAGGAGATATTTGTACACCCCTGTTTACAGTAGCATTACCCACAATAGTCCAATGGTACTGCAGCCCAAATGACCATCAGCAGATGACTATAAATAAATGAAATATGCTTTATACAAAACAATGGAATGTTTAGCTTTTAAAAGGGAGGAAATTCTTTTTTTCCTTAAATTTTTAGTTGTAGATGGACACAATGCCTTTATTTTATTTGTTTTATGTGATACTGAGGGTCAAACCCAGTGCCTTACACATGCTAAGCAAGTGCTCTACCACTGAGCTACAATCACAGCCCCTAAATGGAAGCACATTCTAACACATGCTGTGACATGGATGGAACTTGAGGACATATGTTAAGTAAAATAAGCCTAACATAAAAGACAGATATGATTTTATTTATGTGCCCAGAGTAGCCAGAATCATTGAGACAAAGTAGAATGGTGTTTGCCAGGGACAAGAGAGGAGAGAATGGAGACCTGTTGTTCAGTGAATATAGTTTCAGGGTCCAAATTCTGGAGATGGATGGTGGTGATGGCTGCATGAAAGAATGAATGTATTTGCTGCCCCCTGACCTGTTTACTTAAAAGTGATTAAGATGGTAAACTTTATGTTGTGTTTTTTTTTTTAAATATTTTTTTAGGTGTAGATGGACACAATATCTTTATTTTTATGTGGTGCTGAGGATCTAACCCAGTGCCTCACACATGCTAGGCAAGCACTCTACTACTGAGCTACAACCCCAGCCCCCCAAATATACAATCTATGCTATTATTTTCTTATTTCTAGTCATACTTAAGGCATGCCATTCCAAAACTGTGTGCTTGCTCCTGTGATCTGAACTACCTTATCCATCCACGAGTCTGTGTTGTATTCACATGGTAAAATGAAATTTGTGACTTTGATTAGGCATATATTAACCTTCCGAAATGCCGGAAGTTTCCTATCCTAATTTCAAGTGGTATGTGTTTTCTTTAGACATGACCTGGCATTTGCTTCCTTCTTCTTTACTAGCACAAAATATTAGTAATTACTAGACTGAGACTTCTTTTAATACTAGTTAGGAAGAAACAGAAAAGGAATAATAGGCCTAGTATGATAGCCAACACTGATGAAGTTTTGCATCTTACAGTAACATCCACTGGAAATAGTGTTTGCTTTTTGAAAAGGAGAGTCTCCTGGTAGAAGGATAAATTAATTTGCCTCATGCAATCCTCTGCCCTGCTACTAGTTTATCACTTGGGCCACAATATTTATTATCAAATTATGAACTGCAAATTCTATACAAGTTCTGCTTGAGAAATGACTTGTGGACTTTCTCATATCCACTTAATTGCAAAATGTCAGAATCTTTTTAAATGAAAGACTTCCTAGATCCACAGAGCTAAAGCTTCATGTCTTAAATGTTTTGTTAGTATGTTTTCTCAAAGATCATTTAAATCCAAAGTGAAAGGCTGACTGCAGGCTGAGGATTAAACAGAAGCCAAGCGCATTGGGGGCCATAGGTGAGAAGTCAGTGCTCACGTCATTGTGACCAGCTTCTTTGGCAGCAGTGTTGACTCTGGAACCTTAATCCTTTCATTTAGCCTTAACAGGCTGCCCACCAAGGTCAGGATTTCCATCAGATCTTACTCTTCAAGACTGAAGAGTGGTTCTTCCCTCTGCAAGCTACTTTAAAATTTTTTCTTAGTTTGGAAAATATCTGGATAGAGTCAACCTAGTTTCTTGAATGGTAGATGTCACAACCTGCCCTTTGAGCTTGATTCCTTTCATTTCATATCTGAGAAAAGAAATTTCCCAGAATCAAGTGGCAAATCTATTCAGAAAACTTGTAGAGCCATCATCTTTTCCTGGTCTACTGTAGTTACTATTAAAATCAAGTACATATGTAACAGTTTTTAATGCAGTTGTGTATGTGTGACCAACCCTAAGTCCAAGTGTGGTATCTATACATATACATGAGCACTTGTTTGCATTGCACAGAGTCTCCAAAGAGAGTGGACCCCCACATGCATTAGGAGCTCCACTCTCCAGGATTTGCAGAGAATCATTGCAAAAGTAAACAAAAATTTTGGATTTTAAAATCCTCAAAACTGATTTTAAACTTGAGACTCTTTGACAAGATGTGACTTAATCCTGTTTTGTGATTGAATTATGTCTTATGAAGGTTACTGTATTTCATGGTGTTTCTCACTGATCCATTGTTAAACACACCTACTGTGAGCTCTGCCCGGTGCTAGACAATGTGTATTAGGAATTCACAGCTTAATTTCCCATTACTCAGTGTTTGTCTTTCACCTTATAACTTACTTTCTACTGCTGCCATGAGGTAGGTGGTTCTTGTGGCTCTTGGCCCTAGCTGGATTCAGTCATGAGTCAAGTCTTCCTGTCTATTTGCCCAGCCTCAGGAACTGATAAATGTAACTGAAGTTCTATGCATGATGCTGTAAAAAGCATAAATAGACTCAGGTTGCAGTTTGGAATCCATGTTAACTTGCAGTCTTTAGGTGTGTAAAAAATGAAGGAAGTAAAATCACCCTTCTCTTAAACATTGTGTTTGAAACTTGTCTGAGAACTTTGGGGAATGTTTTGAGCTATGTTGTCACTAATGGTTCTTTTTTTTTTTTTTCTTTCCCAAGATATTTTACAAAAATCCTATTAATTTCTTAGTCCTAAGACAGTGGAGTACAAACACTTAACTCACAGTTTTTCCTTAGAGAAGGGTACAGGATTGTGTCAGAGGAGAGAGGACAGAGAAAATAACAACTAATGAGTGTGCAGAACCTTAAAGTTTACAAACTAATACCTAATATAATGTAAATGCTATTTAAACAGTTGTTATTTAGTGACTGACAAGAAAAAATGTGTACATGTTCAGGTCAGATGCAATTTTTTTTTATTCTACTATATTCAGTCTGTTGGTTGAATCTGCAGATCCAGAACCCACATAGCTGGGTGTGGTGGTGTGCACCTGTAATCCCAGCTACTTGGGAGGTTGAAACAGCAAGATCACAAGTTTGAGGCCAGCCTCAGCAACTTAGAAGACTCTGTCTCAAAATAAATAAAAAGGACTGGGGATGTAGCTCAGTGGTAAAGCACCCTCAGTACCAAAATAGAAAAGGAGAAACAGAACAACCCACAGATAGGGAGTTTCAACTGCATTATTCTCCTTTTACAACGGAGGAAACTGTAGCACCAGCCTGGCAGCAGAGTTCATGGCCTTTCCAGGAAGATTCTCAGATATAGAGGTTCCTGGCTGGGGGTTAGGAGGGGGCTTGGCCCAGCCTAAGAGATCCTCCAGAGAGGAGGAGCCTGGCCTGAGAGCAGGACCCCCTCAGTCCTCTGCCTCATCAGAGCACATTGTGGTGAGTCTGCCTTTCTGACTGCTGCCACCTCACATGCTGGAAAAAAAGGAAGCAGGGTGCGGAGGGGAAAGTGTATACAAGGGAAGTGGAGAGGAGGATAAATGCTGGCAAGGGATGCTAGGAACCGACACAGAAGCAGACAGCATTTAGTGTTGAGATGCTGCAGTTGCCACACCACACATGATGCTGCAGTGGTTAAATGGGCCCCCAGAAATTGCATAAGTCATCATATGTTCTCTCCTTTGCCCCCCATTTTATAGCAGGGAGACCAAGACATGAAAATGTTAAGGAACATGTTCAAAGTCTTCAGATGGTAAGAGACAGATGGTCCCCAAAGCCCACTCACCTGACCATTCTGCTGTTGAATTTTGACCGAGGGACAGTTTCTAGCACCTCAACAAGCCTCATACTGGGACTCAAGGTACCCAGTAATCATAGAGTAGGGTCTGATGAGACCCCGACTCTTATCAGACATCAAAGCCTGTGCCCAAAGTTCTCAAATTTTAGGAGAAACTTATGTTCAGAAACAGGATTCTTCCAACCTCCAAAATAAGGAAGGGATGGTTTGCTTGATCATTGGATAGCAATACTGTTTTCTATGATTTATAAAGCATGTCACAGACATTCTGATTCTGTTTTTTGATTTAACTTGACATCAGCCATCTTCCTATTTTCCTCCTCAAAAAAATGAAAAAGGCAGAGCTTCTGTTAACAAAGGCCCTGTTGTCCAGGGAAGGCAGAGGTTGTCTTGCTTCTTGGATGTGATGCCTGACTGCTATACCGACTCAACATGAGGTAAACATGTCTATGTAGCCTGGAGTGAATCAACCCTGTACAAAATCCTCATTTAATTCTGGCACCTTCAAAAGTAAGAATATTTTAACATTAAGACATTGAGATGTGGAAAGCTGACAGTATGGACCTAGTAAAGATTACTCCCTTAGTCTTCACAACCTCCTGCTATTAGCTTCGTTTTATAGATGGCACTCAGGGTAGTTGTGTATTTACCAGAGGGGAGAGTGGATCAGAGTTAGCCAAGATGAAGCTACTACAGGATGATGTAACCAAAAAGAAGGTAAAGCCACACTGTTAGGTTTTGCGACTGAGTATCTTGGTTAAAACACAGTTTTCGAGCAACTTTGAGTGTTTGAATTTTGTGTGTCACTAAATGCTGCCTCCCTGGAGACAAGGCAGGTGAATCAATAATGGTGAGATAACCCCTCAAGTGCACACTTGCTCACTTCTGATAGGGTTTAGGAAGAAATATCAGTGAGGGAAAAGTTCTCACTGCTGATGGTAACTGGTGGCAAGAGAGCAGTCAGGAGCATCACCCCTGCTGATGGGCAAGAGGATTTGGGATAAGTAGGGACAAGGGTGTTGAGCCCCCATCAAGATGGAGCTGCTGTGCTGAGCGCATTGTTTACTCATAGGCTTTGAGACTCAAGCTGACTGGGGTGACCCCTCTGAAACAATCAAAGCATGTGGGGACCCAGCAGCTTTCATGCTGGTCACCTAGGGGTCTCTGTTTTGGGTAGGTGCCATGGAGGTGGGTCCCAGGTGGGGCAGAAGGCTAAATGGCATCCCTTCTATCTCTTCTTTGTGTACTATGTTAAAACAAACAAAAAAGGATTCTTCCCTGAACTCCAGAGGTGGGGAAGGGAGCAGATGCATTATCCCTTAGCTTCTCAAGCAGCAGGAAAGCTGGTCTGTAGCACAGTAGGGCCAGCCTGTGAGCTCAGGTCCTCAGACTCCCAGGACAGTGCTCTCCTGATGTGCTGCACAAGGGTATTGATAGGCCTCTTTATTTGGAGAATTAAAAAGATTTTCTGGTATTATGTGAATTGTATATGTGTTCTTTATAACATGAAATCTAGAGGGAAAGAGGTATGGTCAGTGTTGCATAAATATATATTTCCTGAGTTCACCTAGTTTTTAAAATATGGTATTTCCCAGTGCTTGCAAAGGTGGTGATATTTTTATCAACAAGGAAGCACTGATGATTTACCCAATTCCATGTATAGGAACTCTCATTTACTGTAGCTTGGCTGCTTCACTTTTCAAAATGCCAAGTGCAGAGCTGGCCCCTTATGAAACTGGTGTTGGATTTTTTAACTGACAATTCAGATATGGTTTTAAGGAAAACATTATCCAGTAGAACCCTTCTCTCTCTCTCTCTCTCACTCACTCTCACTACACTTCAGTTCCACTTAGGGGGAAAAACACATTTAATTGTTTCAAAGGTTATTACGTTTTTAGTAAATTTATAGTAAATGGGGAAGATTAATAAAGGGCTATTTTTTTCTCAGCTTGTGGTTTCTAATTACATCAGTTACAGCTCAGCCTTCCTCCTAACTAGAGTGCAGGCATGAACTGGAAAAGAATGAGCTAATCCATGATAGATCAGGTGGAATAAAGATCTCCATTCATATCTTTACCTTTTATCCCTTGTTCTGATGCCAAGAATTAATGCTGTTTGAAAGTACAAACTGAACCTGCCAAGCTCCAGCAGCTGGGATAATCCTAATTATTTTAAATGTTAGTGAGAAGGGCAGCAGTTCCTCTGTGGAAAAGCGTTCTATTGTGCAACATTAAATATCTGCTAAGTGGTATTGATTGGGCATGATTTTATTTCCAAACACTATGGTTACGGTGAAGCGGAAGAATTTGTTTAAGAAATTTTCAGCAGCTTTCTATCAGACTTCCTTAAGCCCACAACCTAGTAAGTCAAAAAGACCAGCATGCTCAGTCTGTCTTCCTTGGCAGCCAGCAGCCAGCTGCAGAGTTGCTAACCACTGGAGAATGCCACTTGGCATTTTATTTTAAATGGTTCCTTGGTAGGAGTTTAATAGTATTTAACATATAGAAGAACATTTTTTTTTTCAAGCATGAATATCTATCGTGTTTTCCCACATCACTGGAGGAGAATTATTCGTTCCAGTCCATTGACTTCCAACAGATCATTCAAGTTAAAAGTCAGGGGTCCTTGCAATGTCAAAAGATTGAGCAGTTAGAGTGGTTTTGGGTTTTTTTTTTTGAAGGTTTTTTTTTTCTTTCCTTTTCTTTTTTTCTTCCTTGGCAATATGTAATATTTTCTAAAATTTTCCAAAGTGGTTAGATGGCATTACCAAATCATCTTAACTGTCACCCCCACATTGGTAAGAATGATTAGTAAGGGGTTTTCATGTTTGTTTTTAAATAATAAAAGAATGGCCCTTTAGCTGCTGTGGACAAATAGGCTACTTGAGAAAAACAGATTCTAGACTTGCTTGGTTCAAACAAGGGTCAGCCTCTTTGGTTTACCCACCTTTCATTGTAACACAAGAAAAGATCAGATGGTTAAGTTTTCCTTTTTACTTTTCCCTGACTTGTCAGTCTCCACTCTGCTCTCCAGAAGTCATTTCTTCCATTTCTGTAAATGCCAGAAGGATAGCAGTGATTATAGGGTAGCATAATCATCCTTAATTAGTTATTGCCTATGAATGCTTCCTGCACCCTCCTCCAATGCAGCTTCCCCCCCACTTCTCCCCACAAAGCACAAGAGCAACGCACAAAACATCTTAACCCATGCAAACACTGGTATGTTGAGCATCTCTGGGCCAATTTTTCTTTCTTTCTTTGGGATTATTCCCCAGAGTAGAATTACCAGGTCAGAGGGGCTGAACAGTTTTATGGTTCTTATTACCTGTCAGTAGATTGCTGTCCAGAAAGATTGAACCAATTTCTAGTGCTACCAGTATTATCTTTCCCCACAGTGCCACTGACAGTAGGAGTTAGTAGCATTTTTACAAACTAAAGAAGACAAACCTTTTTAGTTGAAATTGGGTCTATCTAGGATCCATTAGTCAACTTTAAAAAAGCAAAAATTGGATCATTTTGGGCTTTGAATTTCTAATCGATATAAAATAGTTTGCAATGGACAGTTGCTAACTCTTGCTCCCAAATTAGTTTAATTAAGTTGCATTAAAATGGACAGGGTGCCTTTAGCACCAAAGTATATGGATTTTTTACAAGGTGCTACACAAGTGAGTTAAACAGATACTATCCCTAACTTCAACAGCCTATTCAAGACAATACTAAGCCTTGAACAAACATAGAAATAATATGGATTAAGATTCTGAGTGGAGAAAGGCTTTTAAAAATGCAGGCGCTTTTCAAAACAGGTTAAGTTCATTTATTTACATCTTTTCTAGAGTGCAGTCATGCGTTAAGTATGCTTGGAGCCTTTTTGCTCTATGCAGGTGACACATCTGTGAGTCTCTGTAGCCCCAAGCCACGGGGCACTTTCCAAGAAAATTCCCATCCCTCACCATTTCAGTCCCAAATTGACTAAATGAGGAGGTTGGGGGGCA
>JAJEJO010000631.1:210126-366718 GCA_020662805.1 Glaucomys volans
ACCCCTCCCGCGTTCCAGCGGATGCGTCCCTCTGGCGTGCAACCCACCATGACAAAGAGCCTGCTGGGTTTGCGCCCCCTCCCCGGAGACCCCTGAATCTTGCAGACACCTAGCTACTGCCGTGGAACCGGGGCCCGGAACACCTTTGGTGATTCGCCGCCTCGCTGCCGCCACCATGGGCACACCAGCAGCTGGGGCCCATATGCTATCCACGCAACGAAGACCGCAATCCTGGGCAGTAGGGTAGACCAGCCCTGGCCAGGCCACACCAACATCTCCCTGGGGAAAACAAGACCCCTCTGCTTCACTGAAACTTCCTTTGCTGACTGGTTTTCTACGTACTTATATTGCACCGCATCTTGACGCCGTGTTTCTAGACTCATTAACAGCTTCTATGGAAGGTACTGCACCCTACAAAGAAACCAGGCCTGTCAAGGGGGTGGGGACAGCCCTTGGTTTCTCTGACTCGGGACGATTGGAATCGGTCAGGAATATTAGTACAGGAAAGTGATGCGAAGGTCTTACCCTTTCGCTCGACAACCACAAGCAGACAAGGCCTGAGACCCGGCTGCCCACAGCTTGGCTGCCTCCAAAGAGTTGCGATTCATGCCTTAAAAGACAGCCCCTTCCCGGCTCCTCACTGAAGCCCGCTTTGGCCTTTACTCATGCACTTGTTTAAGTTCATCTCCACTCCCCACCCCACCCCCAAACTTTTCCACAGTTTAAAGTCACAGTCCGGACAGCGGAGAGGGCCCACAAGCAGGACCGTGGGCGTGGCGAGCTGAGGTGGGCGTGGTCTCGGGCGCTCCGGAAGTAGCCCCTCCCAGGAGGCTCGGGAGCTGGGGCTCTTGGCCTGCAGCAGCGGAAAATGGGGCGCCCCGGCGGTCCCTGGGTCTCCGCAGAGCGCCAGGGACTAACCGCGCAGATCTCCTGCGTTGAGTCTGCCTGCCAGCGTCGAATTCCCACCCGACTTCCAGGGTGTTGATAGCGGAGCAATTTGTGGGTCTCGGCAGCTCTTGGTTTCCTCTTTATTATTCCCGAGCCCCTGGAACCGAGCGGGAATATTTTTTCCTCTCAGTCGCGTTTGTCCGTCCGCTTTCCCCGCGGCAGGGCATTATTGAGGAAAAGCAGGGGCTAGGGAGGCAGGGAAGAAATTTCTGGAAAAGTGGATCCTCCTGGAGAAGTGCACTCAGTGCACTTCCCCTACCGAACGCTCTGGGACCAGAAACTTGCCTGATGCCTTGAGGGCTGCTAAAGTTACCTAAACTATCCCCGCCTTTTTAAAGTCGCAGGAGAAAGATTATCTTCAAACTGTCTTAAAGTCAGCACTGCTCTTTTTACCTTGTAGGAGACAAGTTTCTTTAAGGAGTATGCGATTCCCCTCCCACCCAAAATAGAGTGGGGACTTGAGCGATGCCCTCAGCCCGCCCGGTGCCGGTCTGATGCCCGGAGGGCTGGGTTCACTCCGGCTCCCCGAAAGAGTCCGAGGGAGTTCGGAGGTGTCAGCTGGGAATGAGCAGTTGCTTTTTCGGTCCCTTCGAAGGCACAAGGTTTGAGGTCACCGCCTCGGAGGGCTCCTTGGATGAAGTGAAGCGGGAGGGACACCAGTCCCTCCAAAAAAGTTTGGGGCAGGCACCGTCTAGTAACCAGACTGGGTCTGCAGAATCAGCACGGGGTTGGAATGCTGCTCCCAGGCCTGAACTGCTGCTGATTTCGAGGGTTCTAGAACACGGAGGACATGAGGGCACCTGAAGGACCAGCGGGCACATAGGAATTTTGGTGACCCTTTTGCTTCAAAAGACCTTGGCTCCTGGGCATCTGGAGCAGGCTACCCACCAGGACCCATCTCCTTCCCTTCCAAAATGGTGTAGGGAACTGACCGTCCGGACCTTCTTCCTTTTGATCAATGGTATTACCCCAGGCCTGACCGATGTGATATCCCTCGTCTCCCTCCACCCCGCACCCTAGGGATCCCCTGGGTTCACACAAGTGTCTCCTTAACCAGTTGAGGCAGAACAAGGACATTATTGACACCTCAAGGAATCGTTTGCTGGTCTCCCCATCGCCTGACTAGACATTGCCCCGTCACTACCTTTAAATTTGGGGCTGGCCAACAAGAGCTACCAAGAGGCACTGACTGGGTGAGAGCTGAATAGTTATGCTAAGTTCCTGTGCAGGGAGCGGGAACCCGTTTTTTCTGCCTTTATAAAGGTTTCTGTAAGTCCCGGCTCCCAGAGTCTACCCACACCAACGTGACTGTGGTCCGGACACAGACAACAAAATATGAATGCTAACTCCCCTCTTCATGAAAAATCCAGCACAGCAGAAAATTTCTTGACGAGTTATAAATCTAGGACAATATGAAACCATCCTTTTGATTAATCGTTGCTTAGGAATGAAGAGTAGCCATCAAGGCTTCCCAGATTTGGAGTCAGAACGCCCCATTTTCTCAATAAGAGCACCCGTTATTCGTGGTTTTTATGTATACACGCATCACATGATCCTGTGTACTAAGAACTAGCACGTTATTTTTTACCCTTTCACTCTTACACCTGTCACAATTCTACCCTCTTAATTGTGGTTTGAAAACACAAACACAGGACTCAGAGGAGAGCATGAGTGGGTCTATTCTGAGGTTACATTTATTTGTAGTCCCCCCACTTCCAATTTCTTTGATGATTTTTCCCATAAGTGCATAAGCTGCAGGGACTTAGTAGAAGCAGGCCGCTGCTCCTAAATGTGATTCGGACCATATGCTTTCTACATTCATTCCTGCATCGGCTTTTCTTCTCTGCACTAACTGCTAACACGTTATAGTCACCTTGAAATTTCCTCTGCTATTTTCCAATTAAAAGCTTAATAGCCCTGGAAACGGAGTTCATGTGGTGAAGTTTACCATAGCCCCTTGTTCTGAAAGGCTTTCTGCTGGGATCCCATTATGTGCTTGAATAAACCCTTTCTGCAAACAGAAATGGGACTCGGGGTTGTCAGGTGTTGGGTTACAATAGACTTTGAGGCAGGGGACATTTCACCAACATAAATACAAACCTGTCCCTATAGGGAGATGTTGTCAAATACTGGGATATGGAAAACATTCCCATCAAATATGAGAAAAGGATTACTGCGCTATATCAAATGAGTATTTAGATCTCAGCCCCCGATGTGCACTGGAGTGAAACGGCCCCGGGACCAAATAATGCCAGACTGTTTGAGTGGCATCGGGGTTGGGTGGTTGGGTGATGGAGGGAGGAAAGGAGTTTGCCTTAGGAGTGATAATGTCCCCACAAACCTGGTGCAGAGTTCCACTTTTTTCCTTAAAAAACAAACAAACAAACTTTATTCTCATTTTCTTTATGTTTCCGCTAACAACTGAAGAAAATAGGAAGAAATTCGGTTTTGAAAAAAAGTACTTGGTTTCTGAATTTCCGAGAGACTCGGGGATTTCAGTGTGAAAGTTCCGGTTGCCATTCCAGACCCTGTGTATCTATCGTCTTGTGAAACGACTCTGTCAGGTCCTCACTACCCTGCCTCAAGCCCACTGGGCGACTGGTGGACCTCTGCCTCCGGTCCCGGGAATTTAGGAAAATTCCTTCCAGTTGTAGTGTTTTAGGGCTTGTTTTCCTAGCGAAGGGTGGGAGGAGAGGAGGGATTAAGGGGATAAGAGCAGGGGCCAAGCGGCGGGGTCCAGGCCTGGTGCACTTTGGGGGAAATGCTTCCAGAGTTAGCACTCTAGAGCACGGTCTTCCTGCCTACGCCCCAGGAGGTCAGACCCCCGCAACTCCCCGACGAATCTGAAACCCTGAACGGTTAACAGGGTCCCCTTTTTAATCCCCTCCCCTCACCGAATCTTTCCAGGCGGAGGTTAGCTGTTTAGAACTCCTGGCGGTGCTGTACTTGAATTCACAGCGTTTTCGGGTTTCTTGCTTGCTTCCTGGGCAGCATAATGTGACCTCCTGAAGCAGACAAGGGCCTCTGTGCGTCGGAGGGGGTCTGGCTTTGCAGCGTACTCTAGCATTCGGTTCGCCCACGCCGCTAAGAGATCCTCTTCGTGTACGGTGTTAGCATGCGAACAGACTGCCATCTTCCCCCTTCCCACAGTCACCAAGCTGCCTGGCGCCTACTGTATCCACCAGTAGCCTTTTGTTTGTTTGTTTGTTTGGGGGTGGGGGCGGTTAGCCGTCTCTAAGCGTGTATAGTGGTCAGGCATTAGGAGACATTGTACTCATAGGAGATTTGCGTTAGAAACACGCAAATAACATTCTAAACAAAGTTTTGTGCTATCTTGTGCAAGGTCCCTTTCCCACCCCCCACTCAAAGACGTTTATGACTGGGGTCTATGGGTGGGGGAGCGGGGTGGTTCCATCCGTTTTCCTTAACTAAATCCCAGAGTCCGTGGGGATTTGAATTGAGTAAAGAGATAGCTCCGTTTGATGAGTCGATAGCTGTTGGGAAATGGGAAGATTTTATCCGGTAACTTCTGAGACGCTAACGGGCCGCTCTCGAAAACTTTCCACCCAGCCCATAAGTAAAATATCCAAGTGAGCACTTCCTGGGCGCTTCAAGACACAGACTGGTTTTTATTTAAAACCGGGAAGGGAGAGTAGAAAAATAAAATTAACCCGCAATACGAGTTGTCAGACTGTCGTATTTTCAAAAAACCCTCATTCTCTTGCAAAGAGAAAGAAATACTGCAAAAGGAAATCAAGAAACCCAAATTTTCCGAATCAGTACCACCCACCTCGTCCCCGCCACCACTAACTCCCCCCACATGTGTCCACAAGGTTAGCTCTCTTCAACTTGAAACGGGGTCGGCCCGAGTGAGGTCTGGAGTGCACCCGGAACCCTCGCTCAGGCTTGGTCCTCGCGGAGCTGGGTGTCTGTGACCGAGTGTCGGCATAACAGGGACATTAGGCTCAAAGGCTCCAAATCAGGCCTAAAGGGAGGAGATGAGAGTGTAGGAGAGCGCCCACCTCACTCGCTTACAGGCACCCCCACCCTCACTCCCGCCGGTCCTCCCCTTCCCCGCCCTAAGTGCACCGCCGCAGTCCCTCCCGCGGCGGGAAGGGGTAGCAGAGCGGGCTTGGATCAGGGGGACCGTGAGCGCCCCCGCGAGAGTGACCTGGCTGTAGGTGGCAAGGAAGGTGAAGTGCAGGGACCGAGGAGCGCGAGGAAGGTGTGGGGTGGGGAGTGCAGGGAGACAAGGACCCCGGCGGGTCTGTTGGGGCGGGGGTGGGGGAGGAAGGAGGGGTTGAGGGAGGGAGGTGGAGGAGGTGCTGGGCCCGGCCAGCAAGCGAAGGAGTTGCAGACGAGCTGTCTCAGACCTTAATCAGAGCTCTTGCCGGCTCCTTTCAGCAGCCGCAGCGTCTCGGCTTAGGAGGACTTTCGGGCTGGACTCTGCGCCCAAAGCAGCAGCCGGCAGAGACGTGGCCCGCGTGGGGATTGGTGGGGGCACGAGCCGGTAGGCCGAAGCTGTGATCGCCACTGAAGGAGAGTCGGCTGCAGTACCTCTGACCTCCCCAGAACGCAAGCGGCCTCCAGGGCTGCCTGGGGCCGCGCCACTCGGAGATCGCTCCCTGAGCCGACCTCCCAGTTCCACTGTCCAGCCTCCGCTGGCTTGCCCCCACCGCCAGCCCGCCAACTCTTCCCGGAGCCCAGGGCATGAACGGCTACGGCTCCCCCTACCTGTACATGGGCGGCCCAGTGTCTCAGCCACCGCGGGCGCCCCTGCAGCGCACGCCAAAATGCGCCCGCTGCCGCAACCACGGCGTGCTGTCCTGGCTCAAGGGCCACAAGCGCTACTGCCGCTTCAAGGACTGCACCTGCGAGAAGTGCATCCTTATCATCGAGCGGCAGCGGGTTATGGCGGCGCAGGTGGCTCTGCGCCGGCAGCAGGCCAACGAGAGCTTGGAGAGCCTTATCCCCGACTCGCTGCGCGCTCTGCCCGGGCCCCCGCCGCCTGGGGATGCCGCTGCCACCCCTCAGCCGCAGCCAACCTCGCAGCAGTCTCAACCGCCGCCGCCTTCGCGCCCAGCTGCTGACTTGGCTGCGGCCGCCGCGTTACGCTGGGCGGCGGAGCCCCAGCCCGGAGCGCTGCAGGCACAACTCGCCAAGTCAGGTAAGAGCGTCTGCGGTGCGCGAGCTTGGCCAGGCGGGAGGGAAACTTCGAACGCCTGCCGTGGCTCTGCTCGGGAGGCAAGTTTGGCAAGTTTGTCTAGCCAGGCCTACCTCCACTAGGCCGATTCTTACGTTCCCTTCAATCTGGACCCCGTGCAGGTGGATTCGGGGTACCCGCGCGAAAGGCAAGCAAAATGGCTGGACTGTGCGTCGGGATCGCCAGGTACCTCCTTCCGCAGATTAAAGGCGAACCGGTCAAATTCAAAGTATAGAGAGGTCGAGAGAGGACCAAATTTAAACCTATGCGCACGCACTCATTATTGTGCGGTGAGTTTTTCCTGGCTACGCGTTTTAGAGGGCCTCACATTCGAGTGTAAGAATGGGTAGGTGCAGCTTAGAAGCCAAAGTCCAAAGCTTGGCTGAGGACTGGACGCGCTTCTGAGCTTGACCTAGGGTAATTGGAGCGAGGACGTGTTATCTTCAACTTGGGGGAACCCATAACCTTTTTAGCTGCGCCCAGTGGCTTCCTGCGATTTGGTTTAAGAAGCCCCTTTAGGAGCGATAATAAAAAGGTCCCGAAAGACTCCTAACCTGATAGTGGACCGAAAATCTGGTGTGTCCAGAGTCATCTTTTGCAGAACCGCTTAGGTCCTTTAACACTCTTGGCCAGGCCACCTCAGCTGTCCTTCTGGTTTAAAGAAATAAAGCTTGATCTACAGTGAGGAAAACCACTCTGGCAAGCCCTTTCCAGGTTATACACAAGGTTGGGCCTCAGACTGCTAAACCCTGGGTCTGGAGCAAAGACTTTCTTGTCTCCCCTTTCCTCTCCTGTTCTTGCCTGGCTCCTCTGCAATGCTTTATTGCGGGGGCGGGGGGGGGGGGATGTCATGACCTAAACCCTTGAGGTGGGCCTTCTAAGCATGACACTCCCAAGTTGAGACTCATTGTCTTTCCTCCTGGGAAACCTTTAGCTTCCCTCCTGGTTCTGAGTAGCCCAAGCTTTCTTTTGATGGCTCTTGGAACTCTGGACATGTGTTCAGTGCTCCCCTTTCACTGGGGCAAATGTACAAAAAAAAAAAAGTTCATCTCCTCAGGGAAGCAGCCATGCTACAATTAAGATCCAGAAGCCTTAGATCCTTTCCGTGGATGAACTGAGGAAGAGCTGTCCCCCCCCCACCCCAAAAGATCGTCTCCCTGCCTTCTGTAGAGAGGTTTGCAGTAGCACTGGACTGGTGATTGGAGCTGGGAAAACTGTGTACTCACTGGATTAATGGTGAGTTGACAGGTAGCCTGGAGGGTCCCTTCTGCTGCCCTGTTGCTCATTTATGCCCTCTGGTCCTGAAGTGCTGAGAGGAGCTTATGTGAAGGGCAGGACTGGGTGTTTTAAGGACAGAAGAGTTTACTGCACATGGATTTTTCAGATATTTGGTCCAAAGGAGAATATAAGTATTTCTCAGGACATGTCCTCCAGTTTTCTCTCTCTTCTTCCCTCATCTCCTCATATATGCAAATTTGCCAAAGAGGAACACAAGGGGGCAAAAGAGGAATTTTTGGTTTTGCTTTTTATTCCTTAAGATGGTTTGCTTTCCTTATTTGCCTTAAGATTAGAACAAGTGAACTAAGAGAGTTTGGGCTCACTCTAGAAGTGATTACAAGCTAATATATTTTCTTAATTTTTCCTTTTCCAGTTTCCCTCAGTTGCCACCAGGACTAGAGCTGGTGTCTGAGTTTATGTCAGAGGTAGCATTTTTGCAGTGGCTGCCTATCCCAAAACCCCACTGTAATATGGCATTGGTTTCTGAGGTTTGTGTCCAAGAGGGGCTTCCTTTCACATCCTGTGCTCTTCAGAGTGTTCTTTGAGATAACCAAAGTTCACGATTTACAAAGAGTCACAAAATCCAAAAGACTGTGGAAAGGAGGAGGAGTAAAGTGGCCAAGAAGGAAGGAGGAGTTGAAGCTGCAGAAGCAGCAGGCACATCCTTTGGAAGAATAAAAAGAGGAAACATTTCAACCGGATAAACCAGACATGGTGCTTTTTTACTTCTACCAAGTATTCAGGGATAGCCTGAGCCCTCCAAATTGAAAACAAGTAATTGCAAGGAGAGGTCCGAGTGATTACTTTGAGTGATTGAGCCAGCAGACACCAAGGGCTAGGCTTCCAGACTACCATATACCTTGTACATTGATTTGCACAACTTTAGTTTTCTTTTTTCAGTCGGTTTGACCACCTAATTCCATTTTTTTTTTTAAATAGCCAGTCATCTACGAATGGGGTGGGACAGGAAAAGAACAGATCATTGTTTTTCGCTAGGAATTACAAGCACATAGGCAGACCCATTCTATGCAGTGTACATAAGGAAAAAGTCTATTTGAGGTTTAAGTTAGAGAAAACTGGACACGAATGCTTGTTGCTGTACGTTACACCTTTCTTTTTGGAGGCAGTTAATGTATTTGTGTGTAACATACCAGGGATATTTAGAAGCACATCAGATAATCCTTTATAAGTAGCTCACAATATGGAGAGAGTAAGCAAAGCTGTGTTTGAATGGTAGGTCCACAAGTACAGTAAATACTTACAAATCAGGAATCTCTAAATATCTGCTGACAAATGATGCAGATCTGCTTCTTTGTGAACTTTGAGTTAAAGAACCTGGCTAGTGTTTTTGTAGGGCAAAGGCCCTCCTTAGTACATAACTGTGGGGAGATTTTTTTTTTTTCATGGATAGAAATGCAGGTGCCACCAGCACAGAGAGTGTTTTCCTCTCTAGAAATCTTTGAGAAAAGCACATGCCTTGGGGAAGAGTATGTTTGCTAGGCAACTTGGAGAAAATCCTTCAGGTTCAGTGTGCAACACCTTAATACCAAAACTAAGTTTTGTAACTGGAATATACAAATTCTGCTTTACATTTTTCAAAGAAATCCAACAGTGTGTTTGAACATCCCTTTCAATGTGGTTCTGAGGAGAACTTCCATATTCTAATGATTATTACTCCTAGCTATGGATTGTAATATTCTTTTTTCTTTTCAAGTGTAATGTAGATTTCTTCTCCTTGATTACTATCTAAGACTGACTTGGAATTACTAGATTTTGATATTTTGATTAAGCCTCAAAGTCTAAATGGAATTCATTGATTCTCCTAAATTCCCTCTGCTTTTTCTCATACCCCTTCCCCCATGAAAATATCACAGGAAGCAGGGACATCTTTCAACTGTTAGTGTGTCTTAATCAGCAGTCTCAACCAGCCAAGCCAGCCTTTCAGGACCATAGGCTCCAAAGCAGAGGGAAGTTAAGGGTCACAGCCAAGGTGAGAAGCTGAGGTTACAGCCCTGTGTTGTGGCTCTCCTCCTTACTCCCAACTTTTCCTCCAGTAGATTGTTCTGGGTGGCCACAGGCCGTGGTACCTGGAGAGGAATGATCTGTGCTTGTAGATTGTTCTTAGGTCTATGTCTACCATCAAAATAAATATGTATACAAAAATCTTTTAAATATTCTTAAGGGAGAAAGAAATCAAAACATATTTGGTTAGAAATAGGAGAGCAGGATCAGCTAGGAAAGTAGGACCTCCTTTCCATTTTAATTCTTCTGAAAGGAGAAAACAGATTAACTACAGGGAGACAAGTTAGAAGATTTGGGGAAACTGCCTTTATTTTATTTTACCTCTTGCCTCCCTCTCTGCTCCTGGGACCTTTACGCTTGCTCTGGCTTTTCAGCTCCAGTTTGAATGGGTCTTCCCTGTCTGTTTCCTAATTTTAATTTTGGATGGGTTGTTTTGTTTTTATTTGTTTTTGGCACCAGGCATTGAATCCTAGGGGCACTTAACCACTGAGCCACATTCCCCAGACTTTTTTATGATTTTATTTTGAGACAGGGTCTCACTAAGTTGCTTAGGGCCTCGCTGAGGCTGGCTTTGAACTTGTGATCCTGCTGCCTCCTGCCTGGGATGCACCACCGAGCTGGCTTAATTTTGCTTTTAAAAAAAAATTTTTTTTCCCTCCCCAGAAAGAACCACCTGAGAGTATAGTAGCTGTTTGGGGCATCCTCATCCAGGCCGGGAAGGGAAATTCTCTGTGACTGTAGGCTAAGAGGGAAGAAAGAAGCGGGAAAGAATTAAAAGTCGTTTGTGAACTGTACATAGGAATTGAAAAACTAAGTCTGGAAGTGAGGGGCTTAAAAAGCAAAAACCAACTAGGTTTAAAAAAAGGAATAACTGAATGCCATCGCCTCTTTCAAACCTGACTGGGGGTGGGACTCCGCGGCTTGGCAGTCAGGAGTGGTTTTGGAGTTGTAGCCCTTGGCCTTGTAGCCCTGCGCACAGCGATGTGCACTTGGTGCAGGGGGGTGGGAGTTGGGTGGGGCAGGGGGGAGCAGCTGGCCGGGACAGGGACCCTGGCCCTGCAGCGCGGGGCCTTTCCTCTCCCTGGAACGAAGGGCAGGGAGCTCGCAGAGGCCAGCGGTTGTGGGGTCGCGCGGCTTCCCTGCTGCCGCACGGGGCTCCCATACTCCGTCCTGCCCTGAGGCCAGTAGCCCTTGCTGGGCCCGGTCCTTCCTGCCACTGGAGAACCCGGAGCAGTGCCCGCCAAAAAGCAGGCTCTAGCCTTCGCCTAGCCATTCCTGTACTCCTCGGGGACGCTGCTCCTTTTCCCACTGTCTTCGGGGCTTCTAACTCTTTCGTCCCAAAGGCCAGAGCCCTGACCTAGCTTGCCAGATTTAGCAAAGAGCATGCTAACCGACGTCCCCCGTCACCACCACCACCACCACCACCAAACAACAACTAACCAACCAACCAAACAAACAAAAAACCCCAAACGCCAGATGTCTCTAGGACACCTACTAAAATTTTTTCTTTATATATCTAAAGTTCCAAATTTAACCGGGCATCCCATTATTTTATTTAGCCACCCTGGGCCGCAGAGCTCTGTGAAGCCAGCTGCCTCGAGGGCCATAGGGTGACTGGTGTCCATCTTGTGGCCTAAGGACTGGGCGAGCAGGAAAAATGAGAGCGTTCCACGTCTGGGAATCGGAGCCCCCTGCCCTCGGGGAAGGCCCTCCCCCAGCACACGCCCGATGTTATAAATCCGGCCCAGAGCCCTGCTCTCCACTTACACAACCAACTTTTCTTTTCCTTGATGGATGAACTCCCGGGTTTAAAAGATCACAGTAATCACAGGAGGACAGTGTGAATCGAACCTGATAGCAATGACTTTCGGAGAAGGTCAGGCTCAAGTGAAATGTTACCAAGCAACTGGCATTTTGTTTGCAAAATACAATCAAAGAGCATTGATGAGAAATTCTTTGCTGCAGCCAGTCAGCACTTTCTGCTAACAGCTTTACAGAGGGAAAGGGAGTAAATCTTCATAAATCAAAGTCCCTGGAGGACTTGGAGCCCCTTTCTGGAAATGTTGCACTTCTTCCTCACAGGGAGGAAGACAGAGCCCAGTGAAAATCCATTTACTTGCCTGCCTCTTCTTTTCTCCTTTACTTCTTAGCCTCTTGCTTTCCTCCCTTCTTTCACCTTTTAACTCCTCAGCCATTAGCCTCTCAAGTCCTGGGACCCACTTGTCTAGTCCTCTGGGTTCTGATAGTCTGGTGGGCCTCAGTCATCACAGGTCCCTTGTTTTGTATTTGTATCATGTTTTGACCAGACTCCCACAACACTTCAGTGAGTTGTTCCCTCGCCCAAGCAGCACATACTACATCCTCAGAAGGGAAACAGAAACATAAGTAGATGGGTTCCCCCATTTTATTATGCATTTAAGCAGCTACAAAAATGCAGTCAACTATCAAGTAACAATAACATGAAAAACAACACCCAGGGCATCCGTTGTCTATAGAATCTATAATTCTATGTAATTCTATGTAATTTCTCAATTACAATTACTAGGCACACCCAGATTTTACGAGCTGAGATCAGTATTCTACTTTTCCCAACTGATGATTATTTTGTTCAGTGTTCACATCTGCAGCACCCAATCTTTTCAGTGTGAATGTTTACAACAGTATTCCTACCCATGAAGACACTAATCGGCCCAACTGCTGGCTTCTGAGTGTTTCATGGTAAAATCTGACCCACTGAGCAGAGAACTTGGAATGTTGCAGGATCCGTTAGTCCCTTGGTGGCCAAGAGGTAATGTTTTGATCATCTGTGTATAATCTTACCTAGCATAGTACCTTAGGCCCATAGTAGGGGATTTAAGAGTATTTATTAAAAAGAAGGATAAATGAGTAACCAGCTATATTTTTGTAAATTACAAATAAACAGGTAGATTTATAGCTGATTTCCCCTCTACTTCTTGAAAAGTGCTCCCTTCTTAGTTGAGAAAGAGATCTAAACTAAAAATTTACAAGATGTATGAAGTCCACAGACACAAACTATACTAAGCCTACCAAGTCCTTTATATACCAGTGTCCCCCCGAAACGTTGGTTCCAGGGAACCATCTTGATTCCTTTATATATAATTATTAAACCAGTGGTGTTAATGATTTTTAAAAAGCAAAGCATGACTTCTTACTTTCACAAATCCCACCCCCAGTAAGAAAAGGAAAATTTTCAGACCAAGATTAATTTCCTGTTACACTTCAAATTTCCAACCATTTGGCTTTTTATGATTTTATGATCACTTCTAGGATGAACTAACTGCAACAACAGAAAGTGTAAAAGCTTGTCCCTGGTTAGAAGACTGTCTGGACAGATGTCCCTCCAGGAAGCCCTATCATGCTGCATGTGCTCTTCTGCCATTGCTATGAGATGCTATGCTTAGAAATCTATTAGGGAACTGTTACTTAGAGGGGCAGTCCCCAAAGCTCAAGTGAAGAGAGCTTTGAACATAAAATGCATGCTATGATTTCAAAAGGGGGAAGAGTTCTTTGTGATTTCTGAGCTAGGAAATTGCTCTCTACTCCAGAGTTTTTGTGTTTTCATTCTGGTTGTCATATATATTTTGTTATTGTAGATATAATTGGGTAGAATGTAAAAAGCCCATAACAGTTAAGTCAGAAAGATTTTCTTTTTCTTAAATGTGTTTTGTGCAGAATGTTTGTTTCACATATGCGGTAATCTTTCTCAAAGTATTTGAAATGAATACATAGATTTTCTGTTTTTACTGAACTCAATTTATATATGAAAAAATCTAAAACAAGTTAAATTCTGCAAACTGTAATTTTGGATTTGGAAGTAACTTTTTGTGAATGTTCATTTTCTCTACTTGTTTAAAAGTTTTGCAGTTAAAAAAAAAAGTCTTGCAGCCATTATGGCATACATATTTTGAAGTTGGTAGCATAACTGTTTCTTAATTGAATAACTACTTTCAAAAAAAACATTGTTAGTGAAAAGCTTATGGCTGTATTTTTGCTTCATGAAATATGAAATTGAATCATGAATGTTTAGTAAGAATTTTAACAGATGTTTCACATTCGAAGCAGCACATTCTATGACTGTCAATTACTGGTTTATAATATCAGATAAAATTGATTTCTTTCTACTTTTTGACTAATAGTTTTAGCTTTCTTTACCCATATACTGGAGTTTAAAATGTCATTTGAAATATACTCTTCCTCTTTGTGTTCTAGGAATTGGGGTCTCAGTTTCAAGAAGAAAAAGAGGAAAGTGTTTCGGGAGCATTTCCTGTTTCATTTTGTTAGTTGGCAGTTTCACATTTCATCATCTAGAAAGGCCTTTGTGTTTAAACCAACTTGAACAATTTTTAAAGCCCATTTAGGAAAAAACCTTGAGATGTAAAGAAACACCTGTTATTAAATTATAATTTATTATGACTCAAAACTCACCCTCTATAATTACTTCTGAAAGTCTGTATTTAAAACAGAATAATTTACATTGCATTTAGCTTAGGTACACTAATACAAGCAGTCCTAGACATTATAGTGCCACAAACTTACAGGCACTATATATTCTGCCTTTCCAAAGTTATTGTTGGATGAGGAGTTGTCTTGGTGTAAGTTCAGAGGCCAGTCTTTGCTCAATTTTGAAACTGCAGCAGCCTTGGATGTGGACGGGGATTCCCTGGACCTCTTAGTGGGACTTTATGTGCTATCCAGGTGTATGACCCCTGGTCCTTGTTTCTTTCATTATCTTCTATCTTCTTTTTAAACACAGCATAAACAGTGCTGAGCCCTGAATTTGTAGATTTGATTCCTTTAACATCTGTTAGCATTTCTCACTTTTTAGCTACAGCCTGGGTACCCAAATGGAGAAGGCTGATCAGCCTAGAAACCTGTGGAGACAGGTGGATGATTCAGCACCCCTCACCACTCCTTAAGAAGTAACCAAAGTGCATGGTGCCCTGGTCAGAGCCAAAGCTAGCACAGCAAACAGGAAAGTGCTCGTGTGATTTGCAGAACCTAGGAAACTAGGTATAAAAGTGGAACTTAGGACTTATGAAGTGGATTTGGGTTTATAATCCTGCCATCTAGTATCCAGTTGATAGGGAGAATGTATCTGTTGTCACCTTTAAAAAATACTTCATTTTTGTAATGTAGATCTGTTAGATTAGTCAGAATAACATTCCCTAATTCTCTCACTAACCTTCTGCTCTTTGGATTACTTTCTTCTGGAGCCTTAAAGTGTGATATGGAAGAGTGAGTTTGGTTGAGAGACTTAAGCATTTTTTTTTCCTGAAATGCTGTCAGTGTTTGAAACTCATTCAAGGTGAGTAAAATATACCTTTTAAAACACAAAGATATTTTTAGGTTCACACTCTCAAAAAAAAAAAAAAACAGCTGAGTTTTGAGCTTTCTAGCTGTCCTAATGTACCCTTGATTCACAAGAAGAATCAGTCTTTGCTCTTGCTTTAAAAAATCCTCATCATCTCCTATATTGCTGATTACTGTATATTATATTTTTTCTTGGGTGTTGTGGTAAAATTTATATAACATAAAAATTTCCATTTTAGCCACTTTTAGGTATACAATTCAGTGGCATTAAGTATATTTACAATGTTGTCCACCACTACTATCACCACTACTCATTTCTAGAACTTGTTTGTCATCCCAAACTGAAACTTCTCATCCAATTAAATAATAACTCCCCATTCTCTCTTCTTCCACCCCTGAAAATTACCATTCTATTTTCTGTCTTTATATATTTGCTCATTCTAGGTATCTCGTATGAGTAGGCTCATACTGTTTTTCTTTTTGTGTCCAACTTATTTTAGTTAGCTGAATGTTTTCAGGGTTTGTCCATGTTGTAGCATGTATCAGAATTTCATTCCCTTTAGGGGATGAATAATATTGCATTATACGTATGTGTCACCTCTTATTTATTCATTCATCTGTTGATGGACATTTGGGTTGCTTCTGCCGTTGGCTATTATAAATAGTGCTGCTGGCACATTGGTATACAACATACATTGCGTTGGTTCCTTAGAAAGTCTTGCCTGGCTACATTTGCTTTACTTGCTGCATCTTTTTCTCCAACAAGATAATAAGTTCCACATGTTAGGGGTGAGTCTTATGCTTCCTGATATTTTCAACCCTTTATTCTGTTTCCTGCCATGTCTTGATTGAATATTAAAGGAATATAAATACTTGATGTTGATAATAATATAAGCTAAAGTTAAAGAAATAAGAAAAGGATTTGGAGGCATATAATATTTTAAACATTATTTTATGTCCGTATTTACCTGGCTAGAATATTTGACCTGTTTTCCTAAGCTCCATTGAACAGGGGCCAAAATCCAATTGCATTCTCATTTCATTGCTGAGTTAACATACTATCACTGTCTACTCATTTTCAAGCATTTAATAATAGAGAAACAGCCAAGAGGTATGTATGGGGTTGTGAGTAAGGAAAATTTAAATGGGTCTAGTTGACTGGAATGTGAATCGATAGAAACTTTTTTGTTGCTATTTTTGTCTTGTAGATTAAGGAGATGGAATTCATATACCCAATATCTGGGAGGAGAAAGTTGGGTCCCCTGTACTAGGAAGTTGTAGGAGAAAAGATGTCAAATTTTCTGTTAAAAATAGATTGTGTCCCAGAGTCATTATACAAAGCAAAGCTGGCTTCATATGTATGGATTGCAAATTAACCCCACATTAGATACTTAATATTTTGCATTGAAAAAGAAGCTGCTTTATTAAATTTGCCTAAGTAACAATCTGCATCAACTTTATGATCAAAAGTTGCACTCATATAAGAAAATTTTAAAACACATTTACTTAGCATTTTACTCATATTTATTGTCATGTAAGGAACCAAAGTTTTGTTTTTCATTTATACTTAAAACACATGTTGCATTAGAAAAAATGTTCATAAATGGACCTTTGTTTAAGGCTTTTAAAATAACAACAAATAGAAAGAGATGGTTTCTGGAAGCTGCTTTCATGAAATTTTACCAGCTGCCTATCTGCACATGATCAGGTGTGCCCACAGAAAGGTTGACAATGAGGCTATTCAGGCAGGGCAGTAGAAAACACAGGTAAACCAACTGTTGACAACTGAGTCATTAAGAATTTTTATCTTCAGATCATTTCCCCTGATTGAGTAGCCACACCTAGTACATGTGTATGGTGTTTTGTTGTTTGCATGCTTTTCTTTTTGTGGTGCTAGGGATCAAACCAAGGGCCTTGCACTTGCACTCGCTAGGCTAGTGCTCTACTACTGAGCCAGAGCCCCAGTCCAAATACATGTTTTTTAAAATCGGATAAAAATCTATTTGCATATTGCTTGGTAGTTTAAAAAATAGGTCCTTTATTTATTATAGAGGTCTATTAAAATTTACTACTGCAGAACAAACCCCTCTCACCTTCTTTCTGCCTGCTTAGCACTGTAACATTGGTCCTTATTAGGGGCAACACCTTTGGTCAAAATGTCAAATTTTGTTTGTTTCATAGCAAGTCTCGGCTTTATTTGGGAAGTTTCCCCCCTTCTTCTTTTAATGTAATTCAAAAGCTACTTTTGGGGCTGGGAGTGTGGCTTGATGATAGAGTGCTTGCCTAGCATGCAAGAGGCCCTGGGTCCAATCCTCAGCACTGCAGAATTCAAGCAAGCAAGTTAGCTACCTTTATTTCCATGAACTCTACTAACAAAACAGTTCATGCAGACATATCCACCTCCTGCTACCTGTGGACCTGGAGCTGTGGATCTGTGGTGTCACTGATGGGTGTTACTCCCTATGCAGTCTCACAAACCCTTTCCAGTCATTTCCTTTTCCTGTCCAGTAACTTATCCAGTCATACAGAATTCACAGCTGGTTTTGTTTGCCCTCTAGTGCAAGTTATAGGCAACTGAGTTTGCCAGACCCTCTGAGTAGGATTTTTTAAAAGATTTCAACCCTGTAGAGATATCTTTCTTCTGCTCTGGCAATTCCATTAACTAGTTGCTGTACTTGGCAACCTAGTGAAACATACTGTCTAGTACACGAAGGCATGTTTAACACAAAATAAGCCTGTGGGAAAACAGATTTTAAAATCTTAAAATTCTCCGTAGGTATGTGGTTTGTGCAACAGCTAATGTTGTCCTTGATTACAAAGGGACCCCCTCAACTTCAGAAGAGGAGCTGGAAGACAAGCCAGAGCTTCTTTCCTTGGTTTCCTAGGTTGTACTCTGGTGCTTCCCTCCCTCGCTGAGACTCAGAGGGCACAATGTATTGGCTGTTACTGCTTCAAAGCCAGGTCTTCTACCATTATAGGATCACATAGCTGTTCTGTGTTTAAGGCAAACTCCCATACACACAGCATTCTGAGAGACCAGTCTGATTTCTAGATTTTATTTGCAGGGTTTCCCCCCCCCATTTGCCAATAGTTTGTATTTTTTTCTCCTTCTTTCCCCCACTCCCCCATGCTGGAAGTATGTTATAACCCACTGAGATGCATTTCCTCTTCCAAGAAGCCTATGTGCAGCTCTCTCCTGAGCACATCTGTTCCTCTTTATGCACACCAGAAAGGATTAACCCAGCTGTTCTCTGCTTTTCAGATTTGACTGAAGAACGACTTGGAGATGGCAACTCTGCAGACAGTACTGAGGTCTTCAGTGACAAAGACACTGACCAGAGGAGCTCCCCAGATGTGGCCAAAAGTAAGAGCTGCTTCACCCCTGAGAGCCCAGAAATAGTGTCAGTGGACGAGGGGGGCTATGCTGTCCAGAAAAATGGAGGCAACCCGGAGAGCAGGCCTGGCAGCCCTAAGTACCATTCGGAGCAGAATCACCTCCTGATTGAGGGCCCATCAGGAACTGTTTCTCTGCCCTTCAGCTTGAAAGCCAACAGACCCCCCCTTGAAGTGTTGAGAAAGATCTTCCCCAACCAGAAGCCCACGGTGCTTGAGCTGATCCTGAAAGGCTGCGGCGGGGACCTGGTGAGCGCTGTGGAAGTCCTTCTGTCCAGCCGGTCTTCAGTGAGCAGCGCAGAGAGAACTTCTGCAGAAGCCGAGAGCCTTGTGCTGCCGTCCAATGGGCACATCTTTGAACACACCTTGAGCTCCTATCCCATCTCCTCGTCCAAATGGTCAGTGGGCTCAGCCTTTAGAGTCCCAGACACGTTGAGGTTCTCTGCAGACTCTAGTAATGTTGTCCCCAACCCCTTGGCCGTGCCGCTGCAGCACCCTTTCCCCCAGCCACCCCGGTACCCACTGATGCTGAGGAACACACTGGCAAGAAACCAGTCAAGCCCCTTTTTGCCCAATGATGTCACTCTGTGGAACACCATGACGCTGCAGCAGCAGTACCAGCTGAGGTCCCAGTATGTCAGTCCCTTCCCCAGTAACTCCACCAGCGTCTTCAGAAGCTCGCCTGTCCTCCCCACTCGCACCTCGGAAGACCCTCGGATCTCCATTCCTGAGGATGGGTGTCCAATTGTGACAAAGCAGTCCATTTACACCGAGGATGACTATGATGAGAGGTCCGACTCCTCGGACTCCAGAATACTCAACACATCATCTTAGAGTGGTAGCGCATGTGTGGTGACCAGATGACCCTTTCTGTGCATTTCAATCCTGGGGTGCCCCAGGAGAGGCCACATCTAGTGTATACCCTTTCCTTCTGTTTGACAAAGTGACTGTGCTTGATATTCTATACATTAGCAATAAAAACATAACTTATTTAATTTCTTGCACTTCACTGGAAAATGCCAAATAGCTCTGCTCTGTGGCTTTAGTGCTGAATGTTTATTGTAAAAGAGAGTCTAATGCAAAGAATAGTACTGGGAAGGCTGGGTCCATGGGAGATTTATTTGGGATGTAAAGCTGAAGGTCAGTCTTGCTCCTAAACTCAACCTGGAATATTAAATAAACTAGTATACTTGAATGCTTTTTTTGTAAAAGAGGATTCCTCAGGATATGTGAAACCTAAAGGAAGTGGTTCAGTTGCAAATGGACTATAAACAGGGACGTTATACTCTTACACTAAAAATCCTTCTTGCATTTTAAAGAGAGACTGCACTTCAGAATAGAGTGAACTGCTCAGATGCTTATTTAAGCTTGGACAGTTTTCAGAGACAAACTCCATTAAGAATATTCTTTTCACATGGCTGAATCGAAACATGTGTAATGTCAATGTAAAACCAATCACAGCTGTGAACTGCATGAAATGTATTGTGAAATGAACACAAGATTAAGCTTTGTCAGGTTAATGTAGCATGCTAAGGACTCTAGAAAAAATAAACTAAGGAGATGATCTTGGTTTATGTCATTTCTGCTTGTGGAAAGAAGATCTCTGAAAATAGAAACTTGATATAAAACCTTACCAATGCATGGGTCAGGAAACAAGATGTCAAAGAAAACATTTTTTGAGAAATACAAATGGCAGAGTTTGGGGGCTGTAGTCAGAAAGACTAAAACTTTGGTCAAGAATAGAGTTAATTCATTTCTTCCATTCATCCATTAATTTCTCCAGTAAATCATTATGGAATGCCTGCCGGCTGGCTTAAAACAATGGACTATCGTATTATTATCCAAATTATGAGTCCAACATAAGCAGGGATTTCAATGGAGAATCCCATTTAGAATGATGAAATGAAAAATTCCCCACAATGTACAGTGAAATGTGGGACAGGAGGAAGGTGCTTAGCACAGCACCTGACAGAAGGGTCTCAATGCATGAAAGCGATTGCTCCTATTAAGTTCAGCAACCTTGCATTCAGTATAATAAAATGTGATGCCCTCATTCTCACTTAGAGATGATGCCATTCTAGGTTGAAGCAAAACATCAAGGACTTTTCCCCTTTATTGTAAAAACATTTCTCAGGGGTGCTGGATATGGCAAATTCTCACCCAGCTCCTTTTTACAGAGAATTTTCAAATAGTAATATTCAGTGATGCCCACACCAGCCATGTCTCTGACTTACTGTTTCCATTCTTCAAAGTGCTTGAAAGGTATGACTGCTTAGGTCAGAAAACAAAGTTATGAACGTGGAAGGGAAAACAAATAAGCAAATAAATAAAATCTTCTACACAATAAGGATGTAGAGAGCTTCCAGTGCAAGATTAAGCCTTGAAGGGCCCTTGAGTGCTGGAGGGGGAAAGGCAAGTGTGTGAGCCTCAGAAGCTCCTGGCCTAGAGTGGGCCCCCCAGGGAAAGGGTCCTATTCAAAATAAAAGAACATTCTCACTTCGTTTCCATGGGGGAACTTCTGGAATGAGAAATCTTTGAGGAGGCAAAATTCCTTACATTAGGTAGACTAATATGTATTTAATTGACATAGTTACATACCAAAGTGTTTAAAAGTAAATGCAGTTTATTGTTACATTAGTGTTTACATAAAGAAGAAAAGCGGAGGAGTGGATAATTTGCACCTGATTCTTAAAGACACACATCCAGGACATTTTTGTGTGGTAGCAGTGGCCTACTTAGGGCAAATGTACTTTCAAAGGCGTTTTCACCCCCATGGCTTCTCCATGTTTACTTAACAAGCAACAACAGTAACCTCCCAGGTAACTAAGCGGCTATAAAAGTCTGTTTCTAGATGTTGCTTCTTCAGGGTGAATGCCCCAAATTGAGCAAAACTTGGCCAATAGATGTCCTCACAGTGTGATTTCACCTGCAGATCATCAGCGTCACTGACTTCCTTTTACGATGGCCAGCAAAATGGAATTATCTGGAAAGCAATTTGTTCATGCGTAAATGCAGGTATATTTGATCTGCAACCTAATGTTCTAAAGAAAGAAGTGTTTGCTTTGGTGAAGTAAGATTGGTCAGGGTCGGAAGTAAGAAGTTCATTGTTAAGTTCCTGTCTTGCCCCAGCATCCAGTTTTGCTCCCTCTGCGGTCCTGATGGCCGAGTCTATTAGATTCTAACTCAGCTCTCAAAGACTATTCTGCCATGGCATGCAGAATTCAAGGGAACTGTGTTCTCCTCTGCCAGTCACTCAGCTACTCTTTGACATGAACTGGACATCTGGACACACAGAGAATAAAATCATCCAATTTCCAATTAATTTCCATCACTCAGACAAAACATCTGGAGCTTGGCTGTACACTTCCAGTTTTCATCAACTGATGTTTGACCTGGGAATCAGTCCAGTCTGATAGAAAGGTAATTCACGTTCAGTTACAGTGCCTCTCTCTCCTCAGGTGAGGATCTGCCAGCTCCTAGTCTCAGTGTAAATGCTTTGTTCATCTAAGATGCTGTGAGTGTGGGGTGGGTTAGTCCCGTTCTAAAATCATTCTGTCTCACAATGCCCCATGCCCCCAGATACTAATTTCCCAGTGCAGATTCCTGGGCCCCACTTCTTGAGTCAGAATCCCTAGACCATTTTTAATTATCCTTTTTAGGTACCTTGTAAACTCACTAAGATTGGAGAATGACATCTCTCTTCACCATGTCCTTGGGTTTTTTTTTTCTCAACTCTATGACAAATAAGAGAACTGTGGGATATAAACTATTATGCTGAGATTTCTAAATCATCCCCCTTCTCCCATCTACTTTACTATGGCAAGGTGAACTTCAACAAGTTAGCACATACCCTACAACAGTTCAAATGGCTCTGGCATCAGTGTTAATAATTATTAGGTTGAGTGCACATTTGGGATCAGCAATGCCTGTGTCTGGAAACTTCTCTTTGGGAAAGGACCAGACAGCAGCATAAAATACGCTATCCTTTTCCCAAAGGAAGGGTTTTTTTTTTTTCTTTTTCCCTTCCTGGTACCAATAATCCTTCTGGTTGATACAAGTTTATTAATGGCATCTGCAGTTTTAAGAATTAGCAATACTCTTGATGATGGGGCAAGATAGTAGTTTCATAGATGAATTAAAAAGCAAGACATTTATTTTCAGTAAATGGCTGTGGTTGAAATTATTAGCAGGGCACCTGGGGAGGCAACAGGTTCTAGGGAAAAGGGGCAGCAATCCTAAACCACTGGTTAAGTCAATCAATGGTTCTCCAAGAGCCAAAGAACATTTAAAACTTACAAAAAGAAACAGGAATAGAGAAGAGGGTGGGAGGTGAGGCAGTCAGATATCACAGGACTTGTTCTTCAGGGACTCTTTTTCCAAGGTCCTCAGTTGCCCTATGGGTAGATCAGGCCAGAGGCGGTGGGAGGGGGGCCATCTTGGGAACATTTGTTGGGTGCCCAGAAAACAGGCTCTGACTGCATTTGAACTGACGTATTTGAAAAATGAACTTGATTTCCCTGCATACTGTTTCAGTGATTCATTCTTTATATGTGCATTTACTCAGCAGAAGCAAGTCGAAAATAAGATGGATGCTAAATTTATATGTTAATTTTAATATTGAAGCTATCCTATATTTGAAAAATAAGATCAATGCTTCAATTTCATTTCTTATGTGGAACTGAACGTTGTCGTTACTGGCAAAAAATTATTTCTGAATGCATCCTCCCCAAGTTCCAATCTCAGAGGGCAGAGGAGTCTTGGAAGAGGCAATCTTGCCTTTTGCTGATGGTCTATTCAGGATATGCTTCAATGTTCCCACAGTATCATTTACTATTTCAGTGTCAGGGGTAAATAGCAAGGGTAGCGACTTTTCCTTAAATTACAATGGAGTTTATTTGCTAATTGGATTCTGAGAGTTTGCTGGGGTTGTTGGACTGTGTCAAGAGTTTCATATATCCCACAGGCAAAGCCACCGGACTTAACCAAAAGTAAACTCAGCAGTTGTTGAGAAAAATTATCCTTCCAGAAAACCTGAGTCACTGCTTGGTGGTTTCAGACCACGACCTCACACTTATACTGGGATTTAGATGAACGATTTCAAAGGTCTGTGGAAGTTCTTTGGGGGGAAAGGAAGGAACCTCTGTCTCCCAGCCAGATATATCAGAGCCAGATGTGTGATGGCTGCTATGGAGGAGGGCAGAAGTTGGGGTCGGGATTCTCTTCAACTCCAGGCTACTGTGGAGATACTGATGGGCTGTCTTTCCCAGCAGTGGGCAGACTCTCCAAGTAACCATTAGCCTCTTTTGTTGGCTTCTGCCTTCAGAGAATATTGGGGACCATAGACTGCTGTGGTGGTTGTGGGTTTCATATATCCCACCAAAAGGTCCAGGGAAGGAGGCCAGTGGGGCTCAGATCTAGAGTGGGTGCCCTTTCCAAATTTGCCAAACCAGAAAAAGTGCTATTTAGGGAGGCTTTTTCTACTTTGTACAAGGTACACTAACATGTAGCAGAGACCTTAGGGAAAGATAGGGAGAAGGACAAAGAATGACCGATTTGCAAGAGGACAGCTTGAGCAATAAAAGGAATAGCTCTGGAAACCATGGATAAATCAAACCATGGATAAACCAAAACAGGATATAGTTTCAGTTCACTTAGTTTTAAAAAGCCTCACTCAATGGGGTTGAGATTAGAAATGCAGGAAATACTGTGATTTTTTTGTGGGGCTGTGACTAGATCTCAGGGCCTCACTAATGTTAGACAAGGGTTCTTCCACTGAGCTACAACCCCAATCCAGCTTAGTCCTCCCTACTGACCACAGTATGTCTCTAAAGATTCTCCCAGTTCTAAAACCAGCTCAGCTTACCGGCAACCAAGGTGGGCAGACGTCATTTAGGACTGTCTGGGTAGGCAACAGCATCGGAAGAATAAAGCCCGTGGATCAATGAAAACCTCTGCAGCAAACTGATTTATGCAGTTTCTCGACTGCAAGAGAGCTCCGTGAACCAGTCCGCCTGCATATCTCTAATACGGTAATAGCCATGACTCACTGCAGATCCTGAATCTTCAAGAAACCTTATGTTTAATGAGGCTTTGTACTGAAAATTCATTATATTTAAAGTTCTGAAAATTGGAAACATGCTCTGTACCCGTTTATACCCACAGAGAAAATCTAATTAACCCAACACCAATATATTCAAATTAGCAATTCAGAGTACTGCTAGATATCATTTTGAAACATGTAATAATCTAAATTCAATCCAAATGCAAATTAATTTATTAAAATATAATTCTCTCAGCATCTCCCATTTTCAAAAAATTGTCTAGGGTTATGTGATTCCAGAATGAGCATATAGGAAGTACTTTTTCGGTGCTAGCTACCGTTCTAACATCTGTTAACTCGTTTAATATTTTAATGGCTGCATGAGATTAGTTAGATTACTCTTCCCATTTGGTAGATGAGGAAGTGAAAACTAATTTGCCAAAGTTTAACTACCTGGAAGTGGTGGATGTGGGCTTCAGTCTCAGCAGTTTGGATCCAGATTGTGGGCTTAGAGTTCACAGGGTTTTTTGGAGCTCTTGGGTTTTTGTCCGTACCACTTGGTTTTCTCCTGGAATGGTTAATGCCCTCACCAGAGCTTTGAATTGCAGCTTGGCTTTGAGAAAAGTCCCCAGGAGTCTAAGAGGGTGAGGCTGCAGAGTCCTGGGCCTCTGACCAATTAGAACACTTTTTGTTCATCAGCTAGCCAGTCAAGTCTTACAGGAAAGACCAAGTGCCTAGTTTTATTATTTTTCCTGGCTCTGCTGCCCTCTGGAGGTCAGTGGTGGTAAATGGGTGGAACCAGACTTTACCTTCTCCCACCCACATTTTACAATTGACACATTATAGTTGTACAAAATGGTGGGATTTATTGTTATATATTCACACATGCACACAATCTAACAATACAGTTTGGCCAATACCACTCGCAGGCACTTCCCTGCTCTCTCGCTTCCTCCTACCCTCTGGTCACTTTCCTTTATTCTACTGATCTCCCTTTGCTTTTCATGAAACGCCCCCCGCCCCCACTCCCACCCTCACCCCCCACTTCTCACCACACACACCTTTCTTTTCCTTTTTCCTCTGTAGCTGCCACTTATGAGAGAAACAATATGACCTTTGACCTTCTGGACTTTGCTTAACAAAATGGTCGAAAGTTACATGTACTTTTCTGCAAATGACATTTCACTTTTATTTATGGCTGAATAAAACTCCATATGTGTATATATATTAACACCATAATTTCTTTATCCATTCATTTGTCGATGGACACCTAGGCTGATTCCATAGTTCGGCTATTGTGAATTGTGCTGCTATAAACATGGGTATGCATGTGTCACTATAATATGAAGACTAATTCTGTAAGATAAATATTGAGGAATGGTATAACTGGGTCATATGGTGGTTCCATGCCTACTCTTTTGAGGAACCTTTGTATTGATTTCCATAGTGGTTGTACTAATTTACAGTCCCACCAACAGTGTAGAATGTTTCTTTTTCTCCACATCCTCTCCAGCATTTATTATTGTTTTTATTTTTTAATTTTTATTTATTTATTTATTTATTTATTTATTTATTTATTTTCAGTGCTGGGGATTGAACCCAGGCCTTGTGCTTGCAAGGCAGGCACTCTACCAACTGAGCTATATCTCCAGTCCCTTGTTTTTATTATTGATGACTACCATTCTGACTGGTGTGAGATGAAATCTCATGTAGGAACAGGTAAACAAATTTCTCAATAAGACCCCTAAAACTTAGGAAGAGTTAACAAATGGGATGGCATCAAATTGAAAAACTTCTGCACATGGGGCTGGGGTTGTAGCTCAGTGGTAGAGCACCTGCCTTACATGCATGAAGCACTGGGTTCAATTCTCAGCACCACAAAAATAAATAAAATAAAGGTATTATGTCCATCTATAACTAAAAACAAACAAAAATGTTTTTAAAAAGCTTCTGCACCGCCAAGGAAGTGAGAATGTGAAGAAAGAACCTACAAAATGATAGAAATCTTTGCTACTCTTCTGTCAGAGGATTAATATCTAAAATATATGAAGAATTCAAAAAACATAACAACAACCCCCCCAAATAATCTTTTAAATAAATGGGCACATGAATTAAACAGACACTTTGCAAAAGAAGAAATAAAAATGGTCAACAAATATGTGAAAAAAGGTTCAATATCATCAGCAGGTAGGGAAGTGCAAATCAAAACTACACTGAGATTTCATCTGCGTCATCTTAATCTTGGTCAAAGCCAAAGGTGTGAGGCTATTTCAAAGATATCTTTGCTATATTCCATTTCATTTGATTCAAGTATCTCTCCCAGTTCAGCTGTGACTACAGATCCTGACATTCACACTCCCCATTCCTACAGGAGTCCCACAGGAGATTCCTGAGAAGCCCAATCCCATTGGCATGAATAGCCCCACCCAGGAGTTTCTGCCTTGCAGAGGAATACGCATGCCAAGCACATATATTTCCAAGAAACTGACAGCAAAATGACTCCAGGATTTAACTCAAATATTAATTTTCATATTTGAGAATTCCACCATGGAGGAAATACAATTTTAATTCACAACTTTATTAAACCCACGAGCAAACAATAGAGATCCAGGAAGACCATTTTAGCCAAAAGTTCTCAAAGTACAGTGTACATTCACTGGATCTGGAGTCCCCTGAAGTGTCTGCTAATAATCTGGATTCCAGATCTCCCCCTAAATCCTCTCCATCTCAGTCTCTGGGAGTGGACATATCCCTTCCTCCAGGAATCCACAATTGCAACAAGAACCACTGAAGTCTACTCCTGTCCAGAGAACAGATTTAGGCAATGTCATCCAGCCCTCTAGTGAAGGAGGAAAATACAAACCTACTAATAATAATACTTGAGAATATATTGCTTAGCTTTGAACTCTTACCCAAGTGAATAAAATACTCTTTCAGGGCAAAAGCACAGGAGAATTTGCCCAAATCATTGTAACTGGGTCGTGGGGACAAGGGGTTCACACCAGTGTACAGAAGCAACCAGTAACGTTAAGTGAATCACTTCCACCAGCTTGCGGGTGAGAGGACAATTATTTGCCCTTCGCAGGCTTGATCAATTATAAGAAAAATTACTCAAAGAGAAAAATTGTAAGGTTTTTTCCTTGTTGTTGTTTTTAACCTGGAGTGTGTGAAATGTAGGTGGAGGACTCAGCTGCCTTACAGGGGCTCCTTGTAAGGGAGGGAGAGGGTGGAGGGTGGAGGCAATGAAGAGGAGATTCTCTGGGGAAGAGCAAGGTTTCCATCCTGTCAGTTGTGTATTTCCAACCCTGCCCAACCTAGGGAGCGACCTGTGCCTCAGAACGGGTCCAGGGTGGGATCTGGGGTGGGTCGTGGGGGGAGGTTGTTGCATCTGGAGTCTCCACCTGACTTCCTGGCCAGCAGGAACATCCACTGAAAACAGGACAATGTGACAGCAGAGTCTATGGGAAGGAGGAGGATTGGGCTTCTTCTCCCAGGGGTTGTGGGAGGCTTGGAGCCCCACGGTGCCAGCCCCCACTGGAACTATTGGGGTGACGAGTGTTCAGGGGGCAACAGAGGTGAGCACACTGGTGCCCTGGGATTCTGAGCTTCATACTGCAGCCATCAAGGCAGAGACACCATGGGAGCCAGCGTGGCCTTGAGAGGGTCCACACAGGGGCTGTGGGCCTGCCCCCAGTGGATGGGAGGGCTGGAGAGAATAAGAGGTATTACTACCATCTGGAAGGAAACCAGCTTGCTCAGCGAGTTCCAGGGCCCATTTGTCCAGGGGAGGGGAGTGGCTACTGCTGGTGGGATTATCTTTCCTACACCATCCCAGGCAGTAATTCACACTACTGAGCCCACCAAACTGAGTTTTGGCAACTTACTCTGAGCCTAGCTGGTCCCAAATACCTTTGTTTTCCAAATTTCCTGGGTGATTGAAGCCAGAGAAAGAGGAGCTCATTAATGAGCCGAGATGTCCAACTTGAATTTCAGACAAGCAATGAATACTTTATTATTACTATTTTTCGGTAATGGGGATTGAACTAAGGGCCACTCTACCACTGAACTATATCCTAAGCCCTTTTAATTTTTTTATTTTGAGAAAGGATCTTGTGAAGTTGACAAGGCTGATTTGGAACTTAAGACCTTCCTGCCTCAGCCTCCCAAGTTGCTGGGATTAGAGAGGTGTGCCATTGTGCCTGGCTGAATACTTTTTTTAGTATGAGTATGTCCCAGGCAATATTTGTGTAAGTAAATATGTGATGTGTGTGTGTATTCATAGAGCACAAATATGCCCAGGCATATTATACAAGTCTAACATGCAATATTACACTTGTTTTAGTATATTCATGAATACATATATAATACTGTCTGGACAAGTGTATGTTTCCAAGCAAGGGCTCACTGCCCAACACAGATAGGCGCCAATACCATGCAAGTTTTAAAAAGTGCATTATTGTCAGTTACCTGGCAAGGAGACTGGAGGCACACTCATGCCTCCCCCGCTGGGTGATAGTGGAGGAGTTAGGGCGGCCAAAGCAAGGTCCAAGTGGAGCTCGTTATTGGGGATTCCCAGTCTGTTATTCTGGTCCATCCAGCGACTGTTCACAGCACCACTTGCTTCTACTCGAGGACCTCAAAGTCACGTTCTTATTCTTCAGGTTCCCTTTGACAGAGACTTTTGGTTCCATTCGGCTCTCAAGGTCGTTTCAGGTGGGCTCCCTGGTTTCTGAGCCTGTGTCCTGCATAACAGCTTGAACAGTTTCAAGGAACAGAGAACTTGCTGTTTTACGGCTTGGGTTTGCTTTTACTCCACAACGTAAGTACCTATAGAAAAAATTGTTTATTGTTTGTGAGGCGTTTAGCTTAACTGTGGTTTCTGTTCGCCACCTCGGGCAGCCCTTCCAGGAGAAGCCCTGCTCCTGGCCTGGCTGACTGTGGACCTGAACTTCCAGGAAATGGAGCAGACAAGGTTGCACCTGCGTGGGCCGCATGCCCCATCCAGCCCTCGGATGCATTTTGTGTGGCCAGTGCAGAGGTTTTGCTTTTATTTCAATTGATTGCCAGTGTTTACAAATTGGCAAGTCTCACATATGCTCCAAGCTGTCAGGTCTTTCTGGTGAAAGTGGGAGATGGGAAATATCATGGAAACAAATCAGTGGGCACCTGCCATGGCCTCATGCATCTGTGCCTGGTTTCTGTGGCTGGATTTGGGGCAAATGAATCTAGAGCACTTGACTTCTTGAATTTTGCCCTAGGATGAGGGGGGTGGTGTGTATGTATTATTGGTGCCAAAATCCCCTGGTCAGGTTGACCAAGGATGTGAGATGGTCTTACTCCCCACTCTCCACTTTCAACATGCTTCTTATAAAGGCTTTGATGTGACCTGCCCCCTACCTTGGTTCTCCATTTATATCTCTAAAATGAGTGGGCAGCCATCCATGTTTCCCAACTTTATTGTTGTTGTTATTGTAGTACTGAAAGTTTCATTTGTCACCCTTAAGCCCCTTTGGGTCCTGTAGTTTGAAAGCTGTTGTTTACCCAAGAAGGTGACATTATCCTACAGGTAGCCTGTACATTCTTACCAGTCTGAAAGCTAAATGGTGGTACCACACCGCGTGGGTCAAGTTCCCTCTGAAAGGAAAAACATTTTGTACACTCACAGACCCTTCCTGAAAATACTTTCAGGTCCCCCATTGCCACCTAGATCCGCTAAAGGTTGGGGGCTACAGTAGGCTAGTCTAGGTGACATGGTAACAGACTCCAAAATTAAAGTGACAGTAATGCAGCCACATCAATGTTCATAGCAGCTCAATTCACAATAGCTAGACTGTGGAACCAACCTAGATGCCCTTCAACAGATGAATGGATAAAGAAACTGTGGTAGATACACACAATGGAATGTTATTCAGCCATAAAGAAGAATAAAATTATGGCATTTGCTGGTAAATGGATGGAGTTGGAGAATATCATGCTAAGTGAAATAAGGCAATCCCAAAAAACCAAAGGCCGAATGTTTTCCCTGATAAGTGGATGATGATATATAACTGGGTCGAGGGGTTGGGGGGGGTGACAGAAGAATGGAGGAACTTTAGATTACATAGAGGGGAATGAGAGGGAGGAGGATTGGGGGTATGAAAAATGGTAGAATGAGACGGACATCATTACCCTATGTACATGTATGATTACATGAATGATATGAATCTACATCATGCACAACCATTAAAACAAAAAGTTGTACCCCATTTGTGTACAATGAATCAAAATGCAGTCTGTAAAAATAAAAAATAAAAAAATAAAAAAATGAACTGACTTTTTGCTTGAAAGTTTATTTTAAGCCCATGCAAAATTTGCCCTTTTTGGCAGCTCTCTAGGCTGGGACCCAGGGATTCAGTTTCCCTCTCATGTGTGGCTAACCATCCCAACCTGTGGCTTTCCAGGCCTGTGTCCTGGCTCACCTCTGCTCATGGTCCATTGCTGGGTCAGTCACATGGCTCCACTATAGGCAAGGGACTGGGAAGAAGAGGAGCAATGCATAGAGTGAACACTGAGATATCGCCACAGGGACGTGACAACCTGCAGCTCCCCAACCTATATTCTGTCATTGTCCAGAGCAGTCCTATGAGTAGAGGCACCAGTTCCTGCCTTATGATGACTGAGCCATGGAACAGAAAAGATGCTCCAGACATTCTGATCTTTGAGCATTTCCAAGTCTCATCTTTTCCATCCTGAAACTGAAACTGATAATAGACTTTAAGTCTCACCATGAGCAAGTGCCAACGCATTTGTCTTCACAACAGCCCTACAGGGCAGGAATTTTTTTTTTCCATGCTATTCTTTTTCCAGGAACAATTTTATAGATTTAAAAAACAGGTTGTGTTTTCACTTGACCTATTTGCGAATTGAACTTGATCTACTGCACACTGTTTCAGTGATTCATTCTTTTTAAGTGCATTTACCCAGTAGAAGGCCTAGCATCACCAAGTCATTCTTCAGGGTCACAGGTGGCTGGTGTGGAGCCAAATGGCCCCATGGAGAGGTACATGACAGAGCCTGGCTCTTTGTGGCTCTGTGGAGGCTGATGCTAAGATCCCCAGGCTTAGGGGCTCTGACAGGCCTTGTGTCCAGAGGGCCTCCTCAGGATTTCAGAGACCATCATGTCTAGAGAGTTAAGTCTGAGTGTAAGATGAAACTGGCATTAGTTGAACCAGCTACAATGACTTGGTTTTAATTTGATGTAAAATGGATTAGGTTTTCCTTGTGGTCCACATTACAGTAGGCATATTTTCCAGCTTCCTGTCCCTGCCCAGTCCTCAATTAAAAAACAAATGACTTTATTATTTTTAGGAACTTATTTTTACTTTTATTTATTCAACAGATCATGCATTTACAAAGTTTCTAAGGCAATAAAACAAAAAAGGGTTCAATGAATGAGATCCAAGATGGCAGACTAGAGGGAGGCTGCGTTCCTTGTTGCTCTGTAACTCGGGATTCAAGCAGAGGAAAATCTGTTTCTCTGTGAGGCAGTCTTTGCTCCTCATCGATCCCCTGCTGTTTACCCTATTTGTCCACCTAGATCACCCGCAGTCTGCCAGCATATGACTCCTTTTTGAGTGCAGATTGCTCACTGACTGCCACCTATTATCTGCCATTTGCCCATTTGCCTACCTCTTGCCTGCCCATCGCCTGCCTCTCATCTACCCATCACCCACTGCCTGAGGTCCACCTGCTGATCATCCGCTGGTGCCAGCTGCCTGCTGTTGCCTGGAAGTCCACTGTCACAATACCAACAGGTTTGGTTACACGTGGCTGCTGCCATTTTGGGACAACAGCCAGGACCTACAGAACTCCTGGCCTGACTGACTGAGCCCTGCACCCAGGACCCCTCAGCCTCAAGTTGGTGCCCACACTCTGTGCTGCAGTTCCCCATTTGCCAATAAGGTTGGAAGCCAGTGCAGCCATCTTAGATTATCCTGGAAGCAGAAGCTGCCATCTTTAGGTGGGGCAAATCCCATCCTGAGATGCCTGCTGGAGACTGGAATCTCATTGTCAGGTACCTCTCATACATCAGGCTACTGAAGACTGGGAGTTTGGAATAGTATATGACTGTTAGAGTATAGATTATTTTTTCTCCTTTTTGAAAAATTTTGTTTTTATTTCTCTATTTTTCTTGGTCTCTATTTTCCTTTTGCATACCTGTTTCCTCAGAGTCTCTTTCTCCCTTTTCTCATGCTAACCAATTTCTTTTGATTACACTTTCACTTTTCCTATGATCTAGAACTTCTATATACTCTTTTCTTGTCCCATTAACAGTTACATCCTACACCCCTCCCCATCCTCTTTGTCCTCCATTAGAAACTGCAGACCTCATTGCAAATCTATTTGTTATACTGTAGATAATAATTGAACTCATCCTCTTTGTTTATTATGATAATATTGTTAATGTCTTCATAGGGGCTTTTTGGTTTAGGACTGCATATTGTCTGTACTGGGTGATGCTAATATTGATCCCCCCCTTAAAGAAGAGGTTTTGGAAACCTGCAGGGTCACTATAAACCTATAGGGGGGAAACTGCAATACCCCAGATTTGTACTGCTAGAGGGGAAGATACATGAACAACTGAAAAAACAAGGGAAGAAAGTGTTCCAAACAAACCAAGATTCTATATTACTAGAATCCAATGATAGCATGGTAGAAGAAATGTCAGAAAAGGAGTTCAGAATAGGCATAAATAAAATGATTCATTAAGCAAAGGATGAGATAAGAGAGCACATGCAGGCAATGAATGATCACTCCAATAAGCAGTTGAAAGAGCAACTGCAGGCAGCAAAAGATCATTTCAACAAAGAGGTAGAGATTCTGAAAAAGAACCAAATACAAATCCTTAAAATGGAAGAAACAATAAACCAAATAAAAAACTCAAGCATCACCAACAGACTAGATCACTTGGAAGACAGAACCTCAGACAATGAAGACAAAATATTGAATCTTGAAAATAAAGTTGCCCAAATAGAGAAGATGGTAAGAAGTTATGAATGGAACCTACAAGAACTATGGGATATCATGAAAAGACCAAATTTAAGAATTATAGGGATTTAGGAAGGCACAGAGATACAAACCAAAGGAATGAACAACCTATTCAACGAAATAAAATCAGAAAATTTCCAAAACCTGAAGAATGAAGTGGAAAATCAAATACAAGAGGCTTACAGAACATTGAATGCACAAAATTACAGCAGATCCATACCAAGGATGTGTGAAATGCCTAACATGCAAAATAAAGATAGGGTTTTAAAGGTTGTGAGAAAAAAGCATCAGATTACATATGGGGGAATCCAATACAGATATCAGTGGATTTCTCAGCCCAGACCCTAAAAGCCTGGAACAATATCTTTCAAGCTCTGAAAGAACATGGCTGCCAACAAAGAATCTTTAACCCAGCAAAACTAACCTTCAGATTTGAAGACGAAATAAAATCCTTCCATGAACAAAAAGTTAAAAGAATTTACACATAGAAAGCCTGTGCTACAGAACATTCTCAGCAAAATATTCCATGAAGAGGAAATAAAAAACAATGATGAACATCAGCAAAGGGAGGAATTACACTAAAGGAAAAGCCAATCAAAGAGAAACCAAGTCAAGTAAAAAACCAAAAATAAGCCAAAATGACCAGGAATACAAATCATATCTCAATAATAACCCTGAATGTTAATGGCTTAAACTCATTAATCAAAAGACACAGACTGGCAGATTGAATTAAAAAGAAAGACCCAACAATACGCTGCCTTCATGAGACTCATCTCATAGAAAAGGACATCCACAGACTAAAGGTGAAAGGATGGGAAAAAACCTACCATGCTCAGACTTAGTAAAAAAGCAGGGGTTGCCATCCTTATATCAGATAAAGTGGACTTCAAGCCAAAGTTAGTCAGAAGGGATAAAGAAGGTCATTTCATACTGCTTAAGGGAACCATAAATCAGGAAGACATAATGATCATTAATATTTATGCCCCAAACAATGGTGCATCTATGTACATCAAACAAATCCTTCTTAATTCCAGGAATCAAATAGACTACAGCACAATAATTCTGGGACTTTAATACACCGCTGTCACATGGGATAGATCTTCCAAACAAAAATTAAACAAAGAAACCATAGAACTCAATAACATAATCAATAACTTAGACTTAACAGATATATATAGAATATTCCATCTATCAACCAGCGAATACATTTTCTTCTCAACAGCACATGGATCCTTCTCTAAAACAGATCATATGTTATGCCACAACACAGCCCTTAGTAAATGCAAAAAAAATAGTGATACTACCTTGTATTCTATTAGATCATAATGGAATGAAATTAGAAATCAATGACAAAATAAAAAACAGAAACTGCTCCAACACCTGAAGACTGAATAATATGCTATTGAATGAAGCATGGATAACAGAAAACATCAGGGAAGAAATAAAAAATTTTTAGAGGTAAATGAGAATGATGATACAACATATCAAAATCTCTAGGACACTATGAAAGCAGTACTAAGAGGAAAATTCATTGCATTGAGCACATTGAAGATAAGAATAAAAAGTCAACAACTAAATGATCTAACATTACATCTCAAAGCCCTAGAAAAAGAAGAACAGAACAAAACCAAAAGTGGTAGAAGACAGGAAATAATGAAAATCAGAGCTGAAATCAATGAAATAGAAACAAAAGAAACAATTAAAAAAATTGACAAAACAAAAAGTTGGTTCTTTGAAAAAGTAAACGAAATAGATGAACCCTTAGCCACACTAACAAAGAGAAGGATAGAGAAAACTCAAATTACTAAAAATTTATGTTGAAAAAGGAAATATCACAACAGACACCATTGAAATACAAAGCATAATTAGAAGCTACTTTGAAAATCTATATGCCAACAAAATAAAAAAATCTCAAAGACATCGACAAATTTCTAGAGATATGAGTCTCCCAAAGTGAACCAGGAGGACACACACAATTTAAACAGATCAGTTTCAAGTAATGAAATAGAAGAAGCCATCAAAAGCCTACCAACCAGGACCAGACAGATTCTCAGTTGAGTTCTACAAGACCTTCAAAGAAGAACTTATACCAATACTACTCAAAGTATTTCATGAAATAGAAAAGGAGGGAACCCCAAATTCATTCTATGAAGCTAGTATCACTCTGATACCAAAACCAGATAAAGACACATCAAGGAAAGAAAACTTTAGACCAATATCTCTAATGAATATAGATGCAAAAATCCTTAACAAAATTTTGGTAAATCACTTAAAAAACATATTAAGAAGATAGTGCATCATGATCAAGTGGGGTTATCTCAGGGATGCAAGGTTGATTCAACATCCAGAAATCAATAAATGTAATTCATCACATCAATAGACTTAAGATTAGGAATCATATGATTATTTCCATAGAGAAAGTGTTTTCCAAAATATAGCACCCCTTCATGCTCAAAACACTAGAAAAAATAGGGACAGTAGGAACATACCTAACATTGTAAAGGCTATTTATGCTAAGCCCACCACAAACATCATTCTTAATGGACAAAACCTGAAAGCATTCCCTTTAAAAACTGGAACAAAACAGGAATGCCCACTGTCACCACTTCTATTCAACATCATGCTTGAAACACTAGCCAGAGCAATTAGATAGACCAAAGAAATTAAAGGAATATGAATAGGAAAAGAAGAATTCAAGTTGTCACTATTTGCCAATGACATGATTCTATATTTAGAGATCCAAAAAACTCCACCAGAAAACTTCTAGACCTAATAAATGAATTCAGCAAAATAGCAGGATATAAAATAAACACACATAAATCTAATGCATTTATATACATAAATGATGAATCATCTTGAAAGAGAACTGAGGAAAACAACTCGGTTCACAATAGCCTCAAAAAATACTTGGGAATCAATCAAACAAAATAAGTGAAAGACCCCTACAATGAAAACTACAGAATATTAAAGAAAGAAATTGAGGAAGACCTTAGAAGAGGGAAAGATCTCCTGTGTTCTTGAATAGGCAGAAGTAATATTATCGAATGGCCATACTTCCAAAGGTGCTATACAGATTTAATGCAATTCCAATTAAAATCCCAATGAAATTCCTCATAGAAATAGAGAAAGCAATCATGAAATTCATCTGGAAGAAGAAAAGACCCAGAATAGCCAAAGCAATCCTGGGCAGGAAGAATGATGCAGGAGGTATCACAATACCAGACCTTAAACTCTACTATAGAGCAATAGTAACAAAAACAGCATGGTATTAGCACTAAAACAGACAGGTAGACCAATGGTACAGAATAGAATACACAGAGACAAACCCACATAAGTATCGTTATCTCATACTAGACAAAGGTGCCAAAAACATACAATGGAGAAAAGATAGCCTATTCAACAAATGGTGCTGGCAAAACCGAAAATCCATATGCAGCAAAATGAAATTAAACCCCTATCTCTCACCCTGTACAAAACTCAACTCAAAATGGATTTAGGAATTATAAAACCCTTCACCAAATAGAAAAAAAAGTAGGCCTGAATCTTCATCATATTGGCTTAGGACCAGACTTCCTTAACAAGACCTCCAGAGTGCAAGAAATAAAAGCAAGAATCAATAAATGGGATGGATTCAAACTAGAAAGCTTTTTATCAGCAAAGGAAACAATCAATAATGTGAAAAGACAGCCTACAGAGTGGGAGAAAATCTTTTCCACACTCTCAGACAGAGTACTGATCTCCAAAATTTACAAAGGACTTTAAAAAACCTCACACCAAAAATACAAAGAACCCAATCAATAAATGGGCTAATGAAGTAGGCAGACACTTCACAGAAGAAGGTGTGTAGGTGATCAACAAATATTTGAAAAAGTGCACATCATCTCCAGTAATTAGAGGAATGCAAATTAAAACCACCCCAAGATTTCATCTAACTCCAATTAGAATGGCTATTATCAAGAACACAAGTAATAATAAGTGTTGTAGTGGATGTGGGGAAAAAGGCACACTCATACATTGCTGGTGGAGTTGCAAATTGGTGCAGCCACTCTGCAAAGCAGTATGGAGATTCCTCAAAAAACTTGGAATGAACCCACCATTTGACCCAGCTATCCCACTCCTAGGTTTATAACTCAAAGGACTTAAAATCAGCATACTACAGTGATGCAGCCACATCAGTGTTCATAACTGCTCAATTTGCAATAGCTAGATTGTGGAACCAACCTAGATGCCCTTCAATTTATCAATGGATAAAGAAACTGTGGTATATATACACAATGGAATATTACTCAGCCATAAAGAAGAATAAAATTATGGCATTTGCTGGTAAATGGATGGAGTTGGAGAATATCATGCTAAGTGAAATAACCCAAGCCCCCCAAACCAAAGGCTGAATGTTTTCTCTGAGAAGTGGATGATGATACATAATGGGTGTTAGGGGTCAGGGTAGCAGGGGGGAGCAAGAGAAGAAGAGAGGAACTATGGATGGTATAGAGGAAAATGGGGCCAGAGGGGGTGGGGAAAGGAAAGATAGTAGGCTGAGACAGACAGTATTACCCTATGTACATGTATGAGTACATGAATGGTGTGAATTTACATTGTGTACAACCATAGTAAAAAGTTGTACCCCATTTGTGTGCAATGAATCAAAATGCAGTCTATAAAAATTAAAAAAAAAAGGTTCTGTGAAAATTCTCCCTGTTCCCAGAAACCTGAAGGCAGCAGTGTTATTGGCATGTCTGGTTAATATTCCAGAAATATTTTATGATATATAAGCATAAGTATTCTTTTTTTCTTGTCTCCAATAACAATTGTATAATAGACGCTATGCACAGTTATTTTACTTTGCCTTCTCCCACCCACTTACTATGCATTAAAGATTGATATTATAGAAATAGTTTCTTCATTAAAAAAAGTACCTGTTATGTGTGGCTGTTTCATAATTTCTTTAGCAGTCCCCATCTGATTAGTAAGTGTTCAAGTCATCTATTATAAACAATATAAGCAATGACAAATGTGACCTGAGATGGGAAAGAGTATGCGCTTAATAAATTCATAGAAGAGGAATTTCTGGGCCAAAGACCATATGTATTTTACTAGGTGCAGCCTAGGTGCCTGCTGCAGCTGTTGTTCCAGTTTATACTTCAACCAATGAATTCTGAGAGTGTCTGTTTCTCCATGTCTCCAATAAGTGTGTTTTCAGTTCTGATTTTCCACAACATGAACATCTCAGTAAGCTGTGTGTGTGTGTATGTGTGTGTGTGTGTGCATGTGTGTGTGTGCATGTGTGTGTGTGTGCTTGTGTGCATGTGCACACGCATTCTGGGACATGGTGGTGCCAGGTCCAGGGCTTGGTGCATGCTAAGCACCATGCTAAGTGCTGTACCACTGGGCCATGCCCCTAGCTCCTCAGTGTGTTTTAATTTGCATTCTCTCACTATGAATGAGGGTAAGCACCTTTTGATGTTTTAGAGTCATTTGTCTCAACAAGCATTTCTGTCTTGGAGTTCTAGAAAAACACTTGGTTTTAAATAAGCCCTTGGCCCAAGTTCAAAGTTGGTGGAACCCATTGCAGCTAACCACTTGAATTTGTAGTTGAATGTCTTAAACAAGGCCATTGTTGGTGTCTAGTGTATTTCTGTTAGAAATACTTGGTCACCAAAGTCAATCCTAACCTGGCTCATGGCGCCATCTGTCTTTCTGAGATGAATATGGAATGCAGTGCAATTTGACCAGGGGACACTAGAACCTAACACTGATGAGCTAGCTCTACTGTGGGCTGTGGATGTGGTCTATCAAAGCCAAAGATCATTTCATTGGTCCACTGAATTTTCTTTTGTTCCACTTAATATCATTGAAGTAAGCATATCTCTTTTTTAATTATTAAAACATTTTTACGAAAAATAAAAGGCACATACATTAAGAATAGCAAAATGGATCTCAGTATACATGTTAACACCAACATGAAGAAATGATGACAACCGTGCTGTGGTATGTGTACTCATGTATCTTATTTTCTCTTTCTTTTGGTTGAAGGAAAGAATGTCACTGAGGCAAACAATGTCATTTCATCCTACATATTTCAGTAAACAACTCTAAAAAATGGATATGATCATACATAACTACAAAGCCATTATCACATCTGGCAAAATTGAAAGTAATTTCTTGGCATCATCAAATAACCTGTCTTGGTAAAAATTCCCCAGTCTCAAGTCTGTCTTCCTTTACTGCTGGTTTGTTTAATCAGGGTCCACACACATCCTTGGCTCTATGATTAAGTGTCTATTTCAGAGCAGGCTCTGGCCCCTATGAGGAAATGCTGTATAGAATTCCACCTTTCTGAATCTGTGGAGTCAGTTTGTTCCTGTGTCCCCTGCATTTCCTCCTAGGTGGCAGCTAGATCTAGAAGCTTATCTGATGTGGGTTAAAGGTTTGAGCGAGAGGTCTTCCCAGGACATGCTGGCCCCTTCCCATTGCACCACTTCAGAAGGGGTGCCAAGCATAGTCACTGGGTTCAATAACATCACCAAGATCCCTCCCTTGCAAATTTCTCCTTCAACCTTTCCTCTTCAGCCTTTCACATACTGCATTCATTTACAGACTGGGTTGCCTGAATTGGCTATTTCTTTTCTTTTTGTTTTTTTGGCAGTGCACAACTGCATTTATTTTTATGTGGTGCTGAGGATTGAACCCAGTACCTCATATGTGAGGGGCAAGTGCTCTACCACTGAGCTACAGACCCAGCCCAGGTTGTTTTTTCTTTTTAGGGGTTGAAAAATGTGGCTTGGCTCATTCTTTCATTCCTTCTACATTTATTAGCTGGAATTTGTTTTCATAGAAAAAAATCTGGGGTTATGATCACCCTGGAAAAGTTCATACCATTAAAAAAATTTTTTTTTGGTACCAGGTATTGAATCCAGAGATGTTTTGTCACTGAGCTACATCCCTGGTCCTTTTATTTTTTATTTTGAGGCAGGATCTCACCAAGTTGCTTAGGGCCTCACTAAGTTGCTGAAGCTAGCTTTGAACTTGAGATCCTCCTGCCTCAGCCTGCTGAGCTGCTGGGATTACAGGCTGGTGCCACTGGACCTGGCTCATACCATTCTTAAAATAGACAATGATTTCCTTCACTTTGTTTCTTAACTAGTTTATCTTTTCCAATTGAGGAGAATAAAATAAAAATAATAAGGGGAGTATATTGTGTTTAGACCATGGAATTAGCCTAGGAAACAGCATTTTCCTAAGTTTTGTTGATTATCCTCTCATGTTCAGCAACAGGTGAGTGTGGAATTTCATAGTTACTAATTGATTGTTTAAACTCTTGGTCTTATCCTAGTCTCCTGCCTTTTGTCTTCTCAGAGTCTATCTCCTTGACTATGCAGACTGTTGAAATCCAAGCAAGAATGTAGACTGAAATATCCTCACAGAATTCTCCTTTAGATCAAAGCTAAAATCCCTCTTATTGGATAACATAGTGCAGTGACTGGCACTTTAGTGAGAATTAATGCACCCGGTTTGTTTTCCATTTCAAGGTTTTCCTAAGGAAAAATACATTTGTCTGGGTTCTGGAGGAGAGAGAGAGAGGCCTGGGAAGAGAAGCAACAAACAGAGGGAGTTAAGCACTGCTGCCAGGACACTTGCCTGGGGGGTGATGAGAAGGCTGAGCTTGGGTTAGAAGAGGAGACACTGAAAGGCTTTTGTGCTCTAAAGGGGTCCTCGGATGGAGAGAGAGAGAGAGAGAGAGAGAGAGAATTGATTGATGTTGGGAAACTTGCTGAGCAAGAGTAAATTAGGTGCCCATACCCACTCTTCCCTACCAGGGATCCATCCCTCTGTCAATCCAAACAAGCAACCTGGTCAGCTGCCCACCCTGGATTCCTTTCAGATACTGGGTCCAACGTCAAATGGATAAAAAGCAGCTTCTAGCAGCTTTCTTTTTTTCACTCCTGATGTTTTCTTCTCACCAGTCTCAGGGCTAAGGACTGTTCTCTAAAGCAGGGCTGAAAAAATCCACACCATCCTGCACAGGCTGTGGTCCTCGAGCCAACAGCGCCATCGTGTGGTGATATTTCATTAGCACAGTTTGTCCCTGGTCCCAGGTTTTGGGTCGGTGCTCAGATGTTCAATGGGTTGCCTGTATCAGTGACATCCTGTCTGTCGTGTTTACTGGAGAGTGCAGTCGGTTGCCCAGGCTCCTATCACCTTCTCGGATGATGAAATGTTACTCGCTATCCCTCTCTGGCTTCACCTCACTCCTGTGCCTCACTCCTGTGCCTGGGGTAGCTAGTGAAAGATGCCATTTCTCTGCATGTGACATTTCATTCGCAGGAGAACTAATGACAAAAGCCAGGTACCCAGGTAAGAACAACTAAGTCTCTTTCGAAGTAGGATTTAAAGGGATATGTCTTTTACTTGCCCTTCCTGGAACCCTCAGAATTTGTGAATTTCCAGTCTCTCAAATTAGAACTGGCGATCAGGATCTAATGTGCAATTTTCTCTTTCTCTGTGATGACCCAAACTTATTCCACACAAATCACCACATGAGTCAGAGCAAGTTTCAAACAGTAAAGTCTAAATCCATTACTGTATCTGTGTCTGGCATGGCTTTGCCACACTGAGGAAATGGCAGGAGGCCACTATGTCAGTCTGAGGACATGAGAGACCAAGAGTATGGGTGAAAGATTATTAATCAAGTGTTATGGTTTGGATCTGCAATGTCCACCAAGTCTCATATGTTGAAGGCTTGGTTCCCAATGCAGCAATGTCTAGAGGTGGGGCTTTTAGGAAGTGATTAGATCATGAGGGTTCTGACCTCATCAGTGGATTAATCCATTTGGTGGATTAATAATATGAATGAACCACTGGGAGGTGGTGGAAACTATAGGCAGGTGGAGTACTGTTAGAGGAGGTAGATCACTGGGATGTGACTTTGGGGAACATATTTGGTCCCGAAATTCTTCCAATTCTTTCTCTCTGTCTCTCTTTCTGTTTCCCTGCTGCCGTGAGTTGAAAGCTTTCCTCTGCCATACCAAGATGTTCGACCTCACCTCAGGCCCAGAGCAATGGAGTTGACTGACCATGAACTGAAATATCTGAAACTGTGAGCCAGAATAAATCTTGTGTTAAGTAGTTTGATCACAGCAACAAAAAGCTGGCTTTGACATTGACTTTTTACTCTAGACCTTTCTTCCCAAGTATTATCTCAGGAGCACCATTACTAGGAGCTACTTAAGAAATGCAGACTCCTAGCTGGGCGTGGTGGCGCATGCCTGTAATCCAAGCGACTTGGGAGGCTGAGTCAGGAGGATGGCAAGTTCAAAGCCAGCCCCAGCAACTTAGCGAGGCCCTAAGCAACTCAGTGAGACCCTGTCTCTAAATAAAATACAAAATAGGGCTGGGGATGTGGCTCAGTGGTCGAGTGCCCCCGGGTTCAATCCCTAGTTCCAAAAAAAAAAAAAAAAAGGAAAAGCAGACTCTCCACACCCTGACCCTATTGATTCAGAATCTGGATTTTGGCTAGATCCCACTGATTGGTATGCACATCAAAATTTGAAAAGCACTAGCTAAGTATGGTGGTGCACGCCTGTAATCCCAGTGATAGGAGGATCGCAAGTTCCAGATCAGCCTCAGCAATTTAGTGAGACTCTGTTTAAAAAAAAAATTGAAAAGCACTGAGCTACAGCAGTGGTTGTCAATTTTCGTGGCATACTAGAAATACTCAGGGAGTTTTTAGAGATCCAGATACCCAGACCTCACCAAGGAGATATCCTTTCTTGGGAATGAGATTCCTCTCCTTCTATGGGATATGTGCAAAACTGATTTCATTGGAAACTTTGGGAGTGAAGGTAGGACATATATTCAGAAAAAGACTTTAGAACAGGGCCATTCAGCCAGGCCCTGCGTCATTTACCTGTAATTCCAGCTACTTGGAAGTTTGAGGCAGGAAGATTGCAAGTTCAAGGCCAGCCTGGGCAACTTAGTAAGACCCTGTCTCAAAATAAAACAATGAAAAGGGCTGAAGGTGTAGCTGAGTGGTATGGCACACCAGGATTCAACCCCCAGCATTGCAACAAACAAACAAACAAAAACATATCTATTTACCCAGATTTACCATAATGATGGTTCAGGGAAGTTGGATCTTTCCTAAAGATTTCACAAAAAGAACCAAAATGCCAAACCCAGAACAACAATTTTCTAGTAGCAAACAAAGAAAAAGGTAAAAATTCTTACTATAAACTTTAAAATATGAAGCCCAAGAAAATAAACAAGATTCTAGTGTGGACCAGAGAAGTACCCACCTACCCTTTTCTGCTCTCCAGAAGGGATTTAAAGTAAAGAAGTCTGGTGACAAAACATGAGAATTCTCTTTAATATAAGCCAATGCAAGGACAAGAAGCTCAGAAAGTAAATAGGCAGCCCAAAGGAAAGGTTGATGGTACTGTGAGTTCTTGAGGCCTCAGCAGAGGCAAGAAAAGCAACAAATCTATCATTTTTCTGGGATACATCACAACTGGATGGAGATATTCTTTCACGGGAATGAGATTCCTCTCCCTCTATGGGATATGTGCAAAACTTGGTGTTGACACAGGAGTCCAGGGCCTTGAACAAGGAAGTTACACAGTCCCAGCAGAGCTCTCTCTGCCTTTAGGGTGGGACATGTAGGTAATATACAACATGAAGGTCTCAAATAGCAGTGTGGATGGCAAATCACCAGCTCTCTTGTCATCAAGGAAAATTAAGATCAAATAGATCACAGGTACTATTAACACAATTACATAGAGGCAGGTGAATTGGTAACACTAAGGTGTGAAATAAGGAGTGTTGGAGCACATACATGGCCAGTTGAGAGGACACGCATCATGTCTTAAGAAGTAGCTCTTCAAGTGTGGTCCCTGACTGGGCCAGGATGCACACTTGTGAACCCAGCTATTCCCCAGCTGAGGCAGGAGGATTGCAAGTCTGAGACCAGCCTGTGTAATTTAGTGAGAACCCTGTCCAGAATAAAATAAAAAGGGCTGGGGCTGTAGATGAGTGGTAGAGCACTTGCCTAGCATGCAAAAGGCACTAGGCTCTATTCCCAGCAGTGGGGAGAAGAAAAAAAAAAAAAAAAAAAAAAAAAAAGGACTCCCTGGATAAATAGTAGCAGCACACCTGGGAATTTATTAGAAATGCAGATTTCTTAAATTCTGGGGGTGGAGTCCAGAAAAAATTGTGTTCCAAAAGCTCTGCAGGTGGTACTTACTGATGCTCACTGAATTTTGAGAACTGCCGAAGTAAAAAGTCTCTGGCTGATTGTTACAGTGTCTCCAATGGGGCTACTGCATTATCATTCTTTTGGTTTTTTTCAACAGCAAGTGTGTTTTTGAAATTTTATATGGAATCTCCCAGTTTTTACATGCTGGCAACAAATTTGCATTTTGGGGAAAAAAATCCAAAACCTATTGACCAAACAAATATTTGTTTAATGGGTGCCAGTTTTGTGACCTTTGGAGTTGAGCAACTAGATGGTATTGCCCACCTTAAGTATAAAGAAGATAAAAAGATGTCAGTCATATAAAATACTGAAGAAAAGAAATGAGAGGGACAGGGTGTGTAAAAATAGATGAACAATCTAGTAGAAAGAAAAAATAAAAAATGAAATGACAAAATGGCAAGACAATGGAAGTGTGATATACTAAGGAGAATTAAGATGAATCCCTGGTTTTAAATTCCTTATGTTATTGACAACTGTGCAATGAGTGAACAGTGCTTTTATGAGACAACCAATCATGCTAGCCTCTTCCACTTCCAAAAGTCAGCCAATCAGGGAGGGATTCACACCACTTAAACATGCCTCTGAGTGCCAACCAATCAAGGAGTCTCATCAGATGATGTCAGCCTACTCAAGCCAGAGGAATCTTCTGTGTAATGAGCACCTTTCCCCAATCTCTTACCGTGAGAGTTTGCTGACCAGCGCAGTTATCCTTTATAAAGCAATAACTATAACTTTGTCTTTTTATTTCAGACAAAGGAATGGTGGTCTCATCCTTTGACAAACTGAAGAATGCAAAAGTTGAAATAAAATAAAAAGGTGAGTATTGAGAAGTGAATAATGGAAATGAGAAGACTAAACAACCATGAGATTTATGGTTACTGAATAGGATGTAAATGCTGTTAGATGACAAAGCATATAACAAACTAGCCACAACACAACAAAAACACATATTTTGGGGGAGGAAGTGGGAGGCACTTTAAATTCCTGATTTTTAATATTTCCTGATTTTTATAGCTAACTTTAATCAGTACTAAGAAGTGAAAAAGTGCCCAGAAAAACCACTCTGGACATGGGAACTCATGCAAGAGATTTTATTGAGCAGACAGGCAGACTGCCTGCAGGGGGGAGAGAGAGAGAGAGTGAAAGAGTGAGAGAGAGAGTGAATGGCGGGGAGCCATTCTTAAGTATTGGAATGTCGTGGACTAGTAGCCATTGGACCAATGACTGATGAGGAGGTTCATAGGCTAAAGATCTGAGGCAATGACTGACTAGGAAGTTTGTGGGCTAACAATCTGGGTTCTAAAGGGGCGTGTGGGGAGCAGAATACTGGTGGCAGCAAAATGGCCTGATGCCAACAAGTACTATCTAAAATTCAACCAGGGAGTTAAAAGATGATTCTGTCTTAATGTTTTCCCCTTTCATGTCTTAAGTTATTTTTATCATAATATATTTAAATCTGTGCTAAGAGAAGCTACATATAATCTTCACATCGTCATAGTTCTCTTCCAGAGGAGATACAAACAAAACCAATAAAATTCAGAATAGTAACAGTTTTAAAATAAATTTTGAAGCTCTCTCTGATTCCTGATCATCATGTGAGCTGTTTTCCTCTGCCACACTCTTCTACCATGATATCTTGCCTCACCTTGAGTACCCAGGAATGGAACCTGCTGTTTATGGATTGAGATCTCTGAAACTGAAGCAGTAAAAGAAAATAAGAGAAGAGAAATGGAAGAGAAGACTCGAAGGGCAAAGCTTGTAAAAGAGAAAGCTGAACAAGAAAAAATGGAACACCAGAAGAAAAAGAAACAGCTCATCAATATAACAGAGAGGGTGATGAGACTGAAGTGATAGATAATCTTCTGGAAGCCCTACAATTAGGTACAGCATCCTGAGACAGAGAAAGCAGATTCCAGGGAAACCAGGTAACAGACAGATACCTTTGGAAAGGTCATGCTCTTGCCACAATAGGGCTATCTCATTTAAGTGATTCCTGAGGCCAAAGAATATAAAAAATATTTAAGTAAATAAAATCATACATTTTGAGAAGAATAAAGCATACATTCAAGGGTTGGAGTGGAAATAAGTGTATTTCTGCAAAGGTCAAGCTAAACTGGATGAAGTGATGTGTATTTGTAGAACCATGGCTAGACTCCTCTCACAATACCTATCTGAACAGTTTGCAGGACTAGAAATATTTGTTCCACTTTACCATAAATATGTGTGTGTATGACCTGATTCTGAAGAGGAAATTGTAAAAAATTGAAGAGTCCTGAGACTTTCAAAAATATTCAAAGATATTGAAAGATTTAAAATCCTGAATTTCGAGGTCACTCCCACTAAAAGAAAAAGAAGAAAAAAGAATAGACAGAACTATTCACTGTCTGCTTCCAATCTGATAGCAAAGGAAAAGGCCAAGAAAAAATGTGCATGTTAATGATTTGGAATGATGCTAATATTGCACACTCTACAAGAGAAATCATTTTGAAAACCCAAAAAAGTACCACTCCATGCCAGTCAAGTTATTTAGCATCTTATTTCAAGTGAAAACTGATGGATTCATTTGCTTTGGCTGAAATTAAATTTATCATTGGTCTAGCATTTCAGCATGATATTGCAAGCACTTATGATTGCTAAAAGTAGCCAAAGTTTACTAGAATCAGGGAAAATGACTTCAACTTTATTTAAAGAGGTATTTTCTAATTATGCATAGATGTCTACTTTGTACAAATACTTTATGTGCCTATTTTTTTAAGAAAAACTCCACATTTTAATGCTAGGGATGAACCTGAAAATTCTGTTACCTTTATTTAGATTTTAAAGGCAAATATTGATTCTTATTCATGGTTTATTTCTTCTGTCTATTGCGTCTTTCTCCCTTGATCCCCTTGATGGCAGGGAATGGAGCTCTAGAAGACCTGGGAGGAAAGAGATTTCTTTCTATAGGATGTGGCAGAAAGCTGTCTGAAAGGTCACTGTTCTATCCCTTTCTGCTCCCCCTCTGATTCTGTTTTGGTGGTATGAAGAATAAAAAAAGAAATTCCATGTGTGCATGTATGTGTATATACATGTGTGTATATATTTATATCTCTTGCTGCAGTAGTTGCACATCCCAGTAACTAAGTGAACTTCTCAGTCATCATCATACTTACCTTATATTAACAAATTTAAATGATGCTGCCAAAACAGCTCTGGGAAGTAAAATAAGGTCTACATTTTTCTCAAAGAGATGAGAGTTAAAGTTATACTTAGCTTGTCTATTATTTTAAAATATGCATTGAAATAATTGGTGTAACTTCTCTGGAGTGCAATTAGAGGGCCAGATCGTGCAGATGATTGTAATTACTGTGAAAGAGTTATTTTATGTACATTTCTTATGTAGAAAATCCTATTTCAATTCCTCCACTGCACATTATAGACTGGGAGAATAACAGATGACTGGTTTGGCGAGTCACCATCTGAGATAATGCAAACAAGTGACCAGTAGCTGAGTTCAATCCTGGTACCCGCCCCCCAAAACAAACAGAATTCTTTATATAGATGTTTAATAATTTAAATGGTTTCCTTGCTCTGCAGTGCATCTGACTTGAGTATTATACTTCAAAATTCTCTGAAGCTGCTATAACAGAGAAATCAAAGAGTCACAGTATTTGAGTTTTTTTCTACTTTTTCCTGACTGAAAACACACACATACACACATAAACGTGTTTGAAGACACATCAGTTTTCACACACTATTTTTACTAACAACAACAAAAGAATTTAGGTTCTACTAATTTAGGTAAATAACTAGCATGTGCATTTTTGACTTTGCAAAGTTTTTTTCTGAAATCTTCATGGTATCACTTCTTTGAGTCCTTTGGCTGTAGAAAAATGATTTGAAATGTCAACCCTAATTAAAATTTGGGGTCATTTGCCAAGCCATATTATCAAACTGGTCAAGGTAGAGATACTGATGTGTATCACCTTTTTCAGATGCAAACTTACCTTATTTTCTAGTTTGTGAACAAGAATGAATGAAGTACTATTCTTGATAAGTTATATATTTGTATTTATAGCAATTTCTCTTTTCACAAACATAAAAAAAACCTTTAAGGGTCCAATAATTAAGTTAAAAGATTTACTTATCAGGTTTATAATGGTCCCTGCTCTGGCCACGTGCATTTTTGTTTTAGATTGAAAAGTATTACTAAGAAACATACATAGTGACATTTTTTAGTATAGAACCAAATTATGCTAAAATCTTTTGTTTATTACCACCACACATAAGAAGAACCATTTATGCAGATTTTTTTCAGAATGTTAAAAAAATAGAAAATTCATAAAATGTTAACTAGTTGTATTTGTTTCCTTTGGCTGCTATAATAAATGATAACAAATTTGGTGGCTTAACACAAGAACCACAACAAAAATTTTGAATATAACACATATAGAGAAAGGAATACAGATCACTCTAGGGCAAAATGTATTTCACAAGATGAATACAGCCATGTGCATAGCAGTGGATCAAGATGAAAACATTATCAGTACCCCACAGCCATTTCTCCTTCTTCTTATCTTCCTCCAATCTGATTTCTTTTTCTTTTTTTTTTTTTTGCTGGAGATGAAACCCAAGGCCTCAAGCATGCCTCATGCATACCAGGCAATTCTATCACTGAACCATCCCCACAACCCCCTAAACCTGATTTCTAACACTAAAGCTTAGTTTTGCCTTTGTTGAACTTCATAGAAATGGGATTATATTGTTTATGCTCTTTTGTGACTGGTATCTTTCACTCAACATTATATCTGAAACATTTTCATATGTTTGCATCTAGTTGTACTGTATTTTCATTTTCGTGTTTTATTGTATGAAATCTGTAGTTTATCCATTCTACTGATATGGGACATTTGAGCTATTTCTGGGTTTTGGCCACAAACAATGGTGCTTCTGTGGACAATCTGACACATGGTTTTTGATGAAGGTATGTACCCATATCTATTATGAACACTTGCAGAAGTAGAATTGCCCAGGCAAATGATACATTTGTTCAGTTTAAATAGATGCTGCCTAACAGTTATCCAGAAGTTTGTAGCAATTTATATTTCCACCAGCAGTGCATCAAAGTTGCAGATGTTCCATATCCTTGCCAACAGCTGGTACTGTCAGTCTTTTCAATTTTATCCATTATGTTGTGTGTTCAGTGATTTTCTCAGTGTAATTTTATGTGTATTTCCCTGAAGACTAATAATGTTGGGCACTCTTTCATATGTTTATTAACCATTTAGGCATTCTCTTTATGTACTAAACCTTCACATCTTTTCCCATTAAAATTGGTTATCTGTCTTTTTCTTATTACTTTCTTTATGTTCTGAGTTCAAGTCTATTGTTGACTGGGTTAATAATGGAGGTTTTTAATTGTAATGAAGTCCTAGGTTATAAAGATATTCTCCTATGTTTTCATCTAAAAGTATTCTTGTTTTGCTTTACATTTAGATTTGCAGCCCATTTGGAATGGATTTGTGTGTTTGGTGGAGGGGACAAGTTGGGGTTCAAGGTTCACTTTCTTTTTTTTAATCTATAAACTTCCAGTTGACCCAGCACTAATTATAGAAAAGACCATCTTTCTTCCACTGCGTTGCATTACTGTCATAAATCAGGTGAGTATATGAAGGTTTGTTTCTGGGAAGTTTTAGGGTATATTGGTTAATTTGTTTTATCCTTCTGCTGATCTCACATTGTCTTTAGCTACTATAGCTTTGTAATTAGTCTTGATATCTTGTCACATAAGTCCTTCAGTTTGGTTCTTTAAGATTTTATTGACTTTTCTTGGTCATTTGCTTTTTATATAAGTTTTAGATTTAGGTTATCAATTTCATCAGGTAAAAACAAAACCTGAGTTTTTTTTTTTTTTTTAAAGAGTTGAGGATCCAACCCAAGTCCTCAGACATGGTAGGCAAGGGTTCTACAACTGACCTTCATCCCAGCCCCCTACTGAGGTTTTGATTGCAAACAAATTGAGTTCATAGATCAGTTTTAGGGAACTAGTGTCTTTATAATATTGAATCTTCCAACTTAAGATGTATCCTTTTATTTAAGTATTCTCTACCCATGTTCAGTAATACTTTGTAGTTTTGTATAGAAAAATCTTACCTGTTTTGTTGATATTTGACTTTTTGATGCCATTGTAAATGGTAGAGTTTTAAAATTTTCATTGGAAAATTTTTTCTTTGTTAAATTTTTTTTTTTTAGTTGTAGGTGGACACCTTTATTTTTATTTATTTACTTTTACGTGTTGCTGAGAATTGAACCCAATGCCTTACAAGTGCTAGGTGAGCGCTGTACCGCTGAGCTATATCCCCAGTCCTGAAAAATGTTTTCTTGTTGATAAAAATTGATTTTTGTACTTTGCCTTTTTATCCAGGGACCTTGCTAAGTTCCCTTATTAATTCTAATAGTTCATCTGTTGGTCCCGCTGGTTTTTTTTTTACTTCCACAACCATTCATCTGATTTTGGCAACCATTTGGGCTGGGGGTGTATTACCTTCTGCAATCTGGGCTTGAATTAATGAGAAGCTGGATTTTTGTGTTTGGAGTGCTGTTGCTTGACCTTAATCTAAACTAGAGGTTTCAGGAGTCCCAACAGAAAACTTGAGATGCATCACAGGGCTTCTCCTCCTCAAACCCAGCTCCCAAACGCAGTAGTTTCTCAGCCTTTGTCACCAGTTGTATTTTGCAAAATGCTTGAGAAAAAGTGAATGTTAGGGCTACCTCCCTTGCCTCTCTTCTTTTGGAGATTCCTCTTTTCTTATTAATTTATTTACTTCTTTCCCTTTATCTTAGTGGGTGTGAAGTGGCATCTCACTGTGACTTTGATTTTCATTTATGTAATGGCTAATGATGTTGAATATCTTCTCATGTGCTTATTGGCAATTTGTATAATATTCTTTGGAGAAATGTCTGTTTAGATCCTTCGTCTATTTTAAAGCTGTGTCATTTGATTTTTATTGAGTTGTAAGAGTTCTTTATATGTACTGGGTACCAGTCCCTTATTAGGCATGTGGTTTGCAAATATTCTGCTCCCCTTTTGTGGGTTGTTTTTCATTTTATTGATAGTTTTATTTGTAGCTCAAGTTTTTAGTTTTGATGAAGTCCAAATTATTAATTTTCCTTTTCTTGCTTGTGCTTTTGGTGTTATTTCTAAGGTGTGACCTAATCCAAGGTCACAAAGGTTCACACTTGTGTTTTCTCATAAGAATTTTATAGTTTCAGCACTTATTCTTAAGTCTCTGATCTTTTTGAAGAAGCGGACCCAGATCCATTCATTTGCACAGCTGTGTCAGCATTATTTGTCTCACATCTTCTACATAGCCCTTTCAGTGCCTTCTCCTCAGTGACCCCAGGACCCTTAATCATACATGACCTCATGCTTGCCCATAGACTGCTGACCCCTGAGATCTTTCCCTTATGTTGCAAGTGATTCTTACCCAGCCCTCTTCAGGACTTGGAAATTGAAACAGAAATTATTTCACTGAAGAATTTTGGTCAGGGTGTGTGTTGGTATCTCCGTGACTTACTGCAGAGTAAGGAATGTCAAAGCTTGGTGTGGAATATATGTAACCTCAGGGAAGACTGGGAGGTGGGGAGTGGTCCAGCAACTCTACTGCAAAAGAGGTCCACTCCACAGGCCCCCTGAAGCAGGAGGAAGGACGTGGCCTGGAAGTCAATAGCCAGCAGCCAGCTCTACTCAAGTACCAGTTCTTTCTGCTGAAGTCCCACATCCCTCCCCACTTCTCCACTGGGCTCTCATGGGGTCTGATTAGCCCCTATGATCATTCAAGCAAAGTGACTTTTTCCTTCTCAAAAGGGGACACTATGAATGCAGACTGAAGATGTCCTGGGTCTGACTCCCATTCCTCAGCAGACCTATTTTTTTTTTATACTCTGGAGAACTTTTCATGTCACTTTGAATATGTTCCTTTTATTTCTCTTTCTATAAAGTAGGAATTTGTCATCTCTATATGTAAGCATCAGGGCACTATCCTGATGAATATGAAGAATGGTGTTCCCCCCATGTGTCCTTCCTGGACCCATGATTCAATACTCATTTACATCTGTAATGGCTTTTCCTCTGGAAAATTACAAAAATGCTTGCCGATTAGGAAGGACCTCGTCCACTTTCCTATTACACCCTCCCTGCATTAAAAAATCAGGAAGCAGAACTGGCACTAGGAGGGAGTGTTTAGCCACCAGAGGGAAGCCTTTCTGGGTACAGGTCTGATATGCCGAGGCTCAGAGCTACATCAGACATGTGATCTGAGCAGTGGGCTCTGGATCTCACATCCTTAGGTTGCTAAAGAGCACAAAAAAGAAAAATAAAAAAAGTTATAGAAAGCATGTGTAGCAGGTTGAGAACATGAGGCTGCACTGTACCTTTCAGTGATTAATTCCTCTACCTCTGGCACCTTGTCTTGCCACGTTCGCAGATATTTTTTCTGCACCCATGGCGCTTGGAACTTGAGATAGCAAGGAACAAGAGTTGATGGATTGTGGAACTTACAGTTCAGTGGGGGAACCTGGACACAGATATAAAGCTGTAAATAAATATGAATAAAGTACAAATTGGTAAGTACTCTGAAGGGGGAAAATAAGAGGTACGATAAGATGATGATAGCAAAGGTTCTAATTTATTGGGAGAAAACTTTTCTGAGTGTGAGACAGTTGAGCACAGATTCAAAGGGGGAAAGAATGGGAGGAAGAAGGCCCCAGGGAGAGAGAGCAGCAGGTACTGAGGGTCTGGGATCAGGAAGAGCTGTGTGCCCTTGAGGAACTGAAGAGGCCAGTGGTGATGTGCAGGGAGCAGTGAGTTGAGTGTAAAAGACTTAGGCTGAGCTAAATGCCTGGTGTTTCTATCCTGTGAAAAACTATTCTAGGGTTTTCAGTGTGGGAATAAGATAATGGTTTTACATGCGTGTCCTGAGTGTCTCTGTGAAGGCAGTGAACTCTGTAAAGCAGGGCCAAGTATATATGTTTCTTTATATGCTTCACAGAGCCAGCAATGTGCTGTGTCCTAGGGGCCTGGCAGGGTGTGGTCTGATGGTGATTCACACAGGAATTCATTCTTTATTCAACTCTGGTATGGTTACACAGATAAAAAATAGCATATCTGTGTTCCCTGTAACATAGTATGGTCTCTTCATCACACACAATTTGCATGTGCATATGTATATTAGACATATATATATAATGTATGTATGTTGACATTTTTTTTCAGTGAGTCCATTTCTTATTACTGGAAACCCATAAATAATTTATTTCTTTTCCTAACCCTTCTGCACTTCTACTTGAAGTCAATTTCTTTTTTCAATTTGCCTACAAGAATTGTTCAGCTAATAAATAGGTTCAAAGGCAGACAAAAGGAGCTTCCACAGGTTATGAGAAAATACTGAGCTCTTGAAAGACCTCCACGGATACAAAAACATAAATCACAGAAAACTCTTTTGAAATGTCATTCACTTTCCTTTCTCATAGGAAATCAGGGTCCAGAGAGAAATTAACTAACGTTACAGTTCATCTGGATCTTGTTACTCAAACCAGGATAAGGATGGTCAAGGAGGACAGACCCAGTAGAAGCAAATCCATTTAGAGTTTTATAGTTTCCCATTAAAGAAAAACTCCTGAGCTTTCCAGTAAGACAGATGTATTTATCCAACATCAGCACCTGGAAAATATTACTCACTGATGACAATCCAAAGAGTTATCTGTTAGCCAGGGTTGGGATGGCAGATGAACAACACAGGAACAGAAGTCATCATTTGGTTCTGAAGCAACAGGGCCTCTAGAAGACATGAAGCCATCGGGGGTGCCTCAACATCCGGAAGCCTGAGTCCCTGGCAGACTGGGAAGCTTGCTCCTGAATGTCACTGGTTGCTGTTGTTAGTATCTGAAGAAAATATGGATTCCTTCCTTCCTTCCTTCCTTCCTTCCTTCCTTCCTTCCTTCCTTCCTTCCTTCCTTCCTTTTTCCTTCTTCCCTCCCTCCCTCCTCCTCCTTCCTTCCTTCCACTTGCCAAATGTTCTAGTTTGAATGTGAGGTGTCCCCCAAAAGCTCACATGTGAGGCAATGCAGGAAGGTTCAAAGGAGACATGATTGGGTTGTAAGAGTCTTAACCCTATCAGTGAATTAATCCCTGATGGAATTAATTGAAGCAGTAGGTTGTGGCTGAGGAGACTGGAATTGGGGTGTGGCTTTGGGGTATATATTTTGTATCTGGAGAATGGAGATTCTCTTTCTCTGCTTTCTGATGATGCAAGCTGTTTCCCTCTGCCATGCTCTTCCACCATGGTGTTCAGCCTCATCTTGAGCCTTGAGGAAAGAAGCTGGCCTTCTATAGACTAAGGCCTCTGAAACCATGAGCCCCTAAATAAACCTTTTCTCCTCTATAATTGTGTTGGTCAGATCATTTAGTCATAGCAGTGAAAAAGCCAATTAAAACACCAGACATCTTTTATTAGCTAATATGGTAGATGCCAAGGTGGGGTCCCTGTCTTCATGAAGTTTTCATTCTTCTGGGAAATAAAAAATATAAAATGTGTGCAAGACAGAATCAGATTATTAAGCAGTGTAGAGCTCAGGGCACCACCTCAGGTTGCAGGGAAGGAACTGTTAAGGCAATTGCGCTGCAAGGCGTTTGTGTGAAAGCTCTCAGAGGTCCTCCTGCTTGTTTGTCTGCTTTGGGAAAGCACTTATTTGTCCTCATGCCTGCCTTGTCTATGGTCTGGTGATTTCATTGGCCATCTGGAATGATGCCGGGCACCAATGTTAACCTCACTTGATCCCCACCTCTAGGCATCAGCCAAGGGGAAGTTTTGCATGCTCTTGAAAAAGTGGGCATGAGATTTTATTTCTTATCTTCCCAGGGAATGTCTTTCTGCATGAGAGTCACCAGATGTCCCTGTTGAGAAAGGACCCTTTTCCTCATCCAAGGGACCTGATAAATTCTTCCTTTCCCACAGTATTTTCCTCAAGTTTCTTCTTTTCATGCCCTTTCTCAAATTAACTAGGTTAGGACTCAACATATTGCTGCAGGTGTGTCTCCATTACCCAGGACACAATAAAGCGTCTTACAAACTCCAGAAGAGACAAGGGATGGGTAAGAACTTTCAGGAGTTATTTCAATTCATTTTCTCATATCCCTGGGATAAAACTCCAAACCAAACCAAACCAAACCAAAACAAAACAAGAACAAACAAACAAAAAAGCCTATGCAAAGAATTGCTCATACTTTCAAAAGTCTTTTCATCAGGAAAGTCTACTCATCCTCACTGGGAAGTGCTCCTTCTGCCATTTAGAGAAGTTGGGTTAGTTTTTATTGCTGTAACCAAAAAACCTGAAAAGGACAACTTAGAGGAGGAGAAGTTTATTTTGACTCACAGTTCTAGAGGTTCAGTTCATAGTGGGTTGACTCCATTGCTCTGGGCCTGAGGTGAGGCAGAACATCACAGCAGAAGGGTGTGGTGGAGGAGCACTGCTCTATTCATGGCAGCCAGGAAGCAGAGAGAGGGAGTGGGGAAGAGGCTGCAGGCAAGTGCAGCCTTCCAGGGCACAACTCCAGTAACCCACCTCCTCCAGCCATGCCATCCAACATTGTCCACCATTACCATCCAAAAAATTTGTTCAGGATGGACTGACTAGGTTATAGCTCTCATAATTCAATAATTTCACCTCTGAATGTTCCTGCATTAACACAGAAACTTTTGGGGGGAACATCTGAGACCCAAACCATGGCAGCTGTTCTTAGTGTTGTCTCTGTTTCCTAAGAGACCTCTTCAATTTGGGGAGTTTAAAGTCTCTGAGAGAGGCAACATAGCAAAGTAGTTAAGGAAGCTGATATGCTACCTGGGTCCTCTCCCCCTCTGCCACTTATCAACCAATCACTTGCTACCCAAGGCACCCTCACTGCACCTTGGTTTCTTTATAGGCTCCAGAGAGAATAGAATGCCTGAGTTATCTAGAAAGGGTCCTGCCACATACTAAGTATTCTGTAAGCTTTCTCTATTATTTCACTTTGGATAATAGGAAAAATAATCTATTCTTAAATCAAATTCTCATTAGCAACTTTTTCTATTTATAACTTGGTAGAAACAATTTTGATAAGGAATATTGACATATACCTTCTAAGCTAAAGAAATATACGTATTGAGAATCACTAAATGTCTTATGTTCCTTCCCCAGTCTCTCCACCACACTAACCCCATGAAACCACTGTCACTGTGCATTTGTTTATTTTCTAGGGTGTCATATAAATAGAAGCACATGGTTCGTAGTTTTTAGCATCTGGCATATTTTGCTCAGCACAATGTTTTTCAGATTCAAATATGTTTTATGTACTAGCTTATTTCATTTTTGCTGGTTAGTATTCAATAGCAGGGACCTATTCATATCACAGTTAGTTTATCCACTGCTGTGGTTTGGTTATGATTTGTTCTCCAAAGGTTCAAGTGCTAGAAACTTGGTCCTTAATATAACAATAATGAGAGATGGTGGATCTTCAAGAGGTGGGGCTTAGTGGAAGGTGGTGAGGCCTTGGAAGTGCCACTATTAGATGGAATTAATATAGTTATTTCAGGGCTGGATGTGTTCTCTAGAGATCAGGTTGTTTTAAAGAAAGTTATTCCATATATTTGGCCCCTTTTGCACATTTTAAGTTCCCCTTCTGTTTTTCCATCATGTTGTGATGCAATTAGGGGGACCTTTTCAAGACACTAGCACCATGTATTTTGGACATCTAACCACCGGAATTGTGAATCAAATAAACTTCTTTACTTTAGAATTTACCAGCTTCAGATATTTTGCTATAGCAATGAAAAACAGATTAAGACATTTATTTGCCTGTCAATGACAATTTGTTTTATTTCCAGTTTTGGGCTACTGTGAATAAAGTTACTATGAGCATTCATGATGAATTCCTTTTGTAGACATAGTCTTTCATTTCTCTTGAGTAAACTCATACCAGTGGGATTGCTGGTCATATGGTCAGTATATCTTTAACTTTATATGCAAATTCCAAAATGTTTTCCAAAGTCTTCTTGCCATTTTTCATTTCTACCAAACAAGTATGAGAGTTTTCTAGTTGCTCCACATCATCACTAACACTTGGTATTGTCTGTTTTTCTTTTTCTTTTAATCTTGGCCATTCTACTAAGTACATAGTACATAGTACTATGAATTAGTACATAGTGCTAAATTACATTTCATAGATTATTAGTCATATTAAACACCTTTTCATGGGCTTATTAGCAACTTGTTGTTCTTCTCTGATAAAGTATTTATAACATTTTTTACCCATTTTTCTTTAAATTGGGTTGCTTGCCTCTTTCTTATTGAATTGTAAGAATTATTTATATATTATATGTAAAAGCCCTTTGCCAAGTGTATGTATTATGGCTATTTTTCTTTAGACAAACCACTCTGGCTTTTAAATCCTTTGCTCCTTCCCAATTATATGGGATAGTGATGAGGAGTTAACTTTCCATCAAGTGACCTCAAACTAGAGAGTCCCTTAAAGTAACATCATGTAATTATTTGCTTCTGCACCCTAGTATTTCTTCTATATTGGGAGCTAAATGTTTATATTTGGAGTTGAAAAACATGTGAGCATAGAAACAACATCCCATGTAATTACTGTCTCAAAAAAAGCAGCTCCCATATCAAGCCTTCCCCAAACTGCAAGATGAAACAAACAGATGTCCCTCGCAGGAGGGGGTCCATCATGTTTCTGAAGAGTTGTCTCTTTCTTCTGCTGCATCCTTGGCTTTTGTTAGAGAGCAGTCTATCAATATGGGCCCTTCATGGCCCTTAGATTCTCTTTCAGCAAGACTACAAGGTATGTCTGCCATGTTGCTGAAAGGATGGATGCTGGAGGTCACTCCAGCTCCACATGGATAGAGCTTCACAGGTATTTATCAGACAAGGGAAAATAGACCTCTTAATCAAAGACAGAGGAAAGAGGAGGTAGTGATTTAGATCACCAGTAAATTTCTAATTTCCATTGTTCTTTAACATTAAAATCATGAAGTGCCATTTAATGTTAATTGGGCCCTGACTAGTTTCCAGGAATTGTGCTAAACAGTTGATACACAATTTTTCATTGGAACCTCACAATAACCCTCAGTGAGGAAGGCACTTTGATTATTTTCCATTTTCAGATAAGGAAAACTGAGGCTTAAAGGGACACAATAACCGATGATCACAGGGCTGGGACATGGACACATGTCTGTCTCTGCACCTGCACTTTGAGGTACTTAGAAAACTTTTCCCCACAGACAAGTGTGGTGCCATTTCTATCCTTGAGTTAAGAGCCTGTCATTCATTGTTAGCTGACACTTTTTTTTCTTTCTTTCTTGTTGCCTTTGCTTTGCTGATCCTCACTGGGGCTCATTGCTTTTCTAACTCCTTTGCTTAGGAATTGCAAGCCAATTTCTCCTCTGTATCTGCCCTTCTGGCCTGCCTCTGGCATGACTGACAGATTAACCACAAGAAACCCACATCAGGGAACCTTGGAATCCACCTGGCTCCTGGGTAGTCCAGCTTGAGGCTTTCAATCAAGCCCACACCAAAAGCTGTTAACATATTCCTTTACCAAAACTAACCAGTGGATAGAGGGTTTGGTTTGATTTAGATTAGCCTAATGGTTCTAAGGCTTTGGGGGAGAATAAAAGCACAATTATTTCCTTTTAATAAAAAAACATAGGTAAGTAACTAGGTTAGTACCAGTCAGTTCCTGATTTTGGAGACTATGAGGAGGAAGATACAAGGAGTTTGATTTTAGGAAGGGATGGATTATCCAGACCTCATAGGGTCAACACTGCAAGGTCAGCAAAATGTGTTGCAACATCCCTGATCCTGATCACTTCCTCCATTTCCCCATCTGTCAGGCATCGGTTTCTCCCATATCCCCAAAGTGCTTGCAGGAAGGACTGTGTCTTTGTCATTTACTGGTAGTAATGGGCAACTCTTTCTAAAATGGTGCAGTGGTGTGGTGATTAAGGGTGCTAGAGCCAGCCTGCATACTACAAATCCTATAAATAAGCAAATACATTTACTTAGCCATTCTTGTTCCTAATTTTAGGTTGCTTCCAACTTCTTCCCCTGTTAAATAATGCCTCTCTAAGTATATTTGTATACAAAGATTTTTTACTTTTACTTAACTTATTTCCAGAAGTTGGATTACTGGGCCAAAAGGTCTCCTGAGAATGTGGGACCTTGGCAAGTCACTCAGTGTAGTTTAGTTTCCTTGCCTGTAAAATGAGATTGGAAAAAATAGTTCTTTCTGCATAGGTTTATATAAATTAATTACTCTATGTGAAGCTCTTAGAATATTACTTGGCACATAGCAAGTACTGTACTTAATACTTAATTTGTTATGATGGATAAAGAATTCTTATCTTTTCTAGGGGAGGATTGTTTTTAAACCTATTTTCTAAGTATGAAATAAAGGGTTACCTTCTGCTGAAAAGCTATCTTAGGTTTTTGGGAGAAGTGGAAAGTAGTTTCTTCTGAGAGAGGTATCTCGTCTGATACCCCAACTGGTTTCCTAGAGCAGATGTTCAGGTTCAGCGTCACTTCCAGAGGCAGCCTGCTCTTCTGGGGAAAGAGTACCCTCTGAGAAGTGAGTGGCAAGGTTGCAGCCAGAAGGGATGTCTTTGGCAAGATCACCCAAGTGGCCACTGACCCCACTGGTGCATGTCTGCTGCTCTTCCTGCTAGGCTCAGTTCTCCTGGACTCTCTTCCTAGACTGCTAGTGGGGCTCCCAGGAGCTGGAGGTACAGGGGCAGGCACAGAGTAAGGGCCAAGGGGAGTGTATTTGAAGGAAGGATCCCCACTGGGAGCCAGTCTGCTTCATCTCCTGCTCCTGACTGTCACCTCCACTACCCCGTGACCAGGTATCATACAAACATTTACAGCAACTGGTTTCTCTGGCTCCAGGAGTCCAATACACTAAGTTCAAGTCTTTTAAAGCAGAGGACTTTGAATTTTGGGCTACTGGGAGTCCTTGGCATAGCCATGATTTTCTTAATGTCACATCCTGATTCCTTAAATCATTAAGTGGTCCTCAAGAACAATTGCCACCAGTTTCCTTGATATTTACACTGGGCATTTTATTCTTTGATATTGGGAATGGCATACATGTCAATCAATGATCCACTGCAGGTTAACATTTCTTGATTTAAAAGAAAAATTTTAAATGTATATTCTATCTTCCCTGTTACTGATCAACTTTAGAAAGAATGACTGGCACATGGAGGGTGATTAGTAAACATTGGTGGAATAAATGAATGGATGAGTGTGTTACAGTTCACTGAGCCTTCCCTAGAGCTGGTTTTTTAGCTCACTTCCATATTTAAGATGTGATAAATGATGTTAACTTGAATGTATTTGTATCTATAGCTTCTTCTTTCTTTTGGCTTATTTCTTCTTGTAGAAGCAGAATTTCTGGGTCAAAAGGGATGAGTGAATTTTGGCACTTGCCCTTTCTGAACTGCTTTGCCCAGGGGTTATACCAGCTGCTAACGCTCTCAGCAGTGTTGAGTGCCGGCTTCATGCTACCCTTCTTGTCTTGGCTGTTCACAAAAAAATTCCCTCTTGGTACTTTATTAAGTGAATAATGATCTTTTGATATTGTAATTTTGTATTCCATTGATTTCCAGTGGGACTGACTATTTTCCTGCATTTGATTACTAGTGGTGTTTATTAGTTTGTGAATTCTGTTCATTACTGTATTCTATTATCAGTTGAACAACATTTATCTAATCAAGGTATTGACTCATATTTGCTGCAAATGTTTTCTGTAGTCTGTTCTGTTTTTTATTCCCTTTTTCTTTATACTTCCTCCCATCCTTTTTTCCTTCTCTTATTTAATGTTCATGTAGTTAGCTGTTTATCTTCTCTCTTAACCTCTGTTGTTAAGTCATAAGAATTTCTCTAGTTTTACCTTGCTGGCTAATTTATACCTCACTCCATGTTTACTGTGGGATTTTCTAATAGTTTAGTTAGTTTGTCATAATATAGTGCCAACATTTCTGGGGTTGTGTCTGGTTCTGGGAATTGACAGTCAGGCAGGAGGTTGGCTGTTCTGCCTCCCTCTTGCTTCCTTTGTGGAGATATGAAAAAGGCAGGAGGGAGAGAAAGGGGCAGCTGGTTCTGGTATTGCAGGAAGGAGGGGGATTATCATAGTGAAATGCTTTTGGAGCAACCAACTACCTTCTGAATGAAAAATGTGGAAAAGAGGAAGGATGGAGCCAGTGTTTCTTGGCTCTGGCATAGTGAGCCTAAAAGGGTTGAGGTTGGGGTCTGTGCACAGTGGGAATGTTTGTGCTGGCAACAGTGTGGAGCTGTATTACATGAAAGGGAAGAAGGCCATTAAAGTAAGATGGAAATGTTAGGCCAGTCGTTTTCTGGGTATATCTGAAATTCAGAACATAGAGCATTTAAAAGGCGAAGGTCCATGGAAAATCTGAAGCGCCTGCCTCCCCAGGGTTTCCCATCTGGGTTTTCAATACTCTGCTGTTTCCTGTGGTTCGTGTATGCAGGGCAGGGATGGTGCTGGTTGTTACATAATCACACAGAGCATGTGTCTCAGCTTCCCAACTACCGGGAACTACTGTCCAGGCAGTTCACGTGGGAATGGGGGAGGTGTGCAACATTTCTGTTCCTCAGTTGGTGAGCCCTACTTTGCCTTGTGTTATTTTAAGCATTAAGCTACTGTTACCCTTTGGCTTGACCTCAGAATGTGGCTTGCAGTGATGCATTTGAACAAAAAATAATTATTTGATAGAATAGCATAATTGACCTAAAAAGCTGTGAGGATTTTACCATTCCTGGGAGGTTGGATAACGGCTACCAAAATATAGCTGGATAGAAGGAATTGCTTCTAGTAGTCTGTAACACACTTGGGATAACTGTAATCCACAACAATTTATTCTATATTTCAAAACAACTAGAGGAGTCTGAAAGTACCCAACACAGAGAATGATAAATGTTCAAAAAGAGGAAAATGCGAATTACTCTGATTTGATCATTATATGCTACATATATGCATTGAATTATCCAGACTGTACCCCATAAATCTGTACAAATACTATATGTCAATTGAAAAACAAGAAAAAATTTTAACCATTCCTTTCTCCCCTCTTGGTTACCTAGTGAATATAGTGGGCTTGGGGCAATTGTAATAAGAAGCGAATATGTGAAGTGACATGTTTCTGAGCTGTTTTAGGGTAGTGCATGCAAATTCAAAGCAGGGGATTTATGAAGGATTAGTGACAAAGAATATGAATTTAGTCCTGGTGCTTCTCTCAAGATTGTGTCAGACCAGATGCTAAGAGTAGATTCTATTGGTCCCTGCCGTCATCAATAAATATTAGCACCATGCAGGCATCAGTATGATCAACTCATGAAAACAACAGTCAGGTAATGACAGCTGCCCCTTGGCAATTTCTCCTGCTGACTGGCATCCTGGAGAACAGATTCTTTTTGATTTCTAATGGTGCACCTGATCTTCTAATGGTGCACCTGATCTTCTAATGGTGCACCTGATCTTCTAATGGTGCACCTGATCTTCTAATGGTGCACCTGATCTTCACCTCTGAGAGCTGACACACATGGTGGACACTTGGCTGGTATTGGTTTGTTGACTGACCCATGCAGGGAAGTAAGGGAAGCAGGGCAGCTCTCTCTGCTCTTTCATGTTCAAGTGCAATGACGGTTTCTCTAGATGGTCAGAAGAAGTCCTTCTAGATGGTTCCTTCATGTAGGGAGGGCCTGGGGTCTTTGTTGATGGACTTTATTAAGAAGCCATGGCTCTGAATTTTTGGGAGTGATGATTTAAAAAAAGCCAGTATTTAGTGAATTCATACTGAAACCTTCGGGGGAGTGGTTTGGCAAGTGTGGGCTCTGGACTAGCCACTTCATCATCATCTGGTAATTTGTAATAAATGTGAATTCGGGTCCTACCTGGAAATGTGATAGAAATGCAGTTTCTCAGGCCCCAACCCAGACCTGCTTTGTCAGAAATTCTGGAGGTGGGGTTCAGCAAGGTATTTTAACAGACCTAGGTGATCCTCATGCACACTGAAATTTGAGGATCACTGTTTCAGGGTATGCTACATAAGTATTTAATCCTTCCAGTATTCCTATTTAAGAATTTTAGCTTTATTTAGGTATAACTGACACATAAGAATTATATTTAAAGTATACAGTGCATCTACATCATTAATCAAGTTAATTAATACAACCATCAGCTCATATATTTACCTTTTTTTTTTTTTTGGTGGATTTTGTGTAAAAATACTTAAGACCTACTCTCCTAGCTAATTCCAAGTATACTAAACAGTGTTATTAACTGTGATCACCACGCTGTGTGTTAGGTCCCCAGAAGTTTTTCATCTCAATATTGAAATTTTTTTTTTCTTTTGAACCCAGGGGCACTCTGCCATTAAGCTACATCCCCAGTCTGTTTAAATTTTTTATGTAGAGACAGTAAGTTGCTGAGGCTGGACTCAAACTTGCTCTCCTCCTGCCGCAGCCTCCCAAGTCTCTCGAATTTCAGGTGAGTGTCAACTTGCTTGGCTTATAATTGAAAATTAATACCTTTGGCCAACATAACTCTATTTCCCTTCTCCCACAACTCCTGGCAATGACCCTTATACTCTGTGAGTAGAACTTGCTTTAAAAAGTATGAATTTGCAGGCGAGGAAAGAGACAAGGGAATGCACCCAAAGGTTGCATACAAGTAGGGTAAAGATGTGACTCTAGACAAGCTGACCTAGGGCCCAAAATCAGAAAGGAGGGAAGAAGACACACTTTACAGAGAAGGAGGAACAGGAATGATTTTTATTCCAGTTTTTCTAACTTGTACTGGAGTGCTGGGCCTACTTCTGCTGGCATACTTCCACTGGCATGAGATGGCCAATGGTAAACATCTCTTCCCAACTCCATGTCCAATGATGTCAGGTTGGCAGCTGGAATCAGCCATGGTGGAATATTTACACCACACACCACAGGAACTGCAAACACTGCCATCAAGGCTCTGCCCCCCACAAGCCCCCCACCCAACCAGTGTTAAGCACTGATCAGCACACTACTGCCCAAGTGTGAGTGTGTTTTGCTATATACATTAGTGTGAGTGAATATATACGTTATATATCCTCAGTAGATATAACACAGAGTATGCTGCTAATTTATAGCCAGCACCATTCACAAATTCATTAATATTTTTGCCACTCCTGTATTTTCCCATATCTACACAATTGCTTTGACAATGTTAAGACTCCAGAACTTTAGACTCAGACAGGAGCCTGGGGTTTTCTTCTCAAAGGCCATCTGAATTAATAAAAAATAAGGATAATTTTAATAATAAAACAGGTCCATAATAATCCCCTTCTCTGAGGGGTCTTAGGATTTTGGACTTCCTCATGTGGGCTCTCTTAGTACCCTTGCCCTACAGGGGGTGTAGATGCAGCTGGTCCAGGCCTGAGAGGCAGCAGCTGCTGGAAAGTTGGGTGAGAAGGATGGCAGAGTATAGTTGCCTTCTTTGTGGCCTGGTGAGGGTGTGGGAGAGTGGGGGTCTAGGGCGCCCTGCTTCTGGAGCAGGGCAATGAATTGAAATGTCAACACAGAGCCTTCTCTGAACTTCAGTCTCAGAGGGATTCACATAGGAACAACTGAGGATTTGAGATTTCAGGGTTCCCAGGCCAGGGGGCCAGGGTTTTCTGTAGTTTCCCGCCAGCCTCTAATTCCATCTCTGTCTTGGATGACGGGTTATGCTACTCTGGAGCAGTGGATGGGGTGTCCCTCTCCCCAGACAGTATCAGGAATGAATTAGCATGTTTCCCTCCTGTAAGTGATCCTCTTTTTGAGTAAACATCCCCTGGGTTTCTGTGATGTGTAACTAATGGAGTGCTAAACTCTCAGGGCTGGTTTAAGACTCAGAGTGCACACGTGTTGCCAATCCATCATGCTCCTAATACTAATTAACATAGCAGGGACACAATAAAGCCACAGATCCTACACACATTACCTGGCTCGGGTTTCACTCTCATAACAATCTCGCTATTGACCCAACGAGAGCGCACGTTGGGAAAAGGAGCTCCAGCCCCTTCTTCCTGGCTTGACCTGCCCCACCAAATAAAAACTGCTGCAGCGCATCATCAGTGGGGTGCCCGCTGTCTGCTGGGCATCTGTGCTTTGGGCTGGTGCCTGAGTCCACAGGGCAGCAGCTGGGGCAGCCTGGGAGCTCGACTCTCCAGCTGTGCCTGAGTGGGAGTGTGCAGCTATTCTTTGACCCCCTGGGCTACTCTTCCCATTGGGATTTCAGAGCCTGCCTGGTTCCCAGCTCTTACATGAGAAAGGAAGGCCTTCTGTACCTATGAGAACCAGCACACTGCAACAAGCATTTATCCCCCATCACAAATTTAGCCAAAGAACAACAAATGCATCAGTATTTTTATTGGAATGTCCATTATGTGATTAAATGCACTTGTTCAAAATCACTGAATGGTAAACTTAATATGTGTACTTTTCATTGTATATAAATTCTCTCTGAAAAAACACATTTGTAAAACGACATTTTGCAGCTACCTGTCTAAATGAACCAGGAGTTTCTTAATGATTATAATCAAGGCAAGGTAGAGCAATAGATGCTGAGACTAATATGACATCCACAATTCTGTATGTCAAATCTTGTGGTCATTTTTCTCTAATGGCATTATTTTATTAAGGTAAATGATTACGAATGTAAAATTAAAAATTATTTTTAAAATGAGGAAGTGCATGTGCAAAGCACCTTTGCGGTGAAGAGTCATGTTCTAGCAATTTTTGATAGAAAATATTAAAACCTCCTGCTTTAGAGGTTTCCCATGGAGGAGCAATCTGAAGGACACATGATGAAGTGTTCTCAGTCTGGTGTTGAAATGTTCAGCAAACAAATGCTGCGTAATACAGTGTCCAACTAAGCCTCACTTTCCTAAATCAGTGCCTGGTGATTTAGGGACCCCTGCACTGGGCTGGGCTGGGCTCAGGGAGGGAGGGAGGAAAGCAGAGGAACTCCAGGTCCTCACTTGTGTTTTGATCAGGGCGTCTCAGAATTTACCAGTGTCTTCTGTGAGGCTTTCTTTTGTAGAAAATGATCTTGAGCTAAATGTCTTAGAATCGCTTGAATAAGTGGTCTCTAATGTCCCCTGTCCCGTTCTTAGTTTTATGTGTCTTTCATTCTGTAGCACTAAATGTTTGTGTGAGTACATGTTATCATGGGATCTGTTCATTATTTTATTTCCAGAATAACAAATCTTTACATGTTGAGGTATATCTGACTTTTTTTAAAAAAATCTTTTTTATTTGTAGATGGACATAATACCTTTATTTTTGTTTATTTTTATGTGGTGCTGAGGATTGAATCCAGTGCCTCACACATGCCCAGCAAGTGCCACTGAGCCACAACTCCAGCCCCAGAAGAATGTCTAACTTTTAATGTAAAAAAAAAAATCATAGTTATGTATAATGTATTATAGTGTTTTCTTAAAACCACATGCTAAATAGTTACAAGAAATAGGAAATAATAGGGCTGGGATGTAGTTCAATGGCAGTGTGCTGGCTGAGCATGCTCTAGTCCCTCTAGGGGTGTGACTCTTAGCACTGCCCAGGAAAAAAAAAGGAAATAATAACACTGCATCATTTAGGATATTATAATATTTAAAACTCATATATGACAAATAGTTCCATAAAAATAGGAGAAAAATTAAACATAATTTTTATAGTTGTATTGCCTGGCAAGAGAAAGATGACCTGAGAATGATATGTTTGTGTCCTCCTCTGCCTAAATATTTTTAAAGATCAGTCTGGTGTTGAAATGTTCAGTAAACAGATGCTGTATAATGTAGTGTCAGACTAAATCTCACTTTCCTAAGTCAGTGCCCATGATTTAGGGACCACTATACTGGGCTGGTAGATGGTACTTCTTTTTCACATATTCTTAGCCTAAGAATTTGCTTATATTAATTGTCTCAAAACTAGGCACTTCAGAAGAATTTTAAAACCAATCCACAACAAGCCTTGGGAATAACAACAGAAAAGCATACTTTCAGTTTTATAAAACATCAGAGCTGCCCGGTGTGGTGGTGCACACCTATAATCCCAGCAACTTGGGAGGCTGAGGCAGGAGGATCACTAGTTCAAAGCCAGCCTCAGCAACTTAATGAGACTCTAAGCAACTTAGTGAGACCTTGTTTCAAAATAAAAAATACAATGGCTGGGGATGTGACTCAGTGGTTAAGTGCCCATGGGGAAAAAAATCACAGCTAAAAGTCTTTAACAGAGATAGTAGGTAGCAGTTAAATAAATACCCCATTAGATTAAGTGTCAGTATATTGACAAGTTGGTAATTAGTTAATTGTTGATGACCTTGATGCAAATGCAGGATTACACTAAAATAGTTTCATTAACCATGATATGCTTGGTAAACCAGTTGATAATTAAATTTATCCTTCCTTGTAAGTATTAGCATTATGTAGGCAAGTTAGCAAATAATTTCTCAAAGACTGGGCTTTCTAATGAGATCTCATTCTGAATGCTCCTTTGCTTCCATAGGGAATAGCTATTTACCTGCTGAATATAGTTTGGATGTTTCTTACAATTTAATTTCTTTTAAAAAACCAGATAGGAAGTCTTTCTCTAACATGATATCCTCCCATATAATTCCCACATGTCGTTTCATTTGTACACCTGTGACAGGGTACACACTGCCAATCAATCACTGTCTTCCTGCCCAGCCTCAGAATCCGTTTCACGGCACTGTGCTCCTGGCAGCCACACACTGTCGATCTGAGTTGGTATTGGAACTGAACCCAGTTGCTGCCCTGCTGTGGACCACAGCTGCCTTCCAATTCAAGTATCCACTTGGCCAGTAGGTCCCTCTCTTTGTGATGACAATGCTTCCTACTCAGTCTTTGTTTAGTAGAGTACTTGTCAATGCCTGTTCCTTTTACATATCCAGACTTGGATTCTGAGTCTAGATGTTCATCCAACTGATGCAATGTTTTCTTATTCTAAAATGAAAAAGAAAAAGAAAAAAAACCAAAGAATTTATTAGATAGATATTTACCTAGTAAGCTTTTCAGTTATTAAGTCAGAGCTAACAAATTCCCTGGATACTACAGCACTAATAGATTCATGATTTTTAATCTTTAACGGGCTTTAAATTAAGGTCTGGTTCCTGCTTCAGATTTGCTGATTCAGCACCTACAGAGCTGCTTGGCTGAGCCTATTTTGAGGAGTAGAAGAGGAACCAAAATTTCATAGGTGGTTTCCATGTGTACCAGAAGTCGAGAACATCTCCCTGTGTTAGCCCCTTTGGGTATCGATGTGGCCAGTGAAGACTGCACAGTACCAGGATGCTGAGGTGTTCCAAGTGCAGGACCCTCCTCCCCCTTTTTAAGTATTTTTAGTTATAGATGGACAACTTTATTTTATTTGTTTATTTTTCTGTGTTGCCGAGGATCAAACCCAGTGCCTCACACGTGCTAAGCAAGTCTCTACCACTGAGCCACAACCCCAGTCCCCTAGTGCAGGACTCTTGCTCTCAGGACTTCCATTCAACTTATTTAGAGAATTGCTAGAAATAAGTTGATGGCAGTTAACTTACCACTCATCAATGTAGCATCTCTTCCTGAGAATCGATGTTCGGATCTGCAGATGTTAGTGGGGCTAAAGGGAAGGCTCATGCTGATGATATTGACTATTTTATATTCAAGTCATCTGTGTTCAAATGCTTGTGTACTCCAGTGGAACGTATGTCTGAGATATCTGCCATTCCATGGACACAGGTTAAGTGAATGAGCTCTGGAGTATGATCATCCTGGGTTTGAATTCCACGTTCAACACTAATTAATTAGTTGCAGGGCCTTGGACAAATTTCTTGACCTCCATAAGTGTATTCTCTCGTCTGCAAAATGGACATGATGCTTGACTCAGCATTGTTTCTGACCACCCCACTCCTCCCTTGGGGCTGGGGATAGAAGCCAAAGTCACCTGCATAGAGCATTGTTTTCAGAAATGAATTAGATAATTTATTCACACATCTGGCCCAGGTGAGTGCTCTGTACATATAGTAGTGTTTTCATTTTACATAAATCACTTGAATCCTAGTTAGATCTTAGACACTGGCATTCATGCTAAGTAACACATACTGCTTGGATGCTTTACATTTCTGTTTATGTGGAAAGTAAGTGGAAAGACATTATATTGTTCTGTGTCAACACCCCAAAGGTTCCTCATCCCTTTCAGAGCAAAAACTTTAGGCTCCGTATGGTCTGTCCCTCCCCACTCCCCAAACACCCTTTCCTCCATATCTCTCTCATTCACTCAGATCCACCTGCATTTGCCACATCTTGTTCCCTGTTATTTCCAGGCACATTTCTCCCTCAGGGCCTTTTCACTTGCCCTTTTCTCTGGCTAGAATGTTCTTTTATCTGGTATCAACTCCTCCTTTAGTCTTCTGTTCAAATATCCACTTATTAGTGAGGCCACTTGTGTTAGCTTTTTGTCACTGCAACAAAAATACCTAACAAGAACAATGTAGAGGAGAAAAGATTTATTTTGCTGCTCAGTTTCAGTCCACGGTGGGCTGGCTACATTTCTCTGGGTCTGAGTGAGTCAGAACAACATGGTGGGAGGATAGTGGAGGAGTGCAGCTCATGGCAGCCAGGAAGGAGGGAGGGAATGTGGGCAGGGAAGAATGACGGAGGGGAGGGAGAGAGAAAGAAGAAGGATTAGGAAGAAGAGGAAGTGGAAGAGGAGAAGGAAGAAGTGAAAGGGGCTGGAGGGAAGATAAACCCTCCCAAGGTACAACTCCTCCAGTCAGTGGTCCTTTCAGCCATTAATGGATTAATTTACTTCCTCCAGTCAGTGGTCCTTTCAGCCATTAATGGATTAATTCATTGATGAGGTTGTAGTCCCAGGGTCTAATCACTTCCTGAAAGCCCTACCTCTAAGCACATGAGATTTTGGGGGCTATTCCAGATCTAATCATTGTATACAAAAATAGACCCCAACCAGTCTCTTCTTGTCTCTCAGATTCAAGTATTTCTTCATGGCAGTTATCACCATTTGACATATTTTGCACTTTTTTGTTTATTTATTTATTGTTTGACTTCCTTCCATAAGGCCAGGGGATTTTGTTTTGTCCACAGAGCTTAGAACTAGGTTTAACACATAGTAAGAACTCAGAAATGTCTGTTGGGTTAATGAATGAAAGCCCTTTCTTTACAAATTACTGCCATTCATTTAATCAGAAAATACTCATTGACCATGTGTGTTCTTCAGGAATTTTTGGGAACATGAAGGGTTTTAAGAGCTAGTACTTAATAAACTTAAAACCTGAATTCAGGCAGAAAAATGATTTACCAAAGTGGTAAAAGCAAAATAGCAATAAAAATTACGGAACATAAAAAGTAATAGTAAAAGTAAAAGTAAAGAGCACAGACATTAAAACAAACCAGAGGGCAAAGGAGGAAGGTATTTCTTAGGTGGAGTAGGCAGAAAAGGTTTGCTGTACAACTTGGCTCTAAGTAAGAGATGTGGACTATGGTTGGCGGAAAATTTAGGATGGAAGGATATAGGGGATGGAAGTCAGTAAAGACCTGCAGACACTGTTAGAGAGCATCCAGTTCACTGTGGGTGGGCTTTCATAGGCAAAAGTGGTAAATGAGGTTCTAAATGTCTTTGCAAACCAGACAGGAATTAGGGCTGATGGCCTTGATTTGGTGGCTCTGGGAAGGGTGACTGTGCTCAAGGATGGGCTGCAGTGACATCTTTGGTTACTGCAACCTGGCTGATACATACAGAAAAGCAGAGTATGGAGAGACTTGTTAACAGAGCACCTTATGGAGATAGGCCAGGCTGAGGGCCCAGAGACCCAGCCATATACCAGAGAGGAAACTGGCCTTGAAAATTAACTTGACCACACAGGGGCTAGGACCTATTCAGGCTTGTTGTCTCTTTATATCTTTCTTCTATTAACATTTAGTCTTTTGGTCATTGGTACTTTTAACCAAGTAGGAAGAATGAAACGTAATCTTTTAAAACTGATTTCAACCTCTATGTTAAAATTGGTTTGCAGAGAGGCAGAGACTGTGTCTAGGGATTTTATAAATGCTTAAAAAACAAACATCATAAACATTAATTTTATGGTGGTTTATAAATTTCGTTAAAACAGGCTTTTTGTTTTGCAAGTCTGGTTCAAATCACCTACCTATCTCAGTTCCCAACACACAGAGATGGACAAGGGCTCTGTTCCCTGAAGCATTTTAGCCGTTTTGCTGCAGTGCTCAGAAGTATGTTTTGCTTAGAAACTGCTCCACTGGCAAGGCAGAACAATGGAGTTAAGCAAATGTTTTGCTGGTCTCTGAGGCCCTATCAGGTCAATGGGCTACTGTTTATGCCTATAAGAATTCTTCGTGTCTGTTTGGAGACATGGCTTACTCCCTAATTCTCCAAACCCAAGTGACAGAGGCAAAGGAGCCTGAGTCTCTGAATTATTTAGCTTATTACCCTAATAGCCTTTTGTGTGTTGTTCTGCTAACAACCTGTGTGATGAATATGAATTTAATTTCTCAAACACTTTAGAATGATTTAGTTAGGACTTAATCTTGGAATGCCATCACATTTAAAATTTTTAAAATTTTACACATCACATTTAAAATGTCTTAAAATTCTCCTTATAAATTCATCGATAATTGAATTAAAAAAAAAAACTCATTGTGTACAAAGAAAGTAAGCTTCTTCACTGTTTTTCACTATTGAGGTGATGTGAACAAAATTAGAGTGAAAAGAAATGCAGGTATTTTTAACAGATACCTTCAAAAATCTGTTAGGATCTGTTTCCACAGAGGAAATGAGGTTGAATACTATGTGTAGTTTTTCTTTCCATCCTGATTTTCTATAAGCAACTGCCCAACGTTTTAGCATGACTCTGCTGAAGTTTAGTAGGACTGATCTGGATTGAGATTAATTACTTCTTGAGTGGATGAGGTTCCAAACGAAGGGGGGCACTGGGACCAGAGTTTCCGAAGCTGGATATCACATAACACAGAAGCATAAAGCCAGCAACATCACGTGAAGGATCCCTTCCCTGTCACTTGCATAACTCCTGTGCACATGATGAATTGCTCTCCAGGTTCCTTTGTAGGAATATTGTAATTATTGAACAATCTTAAAATAATCTACTTTGTCCATCTTTATTTTAAATTTTGCAAACAATTAATAAGGCTTTACTGAGATGTCACTCCTGAGACTGGACACTCTAGACTTAGTATTTTCCATACCAATTTACTTAGTTTTATACATTTAGGGGAAGCTAATTTTATAACAGAAATAAAAGTCAATTGTACTTTTAAAGAACCTTTACATTCTATTTCTGATTTGTAACAAGTAGGAGAAATCTGGTTAATGTAGTTTGCATGCTTTATAAATATACAGACAAAAAGATGAGGTTAGTCCCATTATGACATGAATTTATCAAAACTTCTAGACAAATTTTCACATTTAAGAATTAACAACTTTCCAGAAAAATGCCATGTATGTACAATGTGAATTTTTTAGTGAATATTCTAAAATTTCTGGATTCTTATTTCATATTTCTGTACAACATAGAATCAGAGCTGCTCTTATTCCCCGTGGCTTTTTTTTTTTTCATAGAAGAATTGCTTGAAAAACAGCAACAAAAGCAACAAAAACTTTTCCTGTAGCTGTGATAATGAAATTATACTATTTGTCTGAGCTATCAAATACACAGATTCCCATAGCAATGAGTGCTTGTTATGATTCTGGCAGTTCAGAGAAATGGAAATAAGTCTGTCGCTCTGAACGTTTAATAAATGTTGTTGAATCTGTGCTCTAAAATGATTTATAAGTCACTTTTGCTTTAACTAAGTACTCAGTAACTTCCAAAGGACTCCGGAGTCTTTCTTACTTCAGGCTAAATCCACGGATCCTTCTCCTTTTTCAATGTTTAATGATCAATGTACACAAATCTAAGTTTAAAAACCAGTGTATGTGTTAACACTCTCAAATAACTGGGAATTAGTTTTCTCAAGCTTTCTTTAAAACAAGGTCACCAGTTGAACTGAGTTTATGCATGAAAAATTTCACCCCAGAAGGATAATATTTTGGAAAGGAGTGCAAACAGGAGCTTTGAATGGGAGCGTGTGTGTGAGTATAAATGGAGGGCAAAAAGGTTGTAATTGACAGGTTCCCTCTGTGGTGCAAAAGACACCATTAGAGTAACATGAAGTTACACTCAATCAGGCAGTTCTTTACTGGTGTCTTGACAAAATGTGTTTGAAATTCAGGAACCGTGATCATGTAGATTAGTAAGGAAAATGAAAATGTGCAAAGGGAGGAAGTTCATTGACTTTAAAATATTTTCTCTTCAGTCAGGAACAGATAGGAAGACTTTTGAAGAAAAATGTTTTAAAACATCAACAATCCACAGGGACTTATAAAAATTTAAAGAGTTGGAAAACATCATAATGAAACTCGGCATCTGGTTGACATTTAAATAAAGCTGCCAGAGTACAAACTAATTTCAGGACAACAACTCTAGAGACATATTTTTAAGAGAAAGTGCAGAAAAATTTATTTTTTGGCTGAGTAAATCTTAACACCACATGTGAGGGAATCAATATTTTTTACATTATAGATTTGCCAGACAGCACAGAGCATCTGGGAGTACCATAGAGAATGCTGTAACTGGGGACTTGATTATGTGCTTTCATGTATTAGATTGCACACTGGGGCCAGATCTAGTTCTTTTGGAAAAGATAAGCTAAGTCTACTGACTCTGTAATGCTTAAGTAGATGAAAGTTAAGTGCACAGATGTCTGCAGGCATTGTGCAAACTGGGATAAAGAAAAACTATAAAAACCAAAAAGCAACAAAAACAATAAGAACCCTGTGTTTTGACATGCCGGGAGGCTGTCTGTTGACATGAATGTGATGGAGTTGAAGAGGTCTCAGGCTGGGATCATAAGATGTGTTTATTCCTGGGCAAAGAGTCAAAGTCTGTGAGTGGGGAGGAGTCCAACAGGTTCCTTGTTATAAACCTGGGCCTGTGATCAACTTTGCTAAAGAAACTAATCTAGGCTCTTACTGAAACAATCCTAAACCATTTAAAGGAATCATAACTGAGTATTTTAAGGGAAATCTCCCCAGTTGGTTAGAAAATCAGGTTGCACGGAATTCAGTTTCTAGTCCCTAGAATCTGGAGTCATGATTCACCTCTATTACTAGTTGTCAGTTCACTAGCATTAAGTTTGGTGCTCAGTTAATGTATTTCGGTGTTAGTCAGATTTTTGTTGCTGTGACAAAATATCTGAGAAAATCAACTTAGATGAGGAATGATTTATTTGACTCATGGTTTCAGTTCATGAAAACCAGGAAGTGGGGAGAGAAAGAAGAGCAAGTGTGCACATGTGCATGAGTGAGCTACCATGGACAAACTATAGTCTTCAAGGGTATGTCCCCAAGGACCCACTCCCTTCAACTAGGTCCTAATTCCTGCAGTTTTCCCCATCTCGCATTAAGTCCATTCAACTGTGAATCCCTCAGTGGATAAATCCATTGAGCCCTTATGATCAGTCTGAGTCAGAACTCTTATGATCCAATCACTTCCCAAAAGTCCCATCTCTGAACATTGCCAAATGGGGGCCCAGGCCTTCAACATGTGAACCTTTGGGGCACATTCCAAATCCAAACCATAGCAATGAGTATCTTTCCAAGATGGTTTATAGCAAAGTTGTGAATTCTAGAAAGTATCATATCTGAGGCCTCTTCCATTCTATTATTATAGTTAAATCTTACCAACTCAATCAATGGGGCTGCAGGTTTTAATTTAAAGAAATACAGTGAGCCTTCAGAAGCACACTTTTATGTAGAGAGGGTGGAAGAACACTGCTGATGTTTGTTGAATTTGACTATTGGATTTATAAATATTGACTATCCATATATTTATATGGGTATATAGATAACACCAATATTATTCTATTAGATTATATTAATGTATCATATACTTTGGCCGATTTTTAAACGTTGTTAAAAATGTCATAATGAAAAGGTAAATGAAAGATAGGAAAGGAAAATAGCTCAGCTTAGAGTCCAGATGGAAACAAGCCTTAGCTGAGACGCAGGAGTGGAAGCCCATCCCTTTCTACACAATAACAGAGTTTCTTTGGAAGAGAAATGAAAAGCACCTGGCTCAATCTGTTTATTTTTAAAAGTTTTGCTACCTTGCTGCATCCCTCCTTTTGACAACATTGCCTTTGCAGTGCTTCTACAAGGATAAAGAAGAGTGCATTAGTATTTGATATCCTTATTCCCCATTTGTCACTGGGAGACAAGGCACAGGATTTTTTTTTTTTTTTTTTGGCTGATGAAGAAACACAATGGCAACTTCATCTGAGAGACATGCATTGTTTGAACAATTATTAGTCAAACAGCACCTGTATCTCCCTGTGTGGGAGCAAGGAACACCAATATTTTCATTATGCAAATGAGGAAACTGTGGCTCACAGAGGTTTAGTGAATTGTGCAAAACTGGTTTTGGGTCTCCCATGTCTTCAGAGCTCAGGCTGATTTGCACAGCTCTCTATGACCTATGTCTTATACAGATTTGTCTTTGGGTCATTTCACACCACCAGAATTTCTCACTGGTTACAAAGTGAAATTCTGAAAATCTGTTTCCCACCCTCTGCTTCTCAGAATAGTTTCTGTGTGGAGAGATTTGCAAAGTTGCAGCAGGAGTGGAGGGTGCAGGTGGGGAAGAACTGAGGAGCAAGGACAGTTGAGGTAGTATGGGGTACAGGCCATTCTGAGAAGACAGCTTGCTGAATTTGTGTTCAGGGAGTTAACTCCTTCTGGAAGAAAAACCTGGAGGCTGGGAATGTCAGGGATAGGTTTCATGAAGAAGCAGCTGGGACCAAAGTTCCTTTTCCTATGGGTGCGTTAGCTAATTCTTACTGGGAAGCACCCTAGAATGAGATGGCTTCGAATTTAGATGTGCGTTCTGTTGCTCCCAGCCCTGCACTCTAAACAGGATATTCTCCTGGAACCTGTTTTCTTAACTGTGAAATAAACAGTTGCAAAGAGTCAATAATAACATTAAGCTGGAAGGGTCTGGCACAGAATTTCAGGAAATTTGGATATAAAATAATTGTGATTCTTTCTTCTTCTTTTCCTTCTTGGCAAAGCCATTGCAAGAATCAGTTCAAGAAGGGACCTTCTCCATTCTTCAAAGAGGTTGCTTCCAGGCTGAAGAGCAGTGATCAGGATCGCTCTGCTCTTGAAAAAGTAGAAGATTCCCACACTCTCCCCTTCCTTCACCGATGATCCTCCAAACTTCTAAATCTATTGATCACTGTTCGCCACTACCCGCCGTCTCTGTCTGGAGAAGAGGGACCGCAGGGGTAAGGATTTAGCCTGGAGGGTGCTGTTCGGTTCCCAAGGCAGTTGGATCTCTTGCTGGGTTATTGAGCGCGGGTCTACGCGCCCGCCCCACAGCGCCCCCGCGCGGCCTCCTCTCGCTGGGCGGCGGCCACTGATTTGGTGACGCTTCGAGGTGGAGCCGCGACCCTCCGCGGGGGTCCCAGGCGTTTGGCAACGCTGTCCGCTGGGGATTACTAGGAATTGGAGGGGGATCAAAGCATTCTTGTGGAGCCCGAAGCCCCTGAGGTTGCAGTTTTGTTAGCCTGGCTTCACCTCCTCAATAAATTTTCTGCAAAAGAAGGGGCAGGAGATGGAGGGCTCAGGGGCTCCTGGTGGCCTGGAGAAGGGGCCAGGAGTTTCTTGCACCTGCGCTCCCGAGGAGTTAAATCAGTGTGAAGCAAGTGACATCTCCCCCTTGCCGAACCCCTTCCAAGGGCTCATCTCTGTCGGAACACCCGCCTGCTCTCTGGGGTCAGGTTTTCAAAGAGATTTCCTCCAGCCCTTAAAGTTTATGTAGCGCCTCCTTGTAAGGGACTGGAGCTTCAGCTGGCTTGGGTCGCTCCCTCCACACCTCCTCTCCCTGCAATTCCCAGGGGGAAACACTCACGCAAGTCTTTTGTATTTTCTTCACCCCACCCTACCCCTGTATTTTAAAAAAATACAGGAAAGGACTTTAGAGATGATTCGGTTCCACTTTAATCCCTTCATTTTGCAGAAGCTTTAAAGGGAGTGATGGTGAGGAAAGTGGTCCAAGGTCAAGGGTTACTTTAGTTGGCAAAAACAGGGGTTGAACAGGATAGTCCCTAGAGAGTTATTGTTTTTGCTATCTCCACCCCCCACCCCCCACTTATTTCTTGGATGAAAAGAATCTATCTTTTAGACAGGTCAAGTACCCTTTAAGGAGTTTGGAGTCTTTTTTTTTTTTTTCCAATTGACTGCAAGTCACAGGATCACTCTTCAGTCACTCAGATGTCATGGATCTGACTTGTTATCCAAAGGCAGAATCAAGTATGATCTGCATCCCCTCTTATACACTTCTTCCCAGCCCAACTCCATCATGAAAAACACTGTGAAGCATGTTCAAGTCTTCTCCCAGACTAAGGAGAAAGTTGAGCATAGGGAATTTCTGGCAGAAACTGGGAGGAATCCCTCTTCCCAGCAAGAACACTTTTCAGAGAGACTTCCTGAGGTTAATAACAAAGAAAATACTTTGGACCTCCCTAGAGCCCAAGCATAGACCCCAGAGTGAGCATCACACAGGATAGGGCTAAGGAGGTCTGTGTGACCTGGTCATTTTTTCTTTCTTTCTTTCTTTTTTTTTTCTTTGCTTAAAATCCATCCAGGACAGAGCTCATCTAGAAGCCACAGGCCCTTTTGTGACTTGTGAGAACCCTTTTTGTCATTTGGATGAATTCTCATTAGGTCTAACCTCTAGGGAATTGCATCTTTGTGAAACTACTCTATGGATAGGATCAATAGCAGAAGTATGAAGGAGCAGAAACATCACCAACATGTTAAAATCAATACCCAAATTTGTTTCTTATTCCTTTTCCTCTTTTGCTTCTCATCTTTTTGTCCTTCTTGGATTTTCTTCACACCCTGGATATTGTGACCTGAACAAACAGTCCATGGGACTAGAATTAAGATTTGTAATAGCTTCTAATGTTTGAGAGAGAAATTAGAAATATTGAATTTTGTTTCTTAACTTTATAGTCAAGGAACCCGAGGCCCAAGAAGGTGAAAAAATTTGCCCACTAGTCTATACACAAGGAAGAAGTTAAAATTTCACCCTAGGGCCTGCTCCACCAATACTCTGCTTCATTCTCCCTCTCTTGATTTCTCTCTACCTGGACTATTGGGAAATATAAAGTGTGATTTTGAATGTGACTAAAATCTGCCCCTTGAAATGTTAAACTCCAATATGGGCAGGAGTAGAGGGTGGAAAGTTCTTAAGGGTAAGGGCTTACTGTTTGTCAGTTCTGAGGTCCCCTAGGGGATGCAAGGAGGCTCTGACACTGTGTCTTCTGATGTGGCACCAAGCCACATACCCTCTCATGGCAGCCTTCCATAAAAAGGCCAAAAACCATGGGGTGGAACCCAGGTCCCAATACAACCCCTAATCTCTACCTCCCCTGAGGACCATTTGGAATGGGTACTGAGAAGTCAAGGAAGTCTGCAGTTGCCTCATCTCCCGGCTGCTATATGATGCCCAAGTGAATTGAGCCACATTCCCCAGCAGGAGGTTGGAAACTGCCTGGGGGTTGGGGCTGGCAGGCTGGCAGATAGACCCTTCAGATATGCAGGAAAGATTGCTTCACAGTCTATGCATCTGACTCCATATCCTGCAGCAAAGGGCATGTTAAGAAAAAACAAAAAACAAAAACAAAACAAACAAACAAAAACTGTATGAAGGCATCTAGCTGGAGGGAGAATAACTGTGGTCTCTGGTCCCTCACAGCTGCTAAGTAGCTGTGTATCCCCTTTACTAAATCCTCCATGAACTCCTCTGAGTCTTTCCATGTGAAAATGCAAGGGCGTGGACTAAGCGTGTTCCTTTGGGTCTTCAGTATCTCTGGTTTAGCCCCGCTCCCCACCGCCGAGGGATGTGAGCCCAGTTCGCCTTGTCCTTTGCTTTTGGACACGCAGCGAAAGGGAGAATTCTAGCAGCCTGGTGGAGAACGGTTATCTTCCCCAAGTTCCTTTCCCTCACCTCCACCCCCACTGATTGTGACAGGTCGTATATTTGATTACGCAAAATAAATTGGGAAATCATATCTCTGCATTCCCATCTGGGATTATTTATTTCGCCCCATCCACAGCCGGTCAAAGTCGTGAGACTGTACAGTGCTAAGAGTAGATTTCCACGAGAGGAGGTGGATTCGAGGTCATCTTTGGAGAAACCAGAGCCATAACTAGCCACAGAAAAGTCTTTCTACAAGATGCCCAGAAGTTTCCAAACATCAGTCACCACTCCTGGCTCTGAGGCAGGTTGATTTAGCACGGCGATCTGAGCTGGTGGTAGAAAGGGGGAGGATTCCCACCAGCTGCCTTCTGCACCTCCAGGCCGGAGAGGCTGGGCAGTTGGGCGGAGTCGGGAGGAAATTAGGACTTGAATTTCCCCCAGTCTGGAGCTCTCTATGGGCCAGTTCGTTGAGATAAAATGATAACAATAATGCAAATAATTCTCAAGTACTGACTGCTCAGCATGGGCGAGTCACCGTGACAGGTTGCCAAGTCCTCTAAGACTAATTTCATTTTGCAATTGAGGGAGGGGAGGCACAAAGGAAGGTTAAGGAGCCTTCTCAGCATCCCCCCTGCGGCCAAGGAGTGGTTCCGCTGGTCTTCCCGCGCGGAGCTCCGGCTGGGGAACCTGCAGAGGGCTAGCTCAACTCCTGGCGGCCAGGGGCTCCCTGAAAGGTGCAAGCCCGTGGGAGTGGGGCAGCCGAGCTGTGTGGCTCCAGGGCCAACCTGGAGGTATTGGATGAGTGAGTGAAAGACAATTTGAAACGCTCTTCCTTCGTTAATTTAATTTAATATTCGTTTTAATTTTTGGATAAAAGAAAAAAAAGAGTCACACCAAGAAAAGAAAAAAACCTGAATTCCCTCCTTTTTTTGGTTCGGGTTCCCTTACTTAATTTGCTGAAGGGGTTCTCACTGGGTGGAGCTGCACAGGGACGGAAGGGGTGCAGGGCAAAAGAGATTTGGGGGGAAAGGGGAGGGGAGCATGGGGGGAACCCCGCCCCGCTCACGACCCCCACGGAGATCCACCTGGTGAGTCAACTGAGGTGCCTGTGCTTGGTAATTTGCAAGAGGGACTCTGAATTGTACTTTGTAATTTGGTGTCGGTTTAAAGCCGAAAGGACTTCACTGAACACATTCTTGGTCTCCCCTTGACCCCTTTTTAGAGAGAGACCTCCAGAGCGAGCTGAGTCCTTCCGTCCGCGCCTTTCAAGCTCGAGAAGCATTTCGCAGCTAGGTCCTCCGCACGCAGGCTGCAAGTAGTCACCTCATGAGGAAAGGAATGTCTATAAATGAGCTGCTACTATGCGAAGACGTTCTATCCTCATGGCTTCACAAGAAGCCAGGCCAAGAAAGGCCACCCTTCCCATTTTGCAGATAAGGCAACTGAGGAGCTGAAGAATACTTGACCAGGGTCACACGGACACTGGAACAACAAGCTGGAGCCCAGGCTCTCTGCCTATTTCTTCTGAATATTTAGTTTATTAACCAGTTTGTGTAATTGTGGATTCCTTTGATAATCTGATCAAGAGTATGATCATTTTTTCCCCAAGAAAAATGCACATAATTTCCAATTCAGTTTGGTAGCTTCTCAGACTTCCTGAAGTTCTTCCCAGGAAAAACCTCCCCCCACCTCCCCCACACCATTTCACTTCCCGGAGATTAGTGGGAGATTGGTTCTCTGGAGGCATTCAGGGTAGAGGATGGAGTGTAATCCAACAGGATCACAGTTACAGCTGCTTGTCCCCAAGTGAGGCAGATGGGGGTGTAGGGAGGGAAGGACAGGCTAGGAGGGGGATAAGTGGAGGATGGGGCAGATGGGGGTGTAGGGAGGGAAGGACAGGCTAGGAGGGGGATAAGGCAGGATGTCTAGAAAGGGCAGCTGGGGGGCTCTTGCTGAGGAGTTGAGGGAGTGCTGGAGTGCTGGAGAGGAAATGTTCCTGGGTCCATCCACCTGGAAGCCACCAGTCCAGCTCCTCCAGGAAGCTCTAGTATGCTGCTTTCCCCACCTCTGGGCCCCATGAAGTGGACACAGGGGAAAGGCCCGCCTGGACTCAGCCAGAACATTCCCGTGGTGGACTTGTCTTCTTTTCCTGTTCCAAGTCCCAGGTGTCAGCTCCACTGTTCTAGGGTTTCCCCACCCCAATTCTATCTCCCCTCTTGAGTTCAATTGTTGTGGTTTACTGTTTTCTCTCTCTATAGTTTTCAGAGCTCAAACTAGTTCAAGGGCTGCTCAGCAAGTTTACTTTCAGTTTAGGAAACAGTCTTTCCTTCTTCTGTTCCCTCTCTCCTCCCACTGTCCCACTTCCCCACAATCTAGTTACCCAAAGGTAGCAAGTCTGTTTTCTGGACTTTGTTAACACATAAAATTACTGGTGAAGGGTTAATAATTTCATCTTTACCCCCATGCTTGGGTTAAAAGCAATAAATAAAATTGCCAACTCCTGCACACACAGTCTGCTCTGGTGGTGGAAGTATATAGTTTGCTTCCAACAGGTTTGCCAGGCAGAAGAACTGAAATGCCTGTTTGTAAATGCAGAAATGTAGCTACCATAGGGAGATACAGAAAAATGAGAATTATTTGATGAACAAACAAACAACGTTTCGGGTCCATTACAGGGGTACCACTCCTAACTCCAAGTGCTAAAATCAGAAATGGTGCAGGGAAGTGAACGAAACAAAAACCGAACAAACAAGGACAAACTGGCAAACCCATTGTGAGTTTTCCTGACGGGGAGCTGGGAGCTCCTCGGCCAAAGTTTCTGAGACTTTAGAGCAGAGGCCAAAGAAGGACCAAAGTGCTTGCGCCAATCCATGACTCTCCCCGAGACCGCTGGGTGACCCAGGACTCATTTCTGAACTTAGTTTCGTCACCGAAAAAACAGTGATGAAAACAAATTTTTGCTGTGGTCAAGAATTCAAACGCTCCAACGGAGGTGAAAAAAAAAAAAAAAGCCATTTGATGAGATAAGCTACACAAAAGGTAAAATTCATTGGTGTTTATTAGGTGGTGCCAAGGAAAGGGCAGGAAGGTTCATGTGACTTTTTATCTCAGGTCCTAGCAAGCGCGCAACAATCCCAAATTAACCCCGGAGAGACCCCTAAAGAGACTGAAATGTCTCAAGGATTAGGTCTCCTCCACCGGGCATTGCCAGTGGCGCTGGGGAGAAACACCAGCACAAATGGAACTCAAGTGCCTGGTCGCCAGGGAAGAACTTAACCAACATCACCTAGGACTCGAGAATACCTGCGTTTCTGACGGTTCGCATTAGTTTCAGTTCTTCCATAGCAGCCTTTGTTTCCACTTCTCTGAGCCTGGTTAACTTCTAACATTCTGATAGGATCAGAGAAAAGTAATACTAGAAGCAGTTTTGCAATTTCTTTCACGCAACAAATATTTATTGCGGGCCTACTATGTGCTCAGTACAGGACATCCAATTTCCTAATTTGTTTCCTACACTGATCCGAATCTCAAGTAGGGCTTGACTAAAGATGAAACTAGAAAACCTTCTAGGTGATTTTTAAATATTAAGCTAAAAAATAAAATACAACGTTGAAATAGGGGACTAATTCTTTCGATTTCTTGGAAATTTAATTTTGTTTTAAACATTTTGTGAAGGATTTTTGAGAGAGACGGAAAAAAGTTTTTAAAAAATACGTTCATGCACGAAAAAGTAATTCTTTTCTTTTCTTTTCTTTTTTTAAAAAGCTTTGTTTAAATGCATTCTTTGAGCGACTCTGCTGTACTGTATTTCTTAGAGGCATGCATTTCCATTCTCTCCAAAATTAATTGTAATAGTTATTGAAAGCAGAAAAGAGTAAACTTGTATTTGAGTTGGCCACCTGCCTAACAAGCTCGATGAAAGTTAATGAACTATTTTGCATTTCTGAGGATGTGCAGCTACCCACAAAACTACCCACAGGTCATTTTTGCGTTAACTAGGCTTTCGGGTGCAAGATAACCATTCATTTACTCTTTCAGGAGAAAAAAAGGATGCCGCTGTGGTCCCCATTGCAGTTTTATCTCCGCGCCCAACTTTGGTCAGTGATTGAGTCGCAGAAATATTGGAGATGCTGATAACGCAGGGACCAACGTTAGCTTTTCTCTCTTATTTTTTACCTTCTGTTGTGGACAACGGGATTCGTAAGAGTGTGTCTCTGCTCATTTCCTAGTCGGTGAGATAAATGGCGATTTCTTCCCCGCAGGTGCCGTCACACTTCAGATTTAGCTTCCGGACCAGAGACCCGGCTGCATCGAAGGCCCGGCGGGCCGACTCTGGCAGAGTTCGGCCGGGAGGAGCACCTCTATCGCACGGAGGAGGAGGGCGCCGGGCCGGCGAGCCTTGACCAATCAGCTTGCACACCGCCTGACATCCGGCCAATCAGAGGGCTCGAAGCTCGGGGACCAGAGTGGATAATACAAGGAAGGGGAGCCGAAGCTGGAGACAGCAACGAGTGGCTCGGCGTAGAACGCAGCTGCGCCGGCTCCCGGATCCCGAGATCCTAGCCGAGCCGGGGCTGTCCGACCTTTCCCCACCCAGCTTGGGTCAGAGGAAGCCGAAAGCGGCCTCAGCGAAGTGAAACGCCCCAGGCTGCAGAGGACCGAACCGAAGTTTGCTGTGTTCGGGATGTGCCGGGCGAGGTTGCTGAGGACTTGACTCCCCTCCTCCCCTCTTCCTCTCCCAACCTTCCCCACTGTCCAGTGGATTCTGGGCCTCGAGCAGTCAGCACATTCCCACCCCCGATTTCTTGGCAAGGGGTGCAACCCTGATTTCTGTTTGCATGCACATCCTGCAGTCTGAGAACCAGATCTCCAAGCTGGATATCTTTTGACTCGGCTGCTAGCCTGGGCCTCAAAGTCTTGGTGAGTGCTGTGATGCCGCTGTGATTCAGGGCAGGGCTGAATCATCTTTCCTTATCTTTGCTATTTTACTAGGATGCCTTGTTCTAAAGATATAAACCGAGCCGTAGGCACATAGAACTCTGTGCAGTCCAAGTACTATTGATGCTAGATGGGCATCTGCATCTTTATTTCCATTGTCTCTGGAGCTCTAACTAATGACAGCATAATGCTGATTTTCAATTGAGTATTTGAGGAGTTGGGAAGTGATGAAGGATCTCTTCAAGTCCACGGAGGAGTACTTGTGGTGTTGTAGGTTGATAAAAGGCATTTAGGAAGCATGAAGTGGCAGATCTGAAGGGTCCCTTATAATTAAAAGAAAGCTAATTCTTCCATCAATATTTTTATATTCATCATTCCCATGCTTGTTGGGTATGGGAAAGCTTGACAAGTTGCCTAAATCGACCTCGTTGGATACAATATGAATGTGTTTGGAATCAGTGAGTTTCTCAGGGACTGTCCAGAAAGTCGTGTCAAACCAAAGAGGGCTGCTGTTAAAGGTCAGGTGCTCACAGAGTACTTGGAATTGATAAAATAAAATCATCGCTGAGTTGCGGATCCCTGGGAGCCCTAGAGATAACAAGACAGACATGTGAGAGACGTGTAGAAGACAGGGTACATTAAGGCGATAGGCCGGCAGACAAGAAACTTTAGACCTGAAACTCAGGAAAATCTCAGGGATGGTCCCTGATGGCGGCAGGTGGGTTTTTGGGATTCTTTGTGTCTCCCCAGAGTGTGCGCAGCTGAGCCAAGCGAGTCACCGCGCGCAATGGCCGACCGGCAGGCAGGCCCAGGGGCCGGGGACTGGGAGATTGACGTGGAGAGCCTGGAGATGGAGGAGGACCGCTGCGGGGCGCCGCCGACAACGCCGCCTGGGCCCAGCCCGTCGCCGGCCGAAGGAGATGGCGAGGACGACGAGGAAGATGATGAGGAGGACGACGACGCGGAAGAAGAGGGCGACGGCGAAGAGGCAGGAGCGTCCCCGGGGGTGCCAGGCCGCCCGGAACAGCACCCGGGACTACTGCCCCGACCGCCGCCAGCACCTCAGGCCCTTCCAGTCCCTGCCGGGTCCGCAGAGCGCAGCGCGAATGCTGGCGGCAGCGCGGAACCGCGCAAGCTGAGCCGCACGCCCAAGTGTGCGCGCTGCCGAAACCACGGCGTGGTGTCCTGTCTCAAGGGGCACAAGCGATTCTGCCGCTGGCGAGACTGCCAGTGCGCCAACTGCCTGCTGGTGGTGGAGCGCCAGCGCGTCATGGCCGCCCAGGTGGCGCTCCGGAGGCAGCAGGCCACCGAGGTGCGTACCCACCAGGCCCGGGGCGCGCTTCGCCCGTGGGTCTCTGGCCACCACGATAATCTCGGCGGGAAAGAACCTGACGCTTGTTGTTGGCTTAGGCCCTCGCGGGGCTAGGCACTTCCGCGGAAGGGTGAAGGCGACGGCTTTGCGAACACGGGACTGTAGGGTTGGGAAGGAGGGAGGGAAAGCCCTGGACATCACTGGCGTAAAAGAAAAGTTTTTTTTTTGTATTAAGAAAGAAGGAGACATAGACATAGAGGGATACAGACACCTTGAAAGTAATTAGGCCTATTTGGATCATTATTAGAAAATCGTTTTATTTATTTATTTATTTTTTTACATTTGAAAGTTAATTTTGGTGATGTTGCGGCGGGGGAGGGGGAAGAGAGTGGTTGTCATAACGCGGAAACAACTCGAACTCTTTGCGTACTCCTAGTGCGCATTGCCTAGAGGAAGAACACACGCAGTAGGCAGTGTGGGCAGTGCTTCCGCTGTTACCTGGCTTTTGGAGATAGATTTCTACCCGGGTTACAGAGGAGAGGAAAAGTGCATAGGGAGTTAGGTGCCCGCAGCTACTGATTATGCAAATCGCCCAAGAACCAGTGGCTCCTAGGTGCGGCCTCCCTCCGCGGCGGGCTCCGGTTGTGAGGTGAGCCGGGGTTATCTTCAGGGTCCCTGCATTTGGAGTGCTCAGCGTGAGCGAGGCTTTCCTGAACTTTCTCCCACTCAGGGGAAAAGAGGATTTTACTCCCCCGGGTCCCCAAGCTTGTGCAGGATCAAACAGAAGTATCCCGCACGCTAGGCAAACGCTCTACCATTGAGCTACATCTTCAGCCCAAGGGGGAGTTTGTTGGCGGAGAGGGACTGGCAGGTGGGACATCATACTTACCAAAATGTCAGTGATCCCCAAGGAAAGCCTCCGAGAGAGCGCTCAGGGCCACTGTGGGTTTCGGCCACTCCTGTGTTGGGCATAGGTCACCGCGGGCCCTCCATTCCTATAGTTCCCTGCAGTCGACTGGATTGGATGCGGGGGTGAAAGGGCTTGGAATCTCACTGACCTGGTGGTGACCGAAGGGATGAGTGAGGAAATACCCTTATCCTTACTTCCTCAGCTGCTTCCAAAAGTTTGGTGAGCTTTCAAGCGCACCCCAGCGGTCCAGTGAACAAACTGGAATTTACGGCCAGACTCTGGAGACTCTGTCTTCCCCGCACTATCCAGCACTCCATCCTTCCTACCCTACTTCTCAGAGAAAGCCATCCTGCATTACTGCACAATCGTGTCCCTGGGCACCTTTGGCCTACTGGATGGGTTCCCCAAATAGTCTACTCTTCAAGCAGAGCTCCTACTGTCTCCTTACGATGGATTTCACCTCCCTCCGAGGATTCCCCTCACTTCTGGTCACAGGTATTCCTGGGGCCAGTCTGTGAGTGACTCGGGTAGCCTGAGTCCTGCTCACCAGTTGTCAGTTTCAGAGACAACTTCCAGCTCCTTGCCCAGGGGTGCTGATATTAATTTGTTTGGAATCTTGTTTTCACATGGGATGACAAAATAAATATATTTAGGCTGGTGAGGGTTTCTAAACGCTTTGCTGATTGATACCCCTTCTTTCTCCCTTCTCTCTCTCTCTCTCACAAAGTTTTTCAGGACATTATTTTGTGTCTTGTGTTTACAGGACAAGAAGGGACTTTCCGGGAAACAGAATAATTTTGAACGCAAAGCAGTGTACCAGAGGCAAGTCAGGGCACCTAGTTTGCTGGCCAAAAGCATTTTAGAAGGTAAAGTAACGCCAAATTATCCTTTAGCTTTTAAAACTGAGTTGAGTGACTCTCATTGCTCAGGCACATGACATCTTTATTAACCTCTGAATGAGCTATCTGAGGAGAAGGCACGTTTTATTAGGAAGTTTTCCTCTAGGAAGGAAACCAGGATATAGGAAAATGAATGTAGTGTACCTGCCAAGGTTTTTTGTCACCATCAGTATAATAATCCTAATAATTTTGTCATCTGCTTAATAGCTAAGATGGAGGACATGAAATTGCAACAGTGTGAGAGGAATGTACAAAGATACACTACCAAGTGATCCTGGGCAGATGTTCTGCAAAGAAGGAAAGAAATTCTTCTCTCTCTCTTTTTCTCTTTCTCACACACACACACACACACACACACACACACTTTCCTTAGTTGTAGCAGGAGCTAAATGTACAGAGTGAGCTTAACAGCTTCCCATGATCAATAAAGACCTCTAGTCTGGGTCTCCACATCAGAGTCCACGATTTTTCAACATACAGTTTTCCTCTCTGAATATCTAGGTAATTGTTGTTACTCCACACTTTATTTTACTATCTTTCATCATGGTTGAGGTTGTAGAATCTGAAAAAGATTTTGAATTAAACAAGCAGAGTAGAGTTTTGAATTAAACAAGCAGAGAATTAAACAAACTGAGCAGTATGAAATCTGTAACTCTCCTCAGGCTTTCACTTTGTCTAAAGCCTAATTAATATTTTTGGAAAATACTACTTATTTTAAAAATATCTTTATTGAGATATGAAATTTATCTTTTGACCTGCTCAACAATACAATGACTTTCCTTCACCATTTTCTATACATTTTCTTTAAATTTAACTTTATACTAAGCTTCTATTTGCTTCTTCATAAAATTCTAATTGAAAAGTAGATTTTTTTTTTTCTTAAAGTAGACATTTGAATTCTGCTTTTCTGTGTGGCTTCTGAATTTGGTTGGTTCTGGAGAAGGTTTAAAGTTTCTTCATGTCCCACCCTGTGTTGTGTACTTCTGACCTTAGAGTGGGTTCTCATGAATTAAATATGAATTTGGCAAACAGATATATATAACCATAGGGAGCACACTGATAAATTGAAATTTTGCCAAAGCAAAAGAAGTTTGAGGACTAAGATGGAAGAGTGAATACAAGTAAATAACTTCCTGGCAAACACTTGGCATAGAAATGGAGACATTAATTTTCAAATTTTATTTTATTTGCAAATGAGAATGATGGGTTTATCACTATGTAAACATCAATATCACAATGGATCCTTCAAACAAATTTGATGGTGGTAAGTGTCTGGGGATGACGAAATACTCAAAATGTGTTAGGCCATCAGGAATTCTATTTATGTTACACTAATCTTTGTTTTCAACTTTGTCTGTATTCATGTAATGTGCAATGGCTTAATCTGTGTTCTAATGATAACTTGTTCAACTGTTTTGGTATCTGGCCAACCTTATTGGAGCTTGGGAAAAATTGCTTTAAACCTATTATTTTCGGTATAGCAGGGACTATTCTTCCCTCTCCCCTCATTTTGTTTTGTTTTGCTTTATTTATACTCGTAGTCAGGGGAAGGCCTGATTAAATTGTTCACTGCAAAGCGCGTTGGGCTAGTTAACAGCTCTTTTCAATTTTCTATGCTTCTCTGTTTCCTTAAGTCTTTTTTTTTTCTTTTTTCCTCACTAATCTCCTTTAACTTGCTTTCTTTCTCTTTTTTTCCTAGTTCTCCTTGGATTATTCTACAACTGTATCAATGTGTACATATGAGTCATCTTTAGAAAATAAAAGTGACATCAGCTCTAGGTATAGATATCTTTTTTAATAGTGAAAAAAGATGACATGGAAAATAAAACGCTGGAGCAAGATGGGCATCTTTGTCTCTTAATATGTAGGGATCTGGGAAGAATATTAAAATCTCAGTCAATAAAGTGCACTTGTCAAAGCAAACTAACAAACCAATACAGACAAAAAAACAGTAATGAAAAATTATAATATGAATATGCTTTTCCCCAAAGGGACCTATTTTAAATTGAACCTATAGTTTTGCTTTCTGTATAAAAATATTAGTGACCTTGAACTGTAGACAGTTGTTCTGCTGGTTTGTGGTGTTTCTTTTGCCTTCTGGGTTTCCAGAGTTTTCTTCCCTAGTTGTTAATCTCTGTCCTGTGCACTGTTTGCTTATTTTAGGCTATCGCCCCATAACAGCGGAGACCTACCTAGGAGGCACCCTACCTCTACCTCCCCCAGTTAGTGACAGGATGAGGAAAAGAAGGGCCTTTGCTGACAAAGAGTTGGAGAACATTATGCTGGAGAGAGAATATAAAGAAAGGGAGATGCTGGAAACTTCCCAAGCTGCTTCCTTGTTCCTGCCCAACCGCATGGTGCCTGGACCTGAATACAACTCCTACAAAAGTGCCTACAGCCCTGCCCCAGGGGAACCACCCAGCAAGGACTTCTGCAATTTTTTGCCCACCTGTCTTGATCTCACCATGCAGTATTCAGGGTCTGGGAATATGGAACTAATTTCTTCTAATGTCAGTGTGGCTACGACATATAGACAGTACCCACTGTCCTCCCGGTTTTTAGTTTGGCCCAAGTGTGGCCCCATTAGTGACACTCTCCTCTACCAGCAATGCCTGCTAAATGCCACCACCTCAGTTCAAGCCCTAAAACCTGGGGCCAGCTGGGACCTGAAGGGAGCACGGGTTCAGGATGGACTCAGTGCAGAACATGATATGATGCCACCCAAACTGGAAGGTTCCCTTGTGCTGCCTCACAATCCCGAGGTCCAGACATCTAGAAGTGACCTTCAGGGTCACCAGGTTGTCCCAGAGAGGTCTGCCTTTTCCCCACCCCAAAGGAATTTCTCTCCCATTGTTGACGCGGACTCCCTGGCAGCTCAAGGGCACGTCTTAACCAAGATCAGCAAAGAAAACAGCAGGCACCCTCTGCCACTTAAACATAATCCATTCCACTCATTATTCCAGCAAACACTTAATGACAAATCAGGTCCTGAGCTGAAAACACCATTTGTCAAAGAGGCCTTTGAAGAGACCCCAAAGAAACACAGAGAATGTTTGGTCAAGGAGAGTCAGAAGTACACATTTACAATAGATAGGTGCGCAAAGGACCTTTTTGTAGCCAAACAGGTTGGAACAAAACTCTCAGTGAATGAACCGCTGTCATTTTCTGTTGAGTCTATTCTTAAGAGGCCTTCGTCTGCCATCACTCATGTCTCTCAGTGAAAGGCTGCTTAAGTGGAAAGCTGGATTTTCTGCAGTCTCAGTCCTTGCCACGTGCTTACTTTTTTTTTTTTTAAAGTTAAAATGTTTGTGTAAAGAAATTTCTAATGTAAGTGATGATGATTTCTAAAAATTCTATATATTCATATGCATGTACCTTTTATTATCACATAAATATATTTAAACTTAAAGATGGACATTGCTTAATGTGCAAATTGTAAAGTTCTATGCTTTACACAGCATTTCATAAAGCAATAAAATCAACACTATCTTTTAAAAGACCCAGTATGTGCTGAAGCAAATAGCTGTTTCTGTCTAGATGAAAAAGTTAGTGTTTATGGAATATGTTCTTTATTTTTCTATGTTTCTATGTATTTTCCAGCGTTCCCCTACTGATCACTGAGTCCCCCCGAAAACTCTTACAATGCATTAGCTTTTCGTATATATTTTTTTGTTTGTGTGTGTGTGTGTGTGTGTGTGTGTGTGCTGGTGGGGATGGAACCCAGACCTTGAGCATGCTAGGCAAGTGTTCACTGAACTTCATCTCCAAACCTAGCTTTGCATTTTGAAGGGTACATATGTTTAGCTGTGGAAGACTGAGGCTAAAATAACTTTAAGGAGAATGTTAGCACTGTTAGCATTTTTTGTGTGTTTATAGAATAGGAACGTCATGTAGTTGATTAATTTTAAAGAAAATTTGCAGGAAATTAATTTGAAGGAAAATTGAGTGTGACATCTCTTTTCTGTGATGATGTGGGTTCTTGGAATGGATTTCTTTTAACTGTCTGGGCCCTGGTTTCTCTGCTGTGGCTGTGTGTAAGAGCCTTCAAGCCTCCTTTTTTTTTTCATATTTTCAATTTTTATTGTTATTTCAGGCAGATAAATTTCAAAAACAATTCATAATAGGATGGACTGTCAAGTCTCCTTTTCAGGAAAGGAACGTCTCTTTGAATTTTCTAGTTCCTTTGAACATTTTATGATTTCAGGTTACTAGGGTCCACAAAGCAGACTCCTTGGTTGGGTGTGGTCAGTTCAGTCCCTGATGGTGCCACAGCCTCTCTTGGCCCTTGTGTGAGTCTACTGTTTGAAAAAGGTTGGTGAAAGTGGGCATCTAGATGTAGGCTCAGGCACAGCTCTCAGCTGGTCCCTGGGTACCAACTTTATGCCTTTGCATTGGCATCAGTGTCAAAGGCTTCAGTGTAGTTTTCTTCTGAGATAAAAACATTGACTATTTAAACGCTCAGCTGACAGTTGCTGAGGCCTGCAGATGTTTATCACAGCATGAGGGTGGCTTCTCAAGTCTTACACTTTTTCTTCTCTGTTTTAAGTTTCTTGTTACCCTTTTGTTGTGCTCATCAAAATATTAACTAGTGTTACTCATTTTATCATGAGTGATAAGAGAAAGACATTTATGAGAGTATTAAATTCACCCCTTAAGATCTCACCTGTGGGTCCTACGTCAAGTTCTAAGATATCTTAGTCATCTCAATACAGGAAAAAAAAAAAAAAGCCAAATATTTCACCTTTATTGTTGCTATGAGGCAGATCTGGTTAACAAAACACTGGAGATGGGGTGGTGGGGGGAGCTGTGGAATGTGCCAAGTGCTCAGCAGTTTAAAGATTTTATTTCTTGCTCTTGAAAACACTTAAAATTATTTAAAAATGATTTTGCTACTGATGAGCTCATATAAACCTCCAGGGGGTCTCTGAATTGTTGCTTAAAATTTGCATCAATTTCAAAAACAACAAACCAACCCTTAAGTTGATTTTCAGTCTGTACTTGTAAAATAATGTTCAGTTGTGTTGAGTCAAATGTATTTATTTTTTACTATTGCAAAAGCCAGAGTGAACGGACATTTGCCAGAGGAAAGAAAATGAAAACAGACAGAGATTCCAAAAACTGTTGAAGATTATCATTAAGTGGAAAAGTGTTTTCCAGCCAAGTATGCCCTGGTGTTAGAGACAGAATCTAATTCCAGTTTCTCCTCCCTCTACTTTATCTCTACAGTCACTTATTTTTGTCTTCCTATCAGAAATTTAATTTTTGTGTCAGTATTGAATCACACTGCTTCAGAGGGAATGAGGAGAAACACATTAGAATAAGACCACATTAAAAAAAACTCAATGAGAAGTCCTTCTTAACACAAACATGGATTTTCTTTCTTACTCCATATTTGTATTTTTGAATATTCATATTTGACATTTTTCCTTTTGTGTTTAATGAACATATTGGGGCTTCTTTTCTGTCCTGTCTCCATATTATTTTAATCCCATTAAGTGAATCCAGTTGGCTGTGGGTATTAGTGGTTTCTCTCACATTACTAGCGACCAGAATTTTATTGTTCTTCAATGTTTCTGAGGGTCAGTACTTTTCCTGGCAAATTTATTAGCATACATGCATTAGTTCTGCTGTAATGATGAGTTCTTAGAATTTCAAACCTACCAAATCCACCATCAGCTGCTTAGTAAGAGCTTTGTACTTGGCTCTACTTTGAAAAATCATTTCTCTTTCATGACAGTGACTGGTCTTCAAAGAACTGTGCCATTTACATATGAAATCAAACTTGTGGTTCAGTTTAAGCATTTTCTGTGTTAAAGGCAAAAAATGGAGTCAGCTTTAATTATTTTTGAGAACATAAAAAATAGTAAAATACACTTTTCCTCATCTTAACTCACAGTACAATAATACAGCTTTACTGACTTAGTTTCCTTCTATTTCAACCCATTGGTGTTATTTTTTGCTCTATTTGCAGTTTTCAAAAGTTTACAACAGTACTTCTCAAATGTTAATGGACAACGGAATCCCCTGGGAATCTGGATAAGATGCAGATTCTGATTCCGTGGGTCTGGGTGGGCCTAAGGTTCTGCATTTCTAACAGACTGCCTGCCAGATGCTGGTGTTGCTGGTCTTTAGACCTCACTCTGAGTAGCAAATGTTTTTATTTCTGTTATTTTAATGCACATTTAACAAATATGTTGTAGCTTTTAGATTCTAATATAATAAGTATTAGCATGAATGATTTAATATATATGAATATTAAAAAAAAAAACCACCTCATTTCCCTTTCTCAGGACCCTTTGGTGTCTGCAGTAGGACAAGACCTAGGGAAAGACATTCAGTACACAAGCTTTGTTGTCCTTTTTCTCTGTCTCTTTTTTCCCCCCGAGTTGTTTTAATTTGGTTAAAAATATACTATTTTTACTTGTGGAGAAATAAATACACATAACATAAAACTTACCATCTCAACCATGTTTAAGTTCAGCATTATTAAATACATTCATATTGTTGTGTGGCTATCACTACCATCCATCTGCAGAGCTCTTTTATCTTGTAAATAGAAACTACCCGGTAGCAGTAACTCCCACCAATTCCAGGTTGGGCAACCACTGTTTTACTCTCTATGAATTAGACTACTCTAAGTACCTCATCTAAGTGGTATCATGTAATCATTTCTTTGATTCTAGCTTATTTTATTTATCATAGTGTTTTCACATTTTTATTTATGTTGTAGCATGTGTCAAAATTTCCTTCCTTTTTAAAGCTGAATAATATTCCATCACTTGTGTGCACACACATTGACCACATTTTGTTTGTCCATTTTTCTGTTAAAAGATACTTGAGTTACTTCCAACTTTTGACAATTGTGAACAATGCTGCTGTGAAAATGTTTGTATTAGGCCATTTTCAGTTGCTATATTTGATATTCCCAAGGCTGGGTAATATATAAAGTACAGAAGTTTATTTAGCTACAGTTTTGGAGAATGAAAGTCTAAGATTGGGCAGCCTCAATGCTTCAGCCTCTGGTGAGGGCCTTTTGTCTACATCACAACATGGTGAAAATGGCATCATGGTGAGATCTTGTTTGTGGTAGGGAGAAAAGAGACACACAGCAAGAGGGGTTCAGGGGTCAGGTTTACTCTTTTTATAACAACTTAGAACTACATTAATCCCTTCTAAAGGTGGTGCCTCCAATGACCCAACCAACTTTGGCTAGGCACCACCTCTTAAGGTTTCCTACACCTCAGGACCACCACACTGGGGACCAAGTTCCCAGCACATAAACTTTGGGGGACACATTCACACTATATTCAAACCATAGCAGCATGCAAAGGTCTCTTTGAAGACCTGATTTCAACCCCCTTTTCTTCACCCAGTCCTCACTGCCTACTTCACCTGCTTCCTGTGTTTAGGAACTGAGTTTTCTCAAATACACTCTCTCAGCTATATTTCCCTCCCAAGCCGTCCCTCTTTCCTAGCATGTGGGACTAAACACTGTCATTGCTCAGAGAGGCTCCAATATCAGTTTTGTACCTTTTAATATGAGTTTAAGTGAGGGTGTTATCAGATCATCTGTACTTAACAGTTTAACTCTGATTGTGTAATGAAAGGCTGTGACTTATATTAAGAAATGTCCCAGAATTCCTTAAGCAGTCTCAGAAGTGCTAAAGAGCGAGGAAGTGACTGAAGGTCAAGATGAAGAAATCAGGAGAATTCACAATTCCCTGTAGAATAACAAAGATATCACTTATATCAAGGCTGGGGTTTCAGTAGGGACTAGACTTACTATGAACCCACCTGATTTAATTAATTTTAGTTAAGGTTTTTTTGTTTCTATTCTAGGTCTTCGGGCTTAGGCTTATTTTTATAACTAGTATACAACTTGTGGAGCTGCTAGTTCTTGAAACATAAACTTGGGCCTGTGGCATCAACTTACTTTAATGATTATTCTATGCTTGTATCAAGCACTATTCCCTTAGTTCTTTTGGTTTCTAACCTGTTAGGTGTAGATCAATTTAGAGCATGCTGGACAGAGACAGCTGGGAGTAGGTCAGCATCTGGTGGAATGGTAAATGCATAAAAATAATTAGCATGTGTTATAGCCTTCTAATTTATAAGGCACTTTCACATATTTTCTCTTATATTCCCCTCATAATATAAAAATTTGACAAATGGCCATATTAAGAACTGAACTGGGCTGGGGTTGTAGCTCAGTGGTAGAGTGCTTGCCTGGCATGTGTGAGGCACTGGGTTTGATCCTCAGCACCACATAAAAACAAATAAATAAAGGTATTGTGTCTGTCTGCAACTAAAAAAAAAGAATAGAATCTAATGTTCAATTACAAGGCACTAATAAAAACATTGAAAAAGAGTTGAATCTACATCTGTGTGTTTGTGTGCCTGTGTATGTGGATTTTTCCAATTACAACATGACTTGATATGGCTTAATCTATCTCTATACTTCAATGTATAAATACTAAGTACATGTAATGTTTGCATGAAAAACATAAGATACATTATATTTGTATAATTTTATTTGTACTACAGAATATATCTCTATGTAGAAATGTGTACACTCTACCTCCATTAAGTTACACACTAGCACACACAAACATGTACACACATCAGTCTCATGGGATTTAAGACCAACTGAGATAAAGAATGAGAAAGAGGACTACTGGGGAGGAACCATTGACTGACAGCTCCAGCTGTCACACCTTTGTATCCACTGTGGCATTCACACCAGGGTCACACTTTCCTTGGGCTGCTTCCAGTTCATGACTGAATAAAACAGTGTTGCTAGAAAGAATCATTTTGCCTTGTCATGGGACTCCTCTAACAGTCATCCTTGGCTGGGGAGCTCCCTTTTCAAATTTATTGTTATTAATGCTTGATTAGCCTGAAAACTAACACCTCTGTTCCACACCTGGGCTTCCTAACCAATCAAGACATAAGACAAAGTGGTTGGCATTTGGAAAGGCCGAAAAAATAATAAGTGTAGGTTGATACATAGTGGGGTTGGGGGGTGGGAAGTAAGAGAAGAATGGAGGAAATTTAGATTACATAGAGGGAAATGAGAGGGAGGAGGGGGCAGGGGTATGAAAAATGGTTGAATGAGACAGACATCATTACCCTATGTACATGTATGATGACACGAATGGTGTGAATCTACATCATGCACAACCATAGAAATGAAAAGTTGTATCCCATTTGTGTGCAATGAATCAAAATGCAGTCTGTAAAAATAAAAAACAAACAAACAAATAAATAAATAAATAAAAGAGTAAAAAAAAAAACCCAAACAAAAAAACCCTGACCCACCACACCTCCCCCGTATATGGAGAGTGATTGAGAATCTGTATTCTCTGTGTGCAGTTTGACTCTTGGAAGGAAGGGGAAAGGAATGAAGAGAGCTACCATGCCCTGTACCTATCCCAAACTCACCAATTAGATAACTTACTCTCCTTTTGCCCTTTACTTCATATGTGCTAACTAGATCAAAGATTGGCTACAGTTTTTTTTTTTTAGAATAAAAAATAAAACTGGAGAAATGACTTCATTTAACTCAGCTGGAACTAGGACATTCTAGAGGGAGTGCTGGCAAGCTCTGAACTATTATTTTACCGGTGAGTTTATCATTTGATATAGCATGGTTCAAGGGTATATGCTGCTTCTCTGAGCCATGATCAAATTGTTTTCATGGAATGTTACCATAAAAGGTTATCACAGGAAGGTGACTGAGCTGTTGTAAGGCTGTGAAGGCAAACTAATACCATTTCCTCTTTTTATGGAGTTACTATGGAGGTATCAGGAGGATGTCATATACAAATCCTGTCCTAATTTAGCAAGGCATTTAGTAGTCTTTCATTGTAGGGAATTTTAGGATCCACAACAGTGAAGCCAAATGTGTAGCTATTTGACTCCTAGCTTCAGAAACACTGAGTAATATATCAACATCACTTTTGAGGAAGGTTGTTCATCTCCTGGTCCCTGGGTCTTCTTGTTTTAGACCATAGCCTAGATGGCAAGGGAAGATATAAAGAGTGTGCTTATCAAATCTGTGAATGAAATTAAGTTGGGAGATCTGGCCACTATTGTTGAAGGTAGAATTGGGCTAGACTAAAACTCTTGATCAAAGGGCCAATCTTATTTGAATTTTAAAAACACCTGTTATCCAATTAGGAAGCTACTTGTTGTAAGAGAGTTAACATGATGTTTGTTGTATGTAAAAATGATCTGGGAGTCATAAGGACTATAGAATTCAAAAGGAACCAACAATGAGTCATGGTTATAAGAAACTGCTAATATAAACTTGGATCCCATTAATAGAGATTCCAGATCAAAGAGCATGCTAGCTATAGTACATTTTCCTCCATCAGATCCCATTCTTTTCCAGATATTTGGGACCACTTATGAGGACTGCATTTTTAACAGGGTCATTGATGGATTTGATAATGTGGCTGGTGAAAAGACTGTGAGTCTGTCTAACGATACAGTTAAGGGCATTGGGGATGTGGCCTGGAGAATTTATAAGGTAAAGAGCTTGATTTGTGTTTTCATCCATTGGAAATATTTTGAAGAGGGAATTAGGTTCTTTAGAGCTTCTGGAAAAAACAATCAGGGTTAAGAAGAGGATGTACAGGGTCTCAGATAAATGTAACAAAAGGAAGACCACCTTTCAGCTTTGGCTTGTCCATACATGGGTTGGTCTGCTTTGTGGAAGACTGCATTGGGAGATCTTCATGTGGAATAAAGAAGAAAACCTTGCATTGAGTATGAGATTGAATTAGCAAGCAGATATTTCTTAGTTAATCTCCATATCGCACATCCTAGCACCCAACTGGTATGGTGTAGTGCTTGCTGAATGATGAGAATCTTCAACTCTGATAATCCCAGATTTCATGACAAATTATCTGTTGGAAGGATTAGATGAAGTATTTATTTTTTCCAAGCCAAACTCTTTACAAAGATCACACCACCAATTTGTTCTTTTTATTTTTAACTTCTTTAAAGTTGTACATATTTGAGGTATACAGCATGATGTTTTGAAATACTTATACAGGATGAAATGGTTACTACTGTTAAGCACATTAACACCTCTACCCTCTCACATTGATCTCACCTATATGTGGACTCAAAAAAATGTCCAATATATAGAAATAGAGTGAAAAGTTTCTGCTGGGGTGGTAAGTGAGGGTATTGCATACTGGAAATTTGCTTAGAGAGTAGCTTTTAAGTGAGATTACCACAAAACTTATTCTTTCAATTTAAAAGATGGTATAAAGAAGCAACTCACTTAGGATCTAAAATCAGACACCACTGTCTATAAGAACATTGCACCTTTATTGCATATAATCCCAATCTGAGTTCTAAAATTCTAGGTGGGCAAATGCCCTAACTTTGTTGATCTTTCCTTTGTGATGTTCTTTAGAGTTTAGTGGCATGGAAGGTTCTATTTACATATAAACCATTAATTTTCTTTTGAATAAAATTAATTTTATATATGAATTCTTGGGATTAATTATGTTAAAATCATTATCTATGATAATAAATAATAAACTCTGAAAAATGGCTTCTCCTCTATTTTAGCTGCCTTAATAACAGGTCGATTTTGATTAAAAATTATATTTAATATGGTTAAATAACCAAAATAGGTTGAGTTGAGATTATTACTTTAGGTAAAGTCTGGTTTTATTCATGCATAGTGAAGTTAAATCAGTCTAATTGGAGTTGTTTAGATAAATCTGTAAATCCGCCTCTTTAGATTTGAGGTATTATTGTCATTTAGTTTGATAAACATTTATTAAACACCTTCTGTAGGTCAGGCAATGTTAACCTCTGAGTGGTAAGGACAACTAAGATTTGGCCTTTGAAAATGTATAATCTGGAAGGTTAAATGTAGATTATTATTTTTCTCTCCATGTACTTTCTGTAGACAGGCAGTCCTTCTGCTCCCCAGCTCCCTCTGTTTCCTGCTTGAAGACAGCCCATAATGATCTCCCGTTGTTCTAAGCATGAATTGGTCAGATGTGACCAGCACTCTTTCACTCTCCCTGGTTCTATGTTATGATCAGAGCTTTATAAATGGCACTTGTAGATTCAGGAGTGCCATATAGGGAAGTAGTGGCTTTTGTCTCAGTTGCCCCAATTTGCTATAAAACTCAAGATGGGTGATAATTGCCATTAAATCATCAAAGGACAATTGTTCTTCAACCTATATACTAAAGTAACTTGGAATCCAGTGTGATCTACAAACCAGAAGGCACCTAAATACTTGCTATTAATGATGTTTTTGTTTGATCCCTAGGACTAGAGAAAAACTCATTTGCAAAATCCTAGTGAAAAACAACCAAAATAACCTTAGTCCTGCCTTCTAAGTTTAATAAGTATTTATTGTGCTATGTGCTAGATACATGTTCAAAACTGGGGCTATGTATTATGTAGTTTCTTTTGGTAGAAATCAGGCTAACATTTTTTATTTTAAAAATGAGTGTTTACTTTAAAGAGAGAGAAGAAATAAAGAAGATGGGGATCTCAACATTTAATAGGCCTCTCAACCCTAGAACTTGGTCTGGATACTAAAAGGAGGCTCAGCACAGGTCCAACAACCATGCCTCCCTGTGGTTCCCTTAGCAACTAAATGCTTGTCCTAGGGAGAGTACCAGAAACTGTTACTTGCCTCTTTAGATCCACCCTCTTTGTTAGTGACAGAGCCCTGGTTTTATTTGGACTGGCAACATGCCCAGTTAAAAGGCAGCATTTCCCAGCCTAGTTTGCATCTAGGTGTGGCCATTGAGATGCAGGTGGACAGCCAAAAGTGGGACGTTAGGAAATCTCTGTAAAGGGAACTAAACAGCAAGGAGGAGCACCTTTGGATTTTTTCACTTGTTTTGTTTTTTTTTCCTGGAATTTGGACTTCTCTTGTGACATTAAGGTTGGCAGCCATTTTCAAAGCAGGTTGGAGCAGAGAACTCAAAGGAGGCTGATGCCTGTGCCCTTTGAGGATCTGCAGTACTCACCCTGGACTGCTTTCCTCTGCCCATTCCTGTTTTTAGGAGATAACTCTTTGTGCATAAATTTATCACATTTATGCATGTTGTCATTGGGTCTTGGTTATAAGCAGCTGAATGAAATTCTACTGATTTTACCTGCTTTCCCATGGTCTGTACTAACTCCTATTTTCCTTCCCCTTGAAGTTTCCCTTCACTATTTTCTTTGTGTGCATCTATTGGCTTCTATCTTATTATATTTTATTCTTTTGGACTGTAAGTCCTTCACTAAAATCTAAGAGTGAGATCTAATGAGCTCAGTTAATTCCTGCTGTCCCCTTGGGGCCAAACCATATAGCGGAGAGACTTAAGGACTAAATGAGATAATGTATATAAAATGCCTGATCCATAATTAAGTTTCTCTCCTGGCCTTTGACCTGTGCCCTTCCCTAGAAGGAATTTCCTTCTCACCAGGAGCCGGTACCAAGGAGAATCAAGTGGTTTTAAGGAATAAACTTTAGGATAGAAAAATTCAGCCTCAAGTTCCCATAGGACTGCAACCTATATCATATAATTTTTAAATATTATAATAAATATGAATTTATTATGAAGGGCTGGGGTTGTAGCCCAGTGGCAGAGTGCTTGCCCAGCATGTGTGAGGCACTGGCTCAGCACCACATAAAAGTAAAAACATAAAATAAAGGCATGCTGTCCATCGACAACTACAAAAAATTAAAAAAAAATTATTATGAAAATAAATTACAGGTAGGCAGAATTACTGTTGTAAGAATTGCTCATTTTTTGCCCAATTGGAATATGGGCCTCTTTCTGAGATTCTAAATCATTTAAAACATAGGTGAAGATCTCACATGGTATGTGACTACAAATTGTGTATAGCACAAAATAAGTCTGTCTCCTCCTGTGCTCCAAACCCTCTCTCCAGAAGCTACCACGGTTCTCAATACCCCACATGCCCCTCCAGAGACAGTGTATGAACATATAAGCATATATAGCCTTTCCTTTCTACACAAAGGAGAGTATGCTATGTGTACCATCTTGCATCTTGCTTTTTCTCCTAGTGATGGATCTTGGAGAGGGTTTCATACCAGTTTCTAAAGAGCTGCTTTAGTGTGGACTCAGGCTGTTGCACTGGACATCTTCAACAGGATCTTAGAGATGAACTAGTATGATTTTTCCTTATAAAGAGGAGAAGACTGTGGCCCTTCAAGGAGGTGTGAATTGCTGCTGCACAGCAATGCCTATAAAAAACAATATGGCTTTGCATACTTTAAATTTTGTTAAGAGGGTTGATTTTTTTCTTAAGTGTTCTTATCACATAATAATAATAATAAGATGAGAGGAAACTTTTGGAGGTGATGGATAGATTTATGATAGAGATGCTTCATAGCTGGGTGTATACTTATCCTCTGATTCATGGAGGTATATATGTTAAATATGTATAGCTTTTTCTGTGTCGATCTCAATAAAATGGCTTAAAAAGGATCACATTCAGGACTAGGGATGTAGCTCAGTGGTAGAATGCTTGCCTAGCATGCATGAGGCCTAGCATTCAATCTCCAAATCCCCTGTCCCCCAAGAAGCTATAAAAAGGATCACATTGAAAAACTACAAATTGAATTATTGTATACTTAAAATCCGTGAATTATATTGTTTGTAAACAATATCTTGAAAAAACTGATTTTAAATAAGGCTGCTTAGTATTTTCCCATTGGGCCAAATTAAAGAAGGATTTTTCGGGGGTAATAGGTCACTGGCTTTTTCTTTTTTCTTTTTTTCTTTTCCCTTAAGCACTACCAAAAGTAAGAACTGCCTACTTCTGCTGTGAGATAATTCTAGCCTAGCAAAGAGAAAATGAATAGCCAGAACACCACAGGACTTTAAAGAGAAAAACTGATTCAGGTAATATTCCAAAGACTAGAATCTGATCCAGACACTTCCAATCAGATATAATGGACATTTTAAGGTTTAATCACACCAGTTATTCTATAAATTGAAGTTCTCATAACTCACAACCTTTGTTAACTTTCCCCCTCCACTTAATGAGTTTAAACTTGCAAATTTGTATCAGAGCTACATTTGCTCTTTGGTTTATTTGCTACCAGGTAAAGGTGACTATGATGGTCTCTGGGCCAGACAGCTACTGAGAACATGGATTAACATGTTTTCCCATTCAACTAAGCTGCTTCTATTCATATCAATTCCTTATGAAACATTAACTTTTTATTATTTAATTTTAAAGTAAATAATTTATCAATGCAATTCCAAAACAGAGCAAAATTTCAAGAAACAGAAATATCCAGGGAAAAGTTTTATAGATCCTTTTTCTCAATCATTGTTTTGATAATACCAATTTTCTTTAAGCTTAAGTAGCACTCACTTATCTTAAACTCCTGCTTAAGTTCAAATATATTGAGAGAAGTGTTGCTTTGGGTTTTAGGCCTTTGGAAAGATTTCCAAGTCTGCGGGTAAGCTTTTTTATTTTTGGTCTTATAATACTTTTGCATATGCTGTTCCCTTTCCTTGGGATGGAAACAGTTCCTGTATGATTTTGTGCAAGCTACTAGCATTTCATGATTTTGTTTTTCTGTTGTACACAAAGTGGAAATGCTTACACACATACCAAAGGGATGCTGCACAGACTAAATTATATTGTGTGGACTTAATAAATATCAACTAAATTTGAATAGTTACTGTTTTCCAAGCCTGTAATGTTCTAAGAAGGGATTTCCTTGGCAGTTATAATCTATTTTCAAAAATGCCTTTTCTATATGTAAGAAGGTCTCTTAGCTTGTAACCCACCTTTTTGATTAAGGGAGACTTTTATAACATGGGCATCTACAACTATTAGGCTTCCAGCTCATTTCCAAACCTACTACTGATTTTAAAACAAGATATATTTTTCCCAGAGTATATTATTTTTATTCATATATAAATATAAAAATACAGTTTTTCAAAAATCTGAATGGAGGGCTGGGGTAGGGATATGAGGAAGATGTGGTCATAAGTCCATTCATGCTTGTTCTCAAAACCATCTGCCTTGAATAATTTTGACTTTGTATCCTGTAGAGTTAGAGAAACTACTTATCCCACAGTGTAGACTGGAAGTTCAGGTTTGCAAATACATAGTACCATCCTACATAAGCATATACAAGCTAGGAAGAAGAATGTCCATGATTCATCTTCTGCTTGTAGGATCCTGTGTTGGGTGCCATGTTATAATACTTCGGGTTGCAAGTTATAGAAACTCAACCCTTAAGATTAGCTTAAGCAAAATAAGGCAATTTTTGGAATACTGGGGTTCTTATGTAACTAAAGTATTTGGAAATAGGGTCTCAGAAAAGGAAAGGAAACACTTGAACCTCAGGGTCAACTGAAACCAGGACATTATCTCTTGTGTCATCTGTCATCTTTTGTTACATTTCTCTGTCATTACCTCTCATAGCTGACCAGATCCCTCCCAGACATCATATTTAATAGTGTCCACTTCTAAGAATACTGAATTTCTCTTCTTGTTCCAATTGAAAATCCTGGGAAAGAACTCTGGTCTTGATATTCTTGGGAAAAGTAGCATCCTTGGACCAATAAATCTTGACCAGGAAGATGAAGATATGACAGAGGCTAGATTACTGGAGATCAGAAAAGAGATTCTCATTCCAGGCAGAATCCCATTTGGTGCCCACCACAGTGTGCTGGTCATAGTTCTTTCCAGACACTCCAGCATGTCTTCACATTTCCTGAAAAACACTGTGTGTACCTAATCTGATGTGCTTCTGGGATGATTTCTTAGAGCAGAAACCTGGGGGAATTCTAGGTGATATACGTGCAGCCTACATGTGATCTCTGATACAGAGGAAAAGATTCTCTTGGCCAAAGGAGAAAATATGGGGAAGGTATAGAGAAGTTTCTTTTGCCATGCATCCCCAAAGAACACACATTTCTTAGAGCCAAGGGGAACATGAACAGTCTGACATTTTCTTTTCCTCATGAAAGACATTATCAAACTACCCACTCATTCATTTTTCTTACTACCCTTCAGAAGAGTCTCATCCCATCTTTCCATCTTTGAGATACTCAATAGAGACACTCACTGGATTTTATATCACAAATAATCTGTTCTTTTAGATGAAAGTGTTTGCTGAGGCAGCAGATTCCCTTGATTGAGTCTTTATTTGTGTATTAAAATATAATAGGTCTGCAGTTTTAATCCTGGACCAGAAGGAACATAAAAGGCGTTTGATCTCTGGTTCATGATGGAACTCCTCAGGTCTTGGATAGATTATTTCTAAATAGGTGCCCTTCACCCAGAATTCCAACGAGTACTCCAGGGTCAAAGATAAACTGTGTATGCAGAGATGAAAGGACAGTTGTTTCCCTACAAAACCTCATAAATCAGTTTAGATATCATTCCTGTTTTATTTTTTTTCTGGCACCACAACATTGGGGCTGTTTGATGCATTCAAGTGAAAATATTTGTATAAGGGCCCTTAGCTTTTCTTTTGTGGCGAAAAGTGTTACCTCAAAAAATGAGCTGATAAACCAAGAGGCAAAGCAGGGTGAGCATCCACCCAGCATCAGACTGAGAATCCAACATCTGATAGTACTTAGTAGTGGGGAGGAAACTTAAAAAAACCCAACCCAACTTTCATTTCTTGCTTCTTTTATCCTTAAGCTCAGCAATAAACTAGCACTCTTTGGTTAAAAAGTCAAGGGAACACATGTATAATTCTGGTGTTTCAGCATCAATATTTCAAATGGAGCACGTAAATTAGATCACTTCTCAGCCGTCAATGAGGAGAGCCCTGGGAGCATGCTTGACGCTTCTGTCAGTCACCTGCCTTCTACCCATTTTGGGAACAGCTCCTCCTTCAGGCTGGTTGGATTGTCTGGAGCACAGTATAAATGAAGCCTCCCAAGGAGGCTGTGCGTTTCACAGGGAGGAACTAAGCGGTTGAATTGTGCAGAACTGTACCAAGACTTGGTAGTTGGTAGGTCACAGGAAGGTCCTGGAAAATGATACTGTTGATAACGAGGGGCAAACCTCAGAGATCCTAGAAAAGGTGAAGACAGTGTAAGGTCTTGAGTTTGGTCCCAGAAGACCTCGGTTGTGTTCCATCCCATCCTTTGCTGGTTATGTGACCATAGGGAGGGTATTTCAGTTTTCTGCTCTGAATACAGGACACCCACTTTAGAGGACTGTTGGAAAGATGAATGAGAAAAAACTACGTGTAAAATGCTTAGCTTTGTGCTCCAAAGTACATGTCTATTTTAAAATTATGTTAATTACTTTTTAGTTTTTTAATATATGGGTTTATCTTTAATTGACACAATTATTATACTTACTTATGGAGTACAATGAGATGTCTCAATACATTTACACATGTATCATAATCAGATCAGGGTAATGTATCCATCACCTCAAACACTTATTATTTGTGGTAAGAATATTAAAAATCCTATCAACTATGTATTTCAAAATATATAATAGTAGTTATTGCCAATATAATTACCTCACTGTGCTATGGAACTTTAGAAATTATTCCTCCTACCCAACTTCACCAGTTACCATCCAGTTACCATCTTCTCCTCATACTCTCTTTGCAGCTTTTGGTAATGAAAGCGAGTATCTGTGCATTCTGCTTTGGTGCTACTCTGCTGATAACTGAAGATTTCATGTATATTTATTACTTTGGTCTGGCTTCGTGTGTTTATTATTTCTCTATTCTATACCTCACTCTCTGAACTCAATGGAGAGATAACTGTGCTTTCCACCATTATCATGGATCTGTCTACTTCTTTACGTTGACCAATTTTCACTACTTTATACATTATAACCTGAGTTGTGAAGGTCACAGACATTTACAATTGCTCTATCACCCCAACAAACTGAATCTTTTATCAGTATAGATTTTACTCCATCTCTAAAAGTGGTTTTTGTCCTCCAGCTAACTCGGTATGGAATTAATACAGGTTTTTTTTTTTCTTTTTGAAAAATTAGAATGTATTATATTTAAGAAAGGTGCTAAATATTAAAGTTATTTCAAATTCAAAAGCTGGAAATGTCTTTTGAGACCATCTGGTCTAACACTTGTATTTTCAGATGGGCACTGGCTTTCTCCAGGAAATGATGAGCAGAGAAGCCCATCATATCTAGATGTCCCAACCACAGCCCTTGGAAACCACATTACTACTAGATTCCAATGCCACCAGGGCAGGGCCTCTAAAAGTGTATTTTGACACCTGCTACTGTGCTTGACACCCAGTGAAGATTTGTTGAGTTGATAAATGAAACTGAGGCATGCTAGACGTGTCACCAGAAAAGAGCAGTTTTTTCTTTGTGTTTTGTTGCTAAATCTTTCTAAACAAGCAATAAGCAATGATATTGTGAACTGCTTAATGTACCACCCAGGTTGTTAACCATCTTAACATGTGGAGTGAGCCAAAAGAGTTGGGATGTTAAGGAAAACTGCTAATTGATGTATGAAAATAAGTTGGAACCCCAATTCATTCTCCAACAGTCAGAAAATACTTTTTAAAATGCTTAGTTTACATCTCAGATTAAGTTGTGTTAAATGAGTTGAGAGTGAAAGTTAACGAATTATGGATTGACAAATATCCTGAACTGATGTACTCAGACAATTCTCTTGTTATTCCTAAAATGCCATTAGGAATGAGAAGTCCATTTCCTTTTCTTAAGAATTAGGATAATAGCTGGGTGCGGTGGTGCATGCCTGTAATCCCAGCGGCTTGGGAGGCTGAGGCAGGAGGATTGCGAGTTCAAATCCAGCTTTAGCAAAAGCGAGGAGCTAAGCAACTCAGTGAGATCCTGTCTCTCAATGAAATACAAAATAGGGCTGTGGATATGGCTCAGTGGTTGAGTGCCCTGAGTTCAATCCCTAGTACCCCGCACCCCCCCAAAAAAGAATTAGGATAGTAAAAGGACTCTTACCCCTCTTCTCAAATATACTCTTGTAGGATCAGACCAAGATTCCTGGCCTGGTTTTATGCAAGACTAGCTCACTTTGTTGCGTTAGCAAATGGAATCCAGAGAGACCCCTTCATTGGCTAACCATAATCCCTACATCTTCTTGTCACTTCCAATAGGATGGCCAGATGAAGAGCACGTTGAAGACCTGCCACGCAAAGTGACAGGTGGACTTCAACATTCTAAAATGAAGAAACTTCTGTAACTCTGTCCTCCCTGGTTTGGAAGCGAGTCAGGCAGCAATAGGTGGCTCCCCAGAGAGCCTAATAACTTGGTGCTTTGGTAGTCTTTGAATATGCATCCATATTTATTTGGAATGCATGGGGGAAGGATGAAACCCCAGCAGTGTTCAGATTTTCCTCTTTCTTCCCCAATTAAATTTCAGTCTCAAATGTGATTTTTTTTTTTAATCCAACGTGGGAAACAAAAGCCCTGAATTCTGATCCAGTGAGATATTTGTTCATTCAAATGGTTAGTTACCTTCCTAAGGAGACCGGTTATACAGGGCCACATGGACATCTGCTGGAGCTGTGCACACCTCTGCTTTGTGGTCTTGTGGCCCTGAGTTTTAAAAGCTCTTATTATGATGCATTTATTTCCTTGGGAGAGGGGTCACACACAGCCCCACCCCACACAATTTATTACCAGATTCTTTTTAACCTCACAAAGTGCTCTCTGTAACAGGAGTGCTAGGAAAAATAATTTTTTCCATCTTGCTATAATTCTAGTGATATTTTTAGCACCTCTTAAATACTAGCACCCCAGGCAACTCCTGTCTAACCCACCCTTAAGCTGGCTCTGTAAGGAATAGAGGACAAAAAAGAGGAAAGAAGAAATCTGTGGTAATGAGCAATCACTGGCAATATTTAAAAGCTCACAAAATGCAGATGAAATTAAAATGTGTGATTCTTAGTCTATGTGTAAATCATCATTTGTCAGAACACACCGAAGATTCAAAATATTAGGAACAAGATCTATTTTGGTTCATTTCACTATACTTCAAGTAAAGGAAATAACAAAATACAAACTATAAAACTTTATCCTTTCAAAGGATTTTCAATGTATGATGTCATTTATTTTTAATCAACTGTGCAAACTTCTCACTTCATAATACCCTATTGTCATCCATCATTGGTTCATGTAACACCCTTCTTATTCCATTAATCTTTCCCTAATCTCCCAACCTCTATTCTTAGTCCCCTCTCCCCAATAAGTCTCAAAGTAATGTGTTGATAATGAATCTTTAGAAATGCATGTGTCCTAGTAAAATATTGACTGTTGATTAGAACATGTTTCTGTTTTTAATTTATCATTGAATCCTGTTTTTAAGATTGATGTTGCCACAACTACAGTTTGGTCATTATTTTTAACTCTTATAAAGTATTCCACAGTATATATTCACTGCTTTTGAAATCTTTCAAAAATCGTGGTACAATATACACAATTAAAAATTGACCATTGTATGCATCTTTATATGTAAATTCTTGGCTTTATGTATGTTCATATTGTTCTTCAGCTGTCACCCCCATTCATCTGTAGAACTTTTCACCTTCCCAAATCAAACTCCTCATTCCTCCTTATCCGCAATCACAATTGCAATCACAATTGCATCCAGCATTTACTATTCCCCTATCAGTGGACACTTAGATTATCTTCAAGACCCACTACAACAAACTACATCATAAACAATGACCTCCCTATGAGGTTGTGCAAGAATTTCTCTGACATGTAGAGTCAGAAGGGGATCTTGGAAACAAAGAGGATACACTGCTTTCTAGAACAACTGTACCGATTTACAATGCCCTACTCAGTATACCAGCTTTCTCAACTTGTTACAGCCTGCCATTTTCTAACTCCCCATGATAATCTTATTTTCTTTAGACTTTTATAAAAAAATTTTTTTGTAGTTGTAGATAGATAGCATGCCTTTATTTTATGTGTTTATTTTTATGTGGTGCTAAGGATCAAACCCAGTGCCTCACACATGGAAGGCAAGCATGCTGCCACTGAGCTACAGTCCCAGCCCTCAATAATCTTATTAATTACTTGAGCTTCCCTTTTCTGAAAGTTGCCTATTTCACACATTGCTCATTTTAAAGTTGGGGTCCACACTTGTTTTGTGCTGGTTTTCGGGAGTTGTGTATTATAGGTATTTAGTTCTTGTTGGTTTTGATTGTTACAAATATTTTCTTCCAAACACATCTATTTGTTCCTTTGTGGTATCCTTTACTTAGAATCAGATTTTATCAATTTTTAAAAACTGAGCATTCATGTTTTAGGGTCTTATTCTAGAGGTCTCTTCCTGATGTCTATATAATAAACATACTGTTCTACATTTTCTTTAACATTTTCATTACATTTGTTTAGTTTCTTTATATTTCTTCCACTATATTTTTATAATTTTGCCTCTCATATTTATGACTTTAGTCCATCTGAAGGGCATCTTTTTATATAAATTAAAGGTCCAGCTTTAATAGTTTTGCCTTAAAACCATGATCCACTTTCCCATAACAATTGCAATGCATCCTCCCCCATCATTTCAGGTGCCAGCGTTATATATGAAGACCACATTATGCAGAGTTCCTCTTCCCAGAACTGTTCAGTGGCCAATTTCCCTGTTCCTGATTCAGTACCATGATGTTTGTGTGACCTCATCATATGTCTCCATCTCTGGTGGGTGAATATTTCCTCTTTGCTTATCTATTTCAAAATGGCCTTAGCTGTTTTTAGCATGTTTTCTGTATAAATTTTAGAATGAATTTGTGGCATTTCTTAAAAAACTCATGGAAATTTGATGAGAATGTATTGATGCTTTGAATGTGTAGGTTAATTTGGGAAGCACTGACACCTTTACTTCTATATGAAATAGAACAGGAACAATTGATCTCCTCCCCCTTGGTTTAATTTTTTATTTGTTCTTTTTAGTTTTACATGACAGTAGTATGTATTTTGACATATCATATATACTTGGAGTATAACTTCCCATTCTGGTGGTTGTACATGATGTGGAGTTACTCTGGTTGTGTATTCACATATGAACAGAGGAAAATTATGTTCAATTCATTCTATTGTCTTTCTCATTTCCATCCCCCTCCCCAGTTCAATCTGGTGAACCTTCAGCCCCGACTCTCCTGACCTAACAACTATTATGAGTCAGCATCTGCATATCAGAGAGAACATTTGGCCTTTGGTTTTTTTGGAATTGGCTTATTTCACTTAACATGATAGTCTCTAGTTTCATCCACTTATCAGCAAATGCCATAATTTAATTCTTTATGGCTCAGTAATATTCAATTATGTATATGTACCACATTTTCTTTATCCATTCATGTGTTGAAGGGCACCCAGGTTGGTTCCATAGCTTAGCTATTATCAATTGAGCTGCTATGAACATTGATATGGCCACATCAGAATAGTATCCTGATTTTAATTCCTTTGGGTATATATATGCCAAGGAATGGGATAATTGGGTCAAAGAGTGGTTCCACTCCAAGTTTTCTGAGGAATCTCCATACTACTTTCCAGAGTGGTTGCACCAATTTGCAGTCCCACCAGCAATGTATGAGAGTACTTTCTCCCTGAAATCCTTGCCAACATTTATTGTTGCTTGTATTCTTGGTAATTGCCATTCTGACTAGAGATGGAATCTCAGTGTAGTTTTAATTTGCATTTCTCTAATTGCTAGAGATGTGAACATTTTTTCATATGTTTGTTGACTGATCATATTTCTTCTGTGAAGCATCTGTTCAGCTCCTTTGACCATTTATTGATTGGGTTATTTATTGTTAAAGTTTTTTGAGTTCTTTATATATCCTGCAGATTAATGCTCTATCTGAGGTGCGGGTGGCAAAGATTGTCTCTCATTCTTTAGACTCTCTGTTTAAGTTCTTGATTGTTTCTTTTGCTGTGAAGAAACTTTTTAGTTTGATACCATCCCATTTATTGATTTTTGATTTTATTTCTTGCGACTTAGGAGTCTTATTGAGAAATTTGGTTCCTAAGTTGACATGATGGAGATTTGGGCCTTGATCTTTCTTAATTAACCAGACTTTCCTTTATATGCTTTAATAGAATATTAGTACTTTTTATTGTGTATGGGTTATGTGCATTTTTGTTAATTCCTAGATACATTATCATTTTTGTTATTGTAGATGATATTTTATTTTAAAGGTCATTATTGCTAGTATAGAGGGATATTTCTGTTTTTTTGTAAATCTATCTCATAATACACCAACCTGTTAAATTCTATATTCTAAAAGATTGTTGATTCTCCTGAATTTTCTATGTGGATAATACTATCAGAAAATAATAAATTTTACCTTTCCCATCTAATCCTTATACTTCATTTGTCTTTTTCTTGCTTATAGCCTTTTTGAGTTCCTCTTAGACTATTTTAGATGGAGAAATAGCAGGAATTCTTGTCTTATGTCCAACACTATTGGGAATAAAGTTCTCCTTTGTATGTGGGTTCACTGGAAGTTTTATGCAGGTAGCCTGTTGAAAGCCAAGGAGGTTAACTTGTAGTCATAGTTTTTGGGGCCATTGAACTTTTTAAAGGGCTGAATATTTTTAAATAATCAAGTGATTTTTCTCCTCCATATTATATTACCTCTCACTCTAAGGAAAAGAGGAAGGGAAGAGAAGGTGGGATGATTAGATAATGTGTCAAAAATCCTGGTAGGCTAAAATGAGAATGGGGGATTATGGGCAGATTTTAAAAAACATTATCACTGTCAGATAATCTGTGGTTTTTTAAGGCTTCATAGGAAAAAATTGAAGGGGTTATTGAGAGAGAAAAATCAAATTAAAATTGTATATTGCTATAAATGAAGGAGGAAAATAGTAATGTAAATTTATTGAGAAGCTTTTATGCCAGGCTCTGAGTTGGACAATTTTAAAGCTATGTCCCTTAAGCCTTATAATAATCCTGTAAGGTGGATATTATGTCCACTGTATTAAGATGAGGAAACAAAGGCTTGCAGAAGTTAAATTAACTTGCTCTGATTTCTATAGTCAGCAAGTTACAGAGCTGGTGTGCAAACTCAGGTGTCTTTCCAAAGCTCATCTTTCCCTCATATCACATTATGTTCCTTATGAGGTGTCCAATGACAACAAAGTCTTAGATGTCTCAGATACAGAACAAAAGCTACTCAGTCACCAAAACCAAAACAGTTCCATCTCAACATGTGACAAACTTTGGAAAAAGAAGATGAACCAGAGCTTCTTTGAGAAATGAGTGATTCCAGGACTAGAATAGGGAAGATACAGGATGAGTTTAGAATCTATGAAAGTAAAGAAGTCCTTGTAAAAAGTGATGGAGAAGGATCAAAAAGATCGTGGGAACCAACCTGAAGGGGCTCCAGATGGCCAAATCTGGGAAAATTTGGGCATCAAAAGAAATAAGAAGCCAGATGTGTGGCACATGTCTGTAATCCCAGCGGCTTGGGAGACTGAGGCAAGAGGATCATAAGTTCAAAGCCAGCCTCAGCAACTTAGTGAAGCCCTAGGCAATTTAGTGAGACCCTGTCTCTAAATAAAAATACAGAAAAAGGCTGGGGATGTGGCTCAGTGGTTGAGTATTTCTGAGTTCAATCCCTGGTACAAAAAAAAAAAGAAAAGAAAGAAATAAGAACAGTAATTCATTGAATTCATTGGATAAAATAGAATCTGAATCCTACTGATAATAAATTAACAAAAATAGTGGAGAAAAGAAGGTTCTTTCCTGAGGTAGACTATTAACTGATTAAGGTGGAGAGAGAATGGTATAGTTGGAAAAAAATCACTTTTAAAATAGTCATAGTAAAGACGGTCTTCAGCTTGAAGCATCACTGGATGCTTTACGTAGGGTGTACACTGAGATGCAGATCATGATATTTTCATGGTCTCAAATGTTTCTTCAAATATTATTTATTAGGTACAAGGGAGGAAAGCAGTAAATATACAGTGGAGAAACTGGACAATTAATATCACTGATGATGGTCTCCAGGGCCTGCAGATGGGATGCTTTGAGGACACAGCATCACTTTATGTAGCATTCCAGTGAGCTTGTGTAACCCAAAGACAATCAATCATAAAGAAACACCAGTCAAGCCCAAACAGAAGGGCATTCCATAGGATAGCTGACCTCTACTGAAAGACTGAGGAATTGTTCTAGACTCAAAACCTTGAAAATATTTATAAAATCCAGTATGTGACCCTTGACAGGATTATGTAGTAGAGAGGTAAACATTTTAAAAGATAGTAATCAGTATAATTGACAACACTGAATTATGGAGTATAGATTAAACTATTTTGTCGTTCACAACTATGAGGGCTTTGGTAAGTCAGTGTAATCCACAAGTACTTTAGTATCTTTATCTGAAAAATATGCATACTATCTGGCTGTAGTTGTCAAACTTCAGTACATGTCCGAATCACCTGTAGGGCTTGTTAGAACAGACTACTGCCCCCAGCCTCAGTTTCTTATTCAGGGCTTTTGGGTGGGCCCTGATAAGTTTATTGCTGTAGATAAGGCTAATGTTGCTAGCCCATAGACCAATCTTGAAAAATCACTGCCCTACAGTTATGTTTGAGGAATGAGAGAATATAAATCCCAGGATAGGTAGTGGAATCCAAGAAAGCAGGACTTTTCAGGACTACACTAAAATTTCTGTGAGCTGACGGTCTGAGAAGTGGACCAATGAGAAGAGAATGTCAAAAGAAGGAATGGTTCTGTGGGGATGAAGCTGGGAAGGTGTCAAAAACTCAGTTTAGCTATGGTAAGGTTGGCCAAGCAATACACCTACTTCCTCTTTGAGGCTATTTGGCTGCAAGGGAGGGAAAAACCAATAATATCTATTTAAACAATTGAAGTGTTTTGTTTTGTTTTGGTTTTTCCTCATGCAGCAAGAATCCTAGAGGTAGAAAGTCACTGGCATTGATTCTGTGGCTCCAAGATTTCAGTACTGAGGTTTGAAATTTTCTTGTCCTTTTTTACATGTATCATATAGTTGCTCCAGGCCCGCCCATTATCATTGTATCTGCTTTTCTCGAAGGAGGAAAAAAAAAAAGACAAGGAAAAAAAAGTCAGTGGTAATGTTAGGATTAAAGTTTCATTAAGTTAATGTTAATATTAGAAGTCAGTGTTAACGTTAGGATTAAACATTAAAGTTTCCTAGAAAATTTTGGCATTTTCTGCTTAGGCTTCAATGTCCAGAGCTGTTTCTTGGTCCTTCCTAGCTTCAAGTATGCCTAAAGAATGTTTCATTTGAGTTCTTTGGCAGTCCAAACTAAATTAGGATTATTTAGTAATATGGAATGTAGTCACAGACTCGTCCAGTTTCATAATATTTCCTGCACCTGTTGATTTCAGAGTAAGGTAGTGAGGCTACCCTGGGCGAAGCTGTTAGTCTCTCTGAGTCCTCTTATTCCTCTCAGAGAATTGGATGTTTCATTCTTTTCTGTGTTGTCTCTGTGGCTATTGTCATAACCAGTGTGGAAGACTGAAGCTTCAGAGTACTTTCAGTCATATTAGCTCAGTTATTTCTTTGAGTCACCTTGGAGGGGAGTCTTGGCCTGTTTTGCAGGTATGGGAATAGTGGCTGCCTTTCCCTTTGTGTCTCTTTGGAATCCTGTCATTTCATCCTGTAGGTTCATGCAGCTCTCATCACCTTTTTGTCCCTCCTAGAATATGGCATACTTTTCAAAGTTCCCAGTTGATACCCAGGCTTTCCTAAGTCTCCTTTCTCCAGGCATAGTGTGGTGACCAAGCAAATCAGATGGACTAATTTATGGAAAAAACACAAGTGGTTAAACTTGAAAATAAACCTTGGCTATCACTATGGACAAATTTTCAGTCTGTTTTCCACTAGTGGCTAATGATTTTCTTAGCCTTGTAATCTACTCACCATGAAGTAGGGTTAATAATGAAGCCCTGCTTTCATGTTCTTGAGAATCTTCTTGGAAATGTGTTTTTAAACACAAAATAGGATATTGATTTGTATTTTTCTTTCACTTTTCACTTTTACTTGTGAGCTTGTGAAGAAAGAAATGTCTTACCAAGAAGCTAACATTAAAAGTTTTTTTTTTCAAAATAGTGAATATTTAGGAAGATTTGAAAGAAGGAAGGGTGGTAATAGAGCCAACAGGATGATGGTAGGCAGGTGGCCTTGGGTACAGGTGCCAAAGGGGAAAACAGTGGAAAGTAGAGACTAGTGGGGGAAGTGTAAGTGGTTGTGGACAGGTCTGGGCAGGTGAGATGGGAGTGGGAGGAAGTGAGAGCTCACACCAATAGTCTTGATGAATATAGCGTTGAGAGGCAGCAGGAGGGTGCTGTGGTCTAGATATGAAAATTTAAAAGAAGATAATGTTGGGGAGATGGACCACAGGCTGGGAGCATTGAGTGCTCCTGAGAAGGTAGGAGTATGGCGAGAGCAGAGGCATTATACATCAATCTGTCCCATTGGAATCCATCTTAGCAGACTCTGAGTGTCATAGAGTAACGACCCAGCCAAGAGGTCGATGCCCAAGTGCCCGGAACCTGTGAATATGCTGCCATACATGGCAAAAGGGGTGTTATGTTTTGGAGGGGTCTTCCCCCAGAAGTTCACATGTGAGACAATGCAGGAAGCTTCAGAGAGCAGATGATTGGGTTATGAGAACCTGAGCACAATCAGTGAATTAATCACCTGATAGGATTAATTGAGTGGTAGCTGAAGGCAGGGAGGCTGTGGCTGGAGGAGGTGGGGCATGGAGGTGTGGCTTCGGAGTATATATTTGTATTTGGTAAGTGGAGACCTCTCTCTCTACTTCCTGATCATCATTTAAGCCTCTTCCCTCTGCCACACTCTTCTGCCATGATGTTCTGCCTCACCTCAAACCCTGATGAATGGAGTCTGCTGTCTATGGATTGAGACCTCTGAAACCGTGAGCCCCCAAATAACCTTTTCCTTCTCTACAATTGTTCTTTTAGACATAGTGGTGAAAAGCTGACTAAAACGTGGGGCTCTGAGAGTCATTAAATTGGTGATCTTGAAGTGGGAGATAATTTTGGATTACCAGGTGGGCCCAACAATAACAAGTGTCTCCAAAAGTAAAAAAAGAGGCAGGAAAGGGAAAGACGGAGGGAGAGAAAGTGAGAGCATGAGATCCGAAACAAAGATGCTATACTGCTGGCTTTGGAATTTGAGGAATAGGTAAGCCAAGGAATGCAGGTGGACTCTAGAAGGTAAATGGGAAAGGATCCTCCCCTGCAGCCTCCAGAAGAAACAAGGTGGTAACACCTTGACTTTAGCCCAGTGAAACCAATTTTGGATTTATGACTACCAGAACTCTAAGGCAACATGTAACAATGCATAGGACACAACTATCTGGCTGAAAAGGTTAACAGTGGGTTAATAGCAGGCTGGGAAACCTGCTGTGGAGAAGTGGGTTTCAACCTCTGTGGGCATCAGAATTACTTGAAAGGCTTGTTAAAACACTGATTGCTCACTCTCTTCACATTCCTTCCTCAGTTTCTTGAATGTCTGGAAGGAGGCTGGGAATTTGCCTTTTTAACAAGTGGTCAAGTGATGCTGATGCTGCTGATCTTGGGGCCACACTCCGAGAACACTTGCCATAGGGCTTAATACTACACAACTATAATTGGTCTCATATAAATTTTAGGTCCATACTTTGTACTCTCACTGATGTTTAATTAGGCTGACTATATATCTATGGCATGTTGCAACATCTCCTGGGCATGGCCCATGTCCCCTTCTTCCCTTGGCATGTCCTGTGGTACTCAGAACAGGTCTGTTTTGTTCCTCTGGACTAGATGGTTTTATTTGACTATGTGGACCTGGCACCATATAAATGGCTCCAAGATCATACAGGTGAGCTGTGTGCTTGTGGGAGATTGATGGAGAGATGGGGCAAGTGAAGGTGGAAGGAAGAGAAAACCATTTTTGTTGTGTTTAAGACCCAGCTTCATGGTGTCCTGAAAATTCATCATGCCTGTGCATAGTTTTGCAGTTTTTAAAGAAAAGATTAGTGTTCTAGTCTGGAGTTAAGTTTAATTTTCACTGCCCTTGCACAAATAGGCTCCAAATTGGGGAGGTTCTTCTCCTTTGTCCCTGACTTCATAATTTTTCTCTTCTCTCCAAGGGACCTTTCTCCTGCTCTTGTTTCCTGTTGTCCTCTGCTCAGTCAGTCTGATAGACATCATACTGATACCTTGAACAGAGGTGGTTACTGGATTCAGCATAGAGAACAGAGATTGGGAATGGAAGGTTGGAGGCCAGCTGCAGCAGCAGGATGGGCCAGGATGTGCTCAGAAACCATTGGTCAGAAAGCAAGGAACACACTGAGAAAGAGGGTCAACACGCAGGCCAAAAGTTAGGAACATGATGGATGAGGTGTCCAGGAATGGGAGGGCTCAAAACCAAAGAGGCCTGGCTTTGAATCCTCTTGTATGACCTCTGCTGGGCCAGTGAACACACAGGTGCCCTCAAAGTGATGAACAGGTTGGTCTGGCTGATTGGGCAGACTTCTGGGCAGACAGAACAACAGCTTGTAGTTATCATGGGGTGGGGGAATGGAGAAAGGGGCACAAGGGCATTTCAAAGGTATTGCTAATATGTGAATATAAGCATTTTTAATTGATATTTTAATATGACATAACATTTTCTACAATATTCAATATTTAATAATGAAAAAAGGTCACAGATGGCAATGAATGTCTCTTATTCCTATCAGTAGTGTTGTAAGGTAGATTTTCTTTCCATTTTAGGTATAAGCAAGCTGAAGCTAGGAGAAAAAAAGTTATTTTCCCAAGTAAATATTGAGCTGGAATCTGTACTTATTTCCATCTGTCTTCAAGGCCTGAGCTCCTTTTATTAAATTGTGAGGCAGTGTGGAACACAAATTGTTGTCCAGATTTCTTCTTGAACTATTCTGGAATTCTTTTTTCCATAGAGGGGTCACCCTGTCTCCTGATATTTTCTTTTTTTTCTTTTCTTCCTGTACTGGGGATTGAACCCAGAAGTTCTCTACCACTGAGTCACATCTCCAGCCATTTTTATTTTGAGATAGAGCCTTGCTAAGTTGCTGAGGCTGGCTTTGATTTTGTGATCCTCCTGCCTCAGCCTCCTGAGTAGCTGGGATGATAGGTGTGTATCATGGTACTCACAAATAATGTGTTTTTAAAAAACTTTTATTTATTTTTATTTTTACAGACTCTGTTTTGATTCATTGTACACAAATGGGATGGATACAACTTTTCATTTCTATGGTTGTACACAATGTAGATTCACACCATTCATGTAATCATACATGTACATAGAGTAATGATGTCTGTCTCATTCCACCTTCTTTCCTACCCTCACCCCTGCCTCATTTCCCTCTACACAATCCATAGTTCCTCCATTCTTCTCTTACCCCCCATTATGTATCATCATCCACTTATCAGAATTATAATGTGTTTTTATAACTAACATTCTAGCCTGCTAAAATTCAGCCACCTCTTAAGAAAAGTTTTTTTTTCCTTAAAATGTTAAAAAGATCCCAAATCTTCCTAGATATCAACTCACTTCCATTCTAAACTGCAAATCTTTAGGGAAGAGAGTAGACTTTTGTAAGTACTGAAAATCAGCTTGATAGTGAGATGACACCATTATCTTCCCTATGACAGTTGCTGGTGCCACAAGTTGCAATGCATGCAAGAAAACACACCCATTCACTGGGCATGCATCTCACCATATGAAGTCCCCTCCTTACCTTTGTGAGCGTTTGCCCCAGGGTTCCAGAACAGCACTGCGTCACCTAAGAATGCTCTGGACTCTCACATGACTGGAGTTGAGTCTGAGTAGTACTATAAAACTGAGTTTATAGTACTGATGAGTCATGGAGAAGGAGAGGCCTGAGTGACAGCTGAGGCAGCAACAGACCCAAAGAGAAAGGCAGAAGGTGGAGACTCTGGTTTAGAGGTCACAGGGGCCTAGGAGTCATGGACAAATACCCACATCAGGGTTCCCTGGCAAACCACAGCATCCAAACAAAGAACAAAGCAGACAGGCCAAGCTGGTGGTTCTTATAGGACAAACCCTGATATTAAGCCAGGGCTTTGTCATTTGGCTAGAGCCAGGCCAGAGATGTGTGTCTTTATTTCAATAGTTCTTGCTTCTGAAACCCAAAAGGCAGGATGTGATAAACTTCTCAGATTTTGAGTTTAAGCATGGTATTTAAAATATGTTGCTCTTTAAAGATACTTTTTCATCTTCCCAGCTTACATCAGAACAACTTTGCACTGCTTGATTAGAATCCCAGCCTGGATTTTCCTCCCTGCCTCATGACCTTGCTGCAAATCGAGGTCTCAGCAGTCTCACGCAGCTGTGTCCCCGGATGTCAGGCATGTGTGACTGCCTCCCAGGTCCCTTCCCTCTCCACAATGCCCACTAGGTGACGCCTGTGAATGGAGCAGGCTCTCTGGAGCACAAGCAGCCTTCTCTGTCCAGCTCAGACCCACGTTAGGGGTAGAAGATGCATAAGTGGCATGATCCTGGAGAGATGTTTTGTGCCTGTGCTTAGAGAGCATGCGATGACCTTAGTTAGCTCCCCTTCTTTTGATGGGGGATCCTGACATTTCTGTGCAGTATATGCCACAGTTGAACTATGAAAGCAGGAAAAACACCCCAAACCTGTGGAACTTAAATTTCTGGGTAGGTTCATCACTGTTTCACAAAATGCAAAAAAAATTCCCAAAACTAAGGTCACTTTTGATGGTCCTGGGGTGTCAACTAAATATAGGAGCTTTCTGAAAAGAAGATTGGAGACAGGTGTGATTATGTTGAACTATTCAGGTGGCTCCTGAACTTGAGTGTGAATCAGAATTACATAGAGGGATTGTTAAACCTCAGATTTCTGAGTTCCACCCACAGAGGTGCTGATTTGAAAGGTCTTGGAAGGGCCTTGATGTCTTATTTTGAGAACCGAAGCACAATAGCATTTTGTTGTATGTGGAAGAGAGAGAATAGTGTGGAGAGAGGCAGAGGATGCACTGTGAACCAGTATGAGCAGGGATTCCCCTTTGCTATAGCAAAAGTCACTTTCTCTCTTTCTTCTTGCAGCTTTCCCAGCATTCTTCTTACTCCAAGGAATGCCAACCATACAGTGCACTTTTGTTAGATAAATCTACCAGGCAGGGATACATTAAATGTAATGGCAAGGCAGGGAAAAATAACCAGGCAGCTGGTCCATTGCTGGAGATACACTGAGGTGATTTATTTAAATTTGCTTGATTGTTTTTCTAGTAGGGAAATGAAATGCTCTCTCTGTACTGCAGGTGTTCCAGTGCTTTTTTTAATGGTTAAATATTTAAAGTGACAGTCAAGTCAAGGTTAAGAAGGTTATGAGAGCTGGGGATATAGCTCAGTTGGTAGAGTGCTTGCAAGGCAAGCACTAAAGCCCTGGGTTCAATCCCCAGCCCCGCAAAAAAAAAAAAAAAAAAAAGGAAGAGAAGGTTATGAGCGTATCTTAATAGCCAGGGGTTTCTGAACATCCTAAATGTAGCTCTTTTGGTTCTTTGTAAAGGGTGAGAGAGTGGGTACACGTATGTGTATATGAAAATTTAATTATTCCCAGTGTACCCCAGACTGCTCTTGACATATGTGTTAGTACTGCTCAGAGCTTCATCATATGACATAGCCTCTTTCTATAGATTGTTGGTTGTTTATGCCTTTCAGTTCTTCTTTCTATTCCATGAGTACAAGATAGGTTCCTTTGATGATCTGCTTTCTGTAAGTGTGGACTATGGTCCATGGAGGCTGATAGGTCAAAGTAGCTTGATTTAGCATTCAAACTGGATACAAGAAGTCCTTGGACTTTAGTTTCAGCTGTCTCTGTTTTTTTCACCTCTGCCCTTCCACCTTGATTCTATTAAAACAACTCTTGGGGCATATTCCCACTACCTTTGCTGTAGCTGAGACTTGTCTTCAGTTATAATTGGGGTCTCCTTAAGAGATGGTGTTTCGCCCACACTGAAATATTCATCCCTCAGGTTGATAGCATGGCAGACAAGCATTTTCCTTTCTATCTTTCATATAATGACCATGAAATCCCTTCCACAGGAACATAAAGGTTTTGTTCTGTTCTGTTTCTAATTTCAGAACAATAAGTCTCCAATGCACCACCACCCACCGGAAAAAGCGCACACGGTGACTGACAAGGTGAGGTCTTTGTTTGGTTGTATTTCAAATCGTTCGCTTTCTGAGATCCCTAACACTTTAGCTATAAATCACTAGAAGGTGGATGTTCTCTAAAATGAATTTTGCATGAAATGTCAGCCAGAGTCTAGGGGACAGCTACAGTATTTACGACTGGTGGTATTTCTTAGGGGAGGTAAAAGAAAATGAAGCCAATGTAGTTTAGCTTAGGAGTGGGGGCTGGGAAGAAAGGGAAGATAGCAAATTGCTCTCTCTCACCCAGTTATTTTGTTTCTGCCATTTTTAGTGCAAATAAAACCTGCTAGTCTCAAAGCAAAGGTTTCTGGAGTGTTTATCCATATGGGTAAAGTATGAGTTGGAAGAACTTGGGCAGCTGTGTAAGGGGAAAATAAACAAACCTGAAACTACTACAGGAATGTACTTGTTAATAGGGAGATTGTTTTACTAAGTCCTCTGTTTCTGAGAGACAATTGGATCCTAGTCCTAGCTCCTCGAAGTTTCCCTTGGAAAGCAAACTGCTGTATTTATTTGGGGGAGGAAATGTTGCAGAGCTAATGTGACATCCACGTGTCCCCATCATTGATAGCAAAATACACAAAACATCCCAGCCAGCCGTTTGAGGGCCTCTGAGTCTGAAACTAACTTAGATCTTCAACATTTTCTTCCACGATCCTTCTTGCTGGTTAGATTCCTGTCACCTGGGCCCCTTAAGTATATTTCTGTCCTGGATCAGGATTTTGATAGAGATGGTGTTCAGTCTGTAGTCTGTTGTTTTTGCTAGGAAATTCTCTATGGTACAACTTCTTCCTTTTTCTCTGCCCGAGTGACTAGTTCATTAAAAAAGTCTTGAAAAAAGTCACATACCTTATAAGACCCCCAATTTAAATACACAATTCAAGCTTTTTTGGTAGGAGTTGTGCAACCAGTGTGAGAATCTAAATTTAGAATATTTTCATCACTGCCAAAAGAAAATCTGTGCCTATTAGCAGTCTCTATCTAGATACATAATTTCTCTATAGATTTGCCTTTTTAGGCTACTTCATATAAATGGGATCTTGCACTCTGTGGCCTTTTGTGAGTTACTTTTTTCCACTGTGCAGAATATCTTCAAGGCTCAGCCAAGTTTTAACAGGTGTCATCACTTCATTTTATTGCCAAATAGTATTTCATTGTGTGGATATATCACATTTATGGATTCGACAGATGATGGCATTTGGGTTATTTCAACCTTTGGTTATTATGAATAGTACTACTTTTAATGCTTGTATATGAGTTTTTGTAGACATGGTTTTATTTCTCTTGGGTGTATGCCTAGGAGTGATATTGCTGGGTCAGATGGTGTCTTGGGTTAACTGTTTCAGGAACTTGCAGACTGTCCGCTGGAACATCTGTACCATTTTACATTCCTACCAGCAATGAATGAAGTTACAGTTTCTCCATACCAACACAACCTATTATTACTTTAAAATTTTAGCCATCCTAATGGGTGTGGTTTTGATTTGCATTTCTTTTACAGGTTGATGGAAATACTAATGAAAACATTTTCTAATTGGATCTGTTTGACTTACATGCTGTGGGATCAGGGTCCAATGTTCATTTTTATGTTGTCCAAGCTTGATTGTTGAGATTTCCTTTCCCTTTTGAAATGTTGTACTCTTGTCTACGATCAGTTGGCCATCATTGTGTGCACTGACTTAGGGACTCTTAATTTTATGACATTGAACTATATGTCAGTCTTTATGCCAGTAGCATACTGTTTTAATTACTGTACTTGTTAGTAAGTTTTCAAATGGGGAAGTGCAAGTCCTCTGACTTTTTCTTCTGTTTTCAACTTGTCATGGAGATTCTGGGTCACATGACCTTCCATATGAATTTGGGGATCAGTTGTTAATTTCTGCAAAGAAGTTGGGAACTGGAAAATGACCATGTTGGAGAGTATTGCCATCTTAGCAATGTTGTCTTCTGACTTAGGAACATGAGCTATCTCTCCATTTATTTATATCTTCTTAAAATGTTCATTAATGTTTTATAGTTTTCAGAATATGTTTTACACTTTTATTCAATTTATTCATAAGTATTATTTTGATACTATTTCTAAGTGCAGTTATTTTATTCATTTCATGTTTTGGTTGCTTATTCCTGCAGTGTGGAAGTCGACTTGATTTTGTTTATTGATCTTATTTTTTACAATCTTGCTGAATTCATTCATTAATTCTAATAGTATTTTAGTGAATTGTATAGGATTTTCTATCTATACATGATCTTGTCCTCTGTGAATAGAAATAGTTTTACTTCTCCTTTCTAGTGTGGGGACCTTTTATTTCATTTTATAGCCTTATTTTCCTGGCTAGAATCTCCATTTCAGTGTTCACTAGAAGTGGAGAACAGACACTCTTGTTGCTGATCTTAGGTGAAAACTTTTAGTCTTTCACCATAAGTACGATACTATACCCCACATATGATTTGACATAATGATGATTTGTTGATTAAAATAATATTAATAATAAAAGGATATTTCAGCTAAAAGTAAGTTCAGTAACAAAGCAGGTGTGGCAGAATATTTCAAATTAGTGAACATGGGTGATGGGAATGTGGAGGAAGTTTCATAAACCAATCATCATTATTGTGTATATTTGAGACCTTTCAAGATAAAATTAAAATACAGAGCCATCATTTCAGAATATAAATTGCCTGTCCCAATCCACAGCTTTCTTTATATAACTATGTATTTCTGACATCTGTGTACAATGTGGAATGATTAAATGAATCTAATTAACCTAAAAAAGTATGATTCTGGCTGTTTTTTAGTAGATTTTTTTTATTGTTCTATTTAGTTATGCATGATAGCAGAATGCATTTTGATTCATTGTACACAAATGGAGTACGACTTTTCATTTCTCTGGTTGTACACGAGATAGAGTCACACCATTCATGTAATCATACATTTACATAGGGTAATGATGTCATTTTTATTCTACCACCTTTCTCATCCCATTCCTCCGCGCCCCCGTCTTTTCCCTCTACAAAATCCAAAGCTCCTCTGTGTTTCCCTTACCCCATCCCCTGTTATGTATTAGCATCTATTTATCAGGAAACATTTGACCTTTGGATTTTTTGGGATTGGCTTATCTCACTTAGCATGATATTCTCCAACTCCATCTATTTACCTACAAATGTCATAATTTTATTCTTCTTTATGACTGGGTAATATTCCATTGTGTGTGTGTGTGTGTGTGTGTGTGTGTGTGTGTATCACAGTTTCTTTATCCGTTCATCTATTGAAGGGCATCTAGGTTGGTTGTACAATCTAAGTTGCTACTATTTGTGAATTGAGCTGTTATAAACATTGATATGGTTGCATCACTGTAGTATGCTGATCTTAATATCTTTGGATATAAACCAAGAAGTGGAATAGCTGGGTCAAATGTTGGTTCCATTCCAGATTTTCTAAGGAATCTCTATACTGCTTTCCAGAGTGGTTGCACCAATTTGCAGTCCCACCAGCAATGTATTAGTGTACCTTTTTCCCCACATCCTCACCAACACCTATTGTTGCTTATATTCTTGATAGTAGTCATTCTAATTGGAGTGAGATAAAATCTTAGAGTATTTTTGATTTGCATTTCTCTAATTACTAGAGATGTTGAACATGTTTTCATATATTTCTTGATCAATTGTATATTTTCTTATGTGAAGTGTCCAATGAGTTCCTTACTCCATTCATTGATTGGGTTATTGTATTTTTGGTGTAAAGTTTTTTAAGTTCTTTATAAATTATGGAGATTAGTGCTCTATCTGAAGTGCATGTGGTGGAGATTTTCTCCTACTCTGTAGGTCTCTCTTCACATCATTGATTGCTTCCTTTGCTGAGAAAAAGATTTTTAATTTGAATCCATCCCATTTATTGATTCTTGCTTTTGTTTCTTGTGCTCTGGAAGTCTGGTTCTAAGCCAACATGATGAATATTTGGACCTACTTTTTCTTCTATTAGGTGCAGGATCTCTGGTCTAATTCCTAGGTCCTTGATCCATTTTGAGTTGAGTTTTGTGCAGGATTAGAGATACGGGTTTAGTTTCATTTTGCTGCATATGGATTTCCAGTTTTCCCAGCACCATTTGTTGAAGAGTCTGTCTTTTTTCCATTGCATGTTTTTAGCACCTTTTTCTGGTGTGAGAGAATTGTACTTACGTGGGTTTGTCTCTGTATCTTCTATTCTGTACCATTGGTTCACCTGCCTATTTTCATACCTTTACCATTGCCATTTTTGTTACTATAGCTCTGTAGTGTAGTTTAAAGTCTGGTGTTGTGATACCTCCTGTTTCACTCTTCCTGCTAAGGATTGCTTTGTCTATTCTGAGTCTCTTATTTTTCCAAATGAATTTCATGATTGCTTTCTCTATTTCTATGAGGTATGTCATTGGGATTTTAATTGGAATTGAAATTGGAATTTTAATTGGAATTGCATTGAATCTTTATAGCATTTTTAGTAGCATGGCCATTTGGACAATATTAATTCTGCCTATCCAAGAACATGGAAGATCTTTCCATCTTATAAGGTTTCCTTTAATTTCTTTTTTTAGTGTTCTGTAGTTTTCATTGTAGAGGTCTTTCACCTCTTTTGTTTGATTGATTCCCAAATTTTTTATTTTTTTGAGGCTACTGTGAATGGGGTACTTTTCCTAATTTCTCTTTCAGAGATTCATCACTTATGAATAGAAATGCATTAGATTTATGAGTGTCTATTTTATATCCTGTTACTTTGCTGAATTCATTTATGAGTTCTAGAAGTTTTCTGGAGGAATTTTTTGGATCCTCTAAATATAGAATCATGTCTTTGGCAAATAATGATAGTATGAATTCTTCTTTTCTTATTCGGATCCCTTTAATTTCTTTCATCTGTCTAATTACTCTGGCTAGAGTTTCAAGGACAATATTGAATAGAAGTGGTGAAAGAGGGCATCCCTGTTCCAGTTTTTAGAGAGAATTCTTTCAGTTTTTCTCCATTTAGAATGATGGGTGTGGGCTTAGCATAGATAACCTTTACAATGTTGAGCTATGTTCCTACTATCCCTATTTTTTCTAGTGTTTTGAGCATGAAGGGGTGCTGCATTTTATCAAATGATTTTTCTGCATCTATTGAAATAATATGATTCTTAATAATATGATTCTTAATAATATGATTCTTCACATGATTCTTAACTTTAAGTCTATTGATGTGATGAATTGCATTTATTGGTTTCTGGATGTTGAAACAATCTTACATCCCTGGGATGAACCCCATTTGATCATGCTGTACTATCTTTTTAATATATTTTGTTAAGAATTTTTGCATCTATGTTCATCAGGGATATTGATCTGGAGTTTTTATTCCTTGATGTGTCTTTGTCTGCTTTTGGTATCAGGGTGATAGATTCATAGGATGAGTTTGGAAGAATTCCCTCCTTTCCTCCCAATACTTTGAGGAGTATTGGTATTGGTTCTTCTTTGAAGGTCTTGTGGAACTCAGCTGAGAGTCCATCTGGTCCTTGGCTTTTCTTGGTTGGTAGGCTTTTGATGGCTTCCTCTGTTTCATTGCTTGAAATTGATCTGTTTAAATTGTGTATGTCTTCCTGATTCAGTTTGTGAGCATATGATATCATATGTCTCTAAAAATTTGTCCATGTCTTTGATATTTCCTATTTTATTGGAATATAGAGTTTCAAAATATCTTCTAATTATATTTTGTATTTCAATAGTGTCCATTTTGATACTTCCTTTTTCATCACAAATTTTAGTAATTTGAGTTTTCTTTCTCCTTCTCTTCATTAGCGTGGCTAAAATTTTATCAGTTTTGTTCTTTTTTTCAAAGAAGCAACTTTTTGTTTTGTCAATTTTTTCAATTGTTTCTTTTGTTTCAATTTCATTGATTTTAGCTCTCACTTTAGTTATTTCCTGTCTTCTCCTACTTTTGGTGTTGATCTGTTCTTCTTTTTCTAGGGTTTTGAGATGTAATGTTAGGTCATTTATTTGTTGACTTTTGATTCTTTTACTGAAGGAGCTCCATGCAATGAACTTTCCTCTTAGTTCTGCTTTCATTGTGTCCCAGAGGTTTTGCTATGTTGTATTGGTGCTATTGTTTACCTCTAAGAATTTTTAAAGTATTTAATTTATTTTATTTGTTTAATTAGCTGTACATGACAGTAGAATGCATTTATACATTTTGACAGATCATACGTAAGTGGTGTGTAATCTGTCATTTTTTCTGATTATATGTATTGTAGGATCACATCAGTCATGCAGTCATATATGTACATGAGGTAATGTCTATTTCACTCTACTGTCATTCCTTCCTCCATAACCCCTCCCCTCCCTTCATTCCCCTCAACCTAACATAAGCTAACTCTATTCTAAGAATTTTTTTATCTCCTCCCTGATGTCTTCTGCTATCCATTCAATAGCATATTATTTAGTTTCCAGGTGTTGGAGTAGTTTCTATTTTTTATTTTATCAGTGATTTTTAATTTCATTCCATATGATCTGATAGAAAACAAGGTAGTATCTATTTTTTTGTATTTGTTAAAAGTTGCTTTGTGGCATAACGTATAGTCTATTTTAGAGAAGGATCCATGTGTAGTCACTCCTTGATCTTGATGGATGGAATATTCTACATATATATTGGTTAAGTCTAAATTATTGATTGTATTATTGAGTTTCTTTGTTTTTTTGTTCAGTTTTTGTTTGGAAGATCTATCCAGTGGTGATAAGGTGTGTTCCAGTCACCCAGTATTATTGTGTTGTGGTGTATTTGATTGTTGAACTTGAGAAGATTTTGTTTGACCTATGTGGATGCATCATTGTATGTGGCTTAAATATTTATGATTATTATGTCTTGTTGATTTATAGTTCCCTTAAGCAGTATGAAATACCCTTTCTTATCCCTTCTGACTAACTTTGGTTTAAAGTCCACTTTACCTGATGTGAGGATGGAAACCCCTCCTTTTTAACTGAGTCCGTGTGTGTGGTAGGTTTTTTCCCATCATTTCACCTTTAGTCTGTGGATGTCCTTCTCTTTGAGGTGAGGCTCTTGAAGGCAGCATATTTACATATCGTTGGGTCTTTTTTTAAATCCAACCTTCCAGTCTATGTCTTTTGATTTATGAGTTTAAGCCATTAACAGATTCAAGGTTATTATTGAGATATGATTTGTATTCCTGGTCATTTTGTCTTGTTTTTAGTTTTTAACTTGCCTTGGTTTCTCCTTTGATTTGCTTTACACCTTTAGTAGTTTCTCCCTTTACTGATGTTCATTGTTGTTTTTTATTTCCTCCTCATGGAATATTTTGCTGAGAATATTCCTTAGTACAGGTTTTCTATTTGTAAATTCTTTTAACTTTTGTTTATCATGGAAGATTTTTATTTTATCATCAAATCTGAAGGTTAGTTTTGCTGGATATAAGACTCTTGGTTGGCAACCATGTTCTTTCAGAGATTGGTATATATTGTTCTAGGCCCTGCTAGCTTTTAGGGTCTGGGTTGAGAATGATATCTGAATTGGTTTTCCCCTATATGTAATCTGATACTTTTCTCTTGTGGCCTTTAAAATTCTACCTTTATTTTGTATGCTGGGCATTTTCATTATAATATACCTTGGTGTGGATCTGTTATAATTTTGTACATTTGGTGTCCTGTAAGCCTCTTGTATTTGATTTTCCATTTCATTCTTCAGGTTTGGGATATTTTCTGATATTATTTCATTGAATAGATTGCTTATTTCTTTTGTTTGTATCTTTGTGCCTTCTTCAATCCCAATAATTCTTAAATTTGGTCTTTTCATGTTATACCATAATTCTTGGAGATTCTGCTCATGATTTCTTACCATCTCCTCTTTTTGGTCAACTTTATTTTCAAGATTAAGTATTTTGTCTTCATTGTCTGAGGTTCTGTCTTCCAAGTGATCTAGTGTGTTAGTGATGCTTTCTATTGAGTTTTTATTTTGGTATATTGTTTCTTTCATTTATTTCTGTTTTTTTTAAGAATCTCTCTTTATTGAAATAATATTTCGCTTCCTGCATTTGACCTTTTAATTCTTTATTGACCTTTTGTTGCTTGCATTTGCTCTCCTATATCATCATTTATTTCACAGATCATTTTAATTAAGTACATTCTGAACTTCTTTTCTGACATTTCTTCTACCGTGCTGTCAATGGATTCTATTAATATAGCATCCTGGTTTGTTTGGGGTGATTTCTTCCCTTGTTATTTAATGTTGTTTATGTTTCTTTCTCTTTAGCAGTGCCGATCTGAAGTATTACAGTTTCCCCCTTATAGATTTACAGTGTCCCTGCAGGTTTCTAATACCTTCCCTTTAAGAGGGAGATCAATATTAACAGCACCCAATACAAACAATATGCAGACTTAAACCAAATAACTTCTATTAAGACATTAACAGTATTGTCATAATAAGCAGAGATAATATGTTCAATTATTATTTACAGCATAAACAATAGGTTTGTGATAAGGTCTATAATTTCAAATGGTGGACAAAGAGAGGATGGGGAAGGGGTGTAGGGCGTGATGTTGATGAGTTACAAAGTGAGAATATAGAGTATTAGATCATAGGAAGAGTGGAAGAGGAATCAAAAGAAGTTGGTTGTTAGAATGAGAAAAGATAGAAAGAGACTCCAAAAAAAAAAAAAAATAAAAATAATAAACAAGAGGAAACGAGTGAGAAAACAAAACAAAACAAAAAAAAGAATCGACAGCAAAACTGTAATATACTATTCAAACCTCCCAGAATTCAGTAGCCTGATGCAGGAAAGATACTTGATTTCAAAGATAATGGGGATGTGAGAGTGGGAAATGACAAAAGAAAAAAAAATATGGGGGGGAGAGACTTGAAGGAAAATTGAACAATTATTTCTGTTGGGATTCAATATCTTCTCTGCTTCTCTTTTTTTCTGATAGGTGGAGTTATCTGGAGTTTGCTGATAACTCCACCATCAGGATGATGGAAGTTACTAAGGTGGGAAGATTAGCCTTTCAAGTGGGTCCCCTGGAGGCAGGGTATAGCAATTGCCAGTCCCTCTGGAAGACTGCACCCAGGACTCTCCTTTGGGGTTCACTCGTGTAATGCAGGAGCCTGGCCTCAACCCTTCTCTTACTTGTGGACCCCACAATTCATGGTCTATAATTTAGTCTCTAAATTATATCTCTCCTGTCCCTATCCTTTCAACTTCCCAATCAGGAACCTCTCTCCCCAGAGGTCCTGAGGGCTGAGAGCAGGGACCTGTGCACCCACCATGGAAAACTGTTCTGCATTGGGCACATCAAGACCAGGCATTGAGAGCTGAGGACCAGGCACATAGCTGCAAGTGTTGGGTTGGGTTGGTGGCGAGGGGGTGGTTGGGAGACTGAGGATTAAGGAACTGGAGGGCCCTGTTGACTGCCAAACTGGCAGGACTAGGTGATCAGTGGAGTCATGGACCAGGCTGATGTCTGGACCCAGCAAGTGCTGCCTGAGTTGTCTCTGGGATCCAGGTGGGTGCCAGACTGGTTGACAGGATGAGCCAGGATCAAGATGCCCTCATACCCTTTTCCCATCTACCAAACCCTTCAAGGCTCTCTCCTGCCTCTGCAGCAAGATGGTGGCTATTAGCACACCTAACAGGGATACCTCAGATATAATTAAGCCTGCAGGGCCCTTGGTGGTGATCTTTCAGGTCCTGGCTGTTATCACTGGATATAAGTGGCCATGTCCCAAGTTGGTAGCAGCAGCAGCAGCAGCAGCAGCAGCAGCAGCTAACCCAGCTAATCCATAGGTACCTTGATAATGAACTTCTAGTCTCTGGCAGGTGTCCCAAGATGGAAGCTGCCCCAACTAAAGATGGCAGTGGTGGTGGTGGGGATAATCCAAGATGGCAGCAGAGGTGTCCCAACGTGTTGGTAGATAGGAACCATAGCACAGTGCTGGATCTGTGCAGAGTAGGTACCAGAGCTGGATCCTAGATGGTTTTTATTAAGGGGAGGAAGTTGCTTTTTTATTCCTAATTTGAGTGTGCACAGTGAATTTTGTCAATGCTTTTTATGCTTCTATTGAGATAATCACATGAGTTCTATTCTATTGATGTGGTATATTGCATTTACTGATTTTTGGATGTTAAACAACCTTGAATTCATGGGGTAAATATCACTCCATCACTCTGTAAAATCCTTTTTATATGTTGCTGGATTCATTTTGCTGACATTTTGTTGAGGACTGTTGCCAAGAGATATTGACTTGGCCTGAAATTTTCTCTTTTCCCTTTTCTTTTCATTACTGAAAATTGAACCCAGGGGTGCTTTACCACTGAGCAACCCCAACCCTTTTTGTATATTATCTTGAGACAGGGTCTAACTAAGTTGCTTAGGCCTTACTAAGTTTCTGAGGCTGGCCTCAAACTTGCCATTCTCCTGCCTTAGCTTCTCTAGTCTCTGGAATTATAGCCATATGTACCACTGTGCCTGCCACATTTTATATATTTTTTTAATGATAGTTTTTTCCTGGTATTGTTTCTGGTGTCTGGATAATATTGGTCTCAGAATGAGTTGGGAAGTGTTCCTTTCCCCTCTGTTTTTCAGAAGGGTTTATGAAAACTTGGCATAAATACTTCTCAAAATGTTTGATTGAATTCCACAATGAAGTCATTATGTACCTGTGCATATCTTTGAATTTTAAAATTAATTCTCTTGTTATAGATTTATTTAGTCTTTCTATTGCTTGAGAAAGTTTCAGGAATTTTTGTCTTTCTGGAATTTGTCATTTCATCTGTGTTGTCTAATTTGTGGCATGGAGTTGTTCATAGTCTTATACTTTTATTTCTGTCAGCAATGATTTTAACCTCTATTTTTCATTTTAGTAATTCAATTCTTCACTCTATTTCTTGATCAACTTAGGAAAAAGTTTGTCAATTTTGTTGATCTTCTTAAAGAACTGACTTTGGATTCATTGCTTTTTCTCTGTTATACTCCCTATTTTATTCCTTTCTATTCTGATCTTTATTATCACATTCATTCTGCATGATTTGGGTTGAGTTTGTACCCATCTCTTGAGGTGGATGGTTAGGTTTAATTTGAGATCTTTTGTCTTGTTAAATACAGTCATTACATCCATATGTTTCCCTCTGTGCACTACTTTACTGACATTAAATACATTTTGGCATGTCTTATTTTTGTTTTCATTCATCTCAAAATATTTTTAAATTCCCTCGTGATTATTCTTTTACTCCATTGATTGAGTATAGTGTTTAATTTTCATGCTTTATGAATTTATTTTTGATTTCTAATTTAATTGCAATGTGTTTGGAGAAGATACTTTGTATGATTTCAGTCCTTTTGTATTTATTGAGACTTGTCTTATGACTTAGTACATGTTCTAGGGACTCTTGAGATTAATATATATTCTGCTGTTGGGTATAGTGATATAGATGTCTACAGATGTCTGTTAATCTAATTGCTTTATAATGATTTTTAAGTCTTCTATTTCCATTTTGCCCTTCTGATAACTTCAGATAACTTTTGGGTCTCTGTTAGGTATACATGTGTCTTCCTTATGAATTAAATCTTTTACCATTATGAGATTTTCTTCTTTACCTCTAATTAAATTCTTCAAAGTCTGCTTTGTCTGATGTTATGGTTTGCTTATGAGGAATCTCCCAATGAACTCATGTGATAGACAATGCAGGAATGTTCAGAGGTGAAATGATTAGATTGTGAAATCTGTAACTTAATCAATGAACTAATCCATTGGATAGATTAATAATTCAAATGGAGATTACTGGTGGTAACTGTATGCAGGTGAAAAGTAGCTGGAGGAAATGGGCCACTGGGGGTATGCCCTTGGGAATGATATTTTGTCCCTGGCTCCTCTCTGTTTCTCAGCTGCCACACCCTGTGCTGCTTTCCTGCACCATTCTCTCCCACTGTGATTCTCTGCCTCACCTCAGGCTCAGAACAATAGAGTCAGCTGACCATAGTCTGAACCTAACCATGAGCCCAAAATAAACTTTTCTTCCCCTAAGTTGTTCCATTCAGGTATTTTGATCACAGTGATGAAAAACTGAACAACGTGTCTGATGACAGTGTATTTATTACAACTCTCTTAGGGCTTCTGTATGTTTTCCCCATCATTTATCTTTCTTCTATTTGTACCTTTGGATATAAAGTATGACTCCTGTATGCATGATATAGTTACATCTTTTTTGTTTTTCAATCCAAGACATTGCCTACCTTTTGGTTACCTTGGTGAATTGAATTCTATTAAGTGTTGCTAATATGTTTAGATTTATACCTGATATTTTTGTTTTCTATATTCTGATGTCTTTTTTCTCTTCCTCCTCCTTTATTTTATGCTAAAATGATTTTTTCTCTAGTGTAACATTTTAATTCATTTAACAATTTTAAAGTATAGTTTAAATATTGTTTATCCAGTTGCTGTTCTATGGCTTGCCATATACATACTACTTTATATTTATGCTAACTTAATTCCACTGGAATATAGAAACTTTACTCCTGTGTAGCTTCATTTCTTCTGCTTTTCATGCTATTATCATGCATATTATGTTCATGTATGTCACAAACTCAAAAATACATTGTTAAAGTTACTTTGTTTTTAAAAAGCTGACATGAGAACAAACATTTGTTTGTTAACATTTTCTCCTCTCTCCTCCCATCCCTTCCCCTTCCTCTCCTCTTTCTTCTGACTTCTGTTTCTGACTCTATTCTTCCTCTGAATTCAAGTTGCCACCTCTTTCCTTAACGGGAGTAGAGCTTTGGTGACACGCCTTCCTTCATGATACTGAACCCTCAAATTCACAGAATGATACAATTTCAAATTCATCAAGGGATGCCAACTTGTCAGTATGGACATTAAAAAAAAATTCAAACAGCTATCCTTAATTATCATTATCGTTTTATAAGGGGAAGGATATTTTTATCACCTTTTCCCTGAACAAATAGGAAGTCTATAATCCCAGAGGAAGAATAGCCCTTACTAAGAAAGGACAGGTGGGAATGTTACACTAATGGCTTTGCAGCAGTATGATGAAAACTTTGTCACTGACCAGCATTTGTGGACTTTGAGTTTATGTAAATGACATCATCTTCTTTAACAACAGCCACTGGTTTTATTTAGTACATATTGTGTGTGAGGCAGGCATTGTGCTGGGAATTCCATTAATTCATTTACTAACAGAATAACTTGTGAGATGATGTGATTGTCACCATTATACAGTCAAGGAAGCAGAGGCACAGAGATGTTGGGCACCTGTCTCAGGTCCTACAGCATCAGGACCAGGATTCACACCTCAGAGACCCCAGCATTTCATCCTCTGCTGCTACTGTGTGCTGTGACAGTTGGCTCAGTGTGGTCTTAGACGGTGATGGGTTATTAGAAGTTACTCATGCAAACAGTGGTTTTGTTAGAAACCATGGAAAATGAAGTTCACTGGTGTGTCCCAGAGAGGGATACTTGGGCCTTCATTATGTGAGTGATGGGTTGACTCAGGTGATAGTGGTGGTCACTTCATGTGTATTAAACCAGAGAGCATACTGTTTGCACAGAAATATTAATAGAATAAGGTAGACTTTTTACCAAAGTAAAAAATTTGAGTATGGTTTTTGATTTTTTTTCTTACTCTGATGTCCTGTAAATCACCAAATCTTACTTTTTAACAGTTTTATTTACTTATTTTCTTTTTAATTGATACATAATATTTGGACACATTATGGGGTAGAGTGTGACAATTCAGTGCTTGTGCACAGTGTGTAATGATCAGGCCAGGGTAATTGACATGTCATCTCCTTACCATTTCTTTATATTTGAGGCCTTTTGACTCCTTTCTTTGAGTTCTTCATACAATACATAATAGGGTGCTGTAAGCTGTGGTCACCCTTCTGTGCTGGGGGCCTCCAGAACTCATCCCTTCCCTCTAACTGCATTTTGGCACCCATGATCTAGCCTCCCCCCATGCACTTGCCCCTGCCCTTCCTGGACTTCAGCACCACTGCCCTTAGCTCAGTTTTTCAAATCTCCACATATGAGAGAGAATGTGCAGCATTTGTTTCTGTCTGGCTTGTTTTACTTACCTAGTGACTCCACCACTGAGTCTTACTGATCTAACTCCCTAAATATCTTTCATGTTCACCTTCCTCTTCTCATCGTCCTGGCTCACCCAGACCATTTTGAGTCTTCTCACTGATCTCCATTTCTCCAGTATTATTTTTCTCTAATCCATCCATTCTGTAACTTGTTTTCTAAAACACAAATCTGATGATGTCATACCCTCTTCTTATACCCTTTAAAATGCTTTCTTCTGCCCTCAGAATACTCTTAATACGCACTATGTGGCCTTCAGTCCTTCCTCTTCTGCTCATTAGCCCTTTCTTTTAATTTATAGCCATAATAAATGCTGAGTTTTCTCAAAATGCTTTGTAAATAACATTTGATGAAAAAGTAAACTCTTAACTTTTCATCACTCTGATCAAAATAGTTGAAAAGCCCAACTTAGAGGAGGAAAAGTTTTTTGGTTCATGGTTACAGAGGTTTGGTCCATGGTGAGCTGAGTCCATTGCTTTGGAGCCTAAGGTGAAGCAGCATATCATGGTGGCAGGGTGTGGTGGAGGAGTGCTGCTCATTTATTGCAGCCAGGGAGCAGACGGAGGGAAGGGCTGCAGGGAAGATGCATACCTCCAGTGACCCACCTCCCCCAGTCATGCACCACTTGTTCACAGTTACTACCCAGTCAGTGCGTTCAAACTGAGATGACTGATTAGGTTACAGCTCTCCTAATCCAGTCATTCCACTCTGAACATTGCCACATCTCCTGAGATTTTGGTGGACACCTTGTGCTCAAATCTTAAAACAAATCAAAACTCATCTTTACCAATGTTCAAAGGATTGAATCATGAAAGTTATAACAGTTTCCTAGGGCTGCCATAACAAGGTATTGCAAACTGGTTGCCTTCAAATACCACCCTGTGTTCCTGGGTCTCTAGCTTATAGACAGCTGGTGTGGGATTTCTTGGCCTCCATAATTGTGTAAACCAATTTCCATAGCAAATCTCTTCTTGTTATCTTCTTCCTCCTCCTACTTGCTCTATCTATATCTGTCTATCCATCCATTCATGTATCCACCCCCTATTGATCCTATTTCTCTGGTGAATCCTGACTACTCCATCTTCCTTATATGGAATTTTCCTCCCCTTTGAATCCGAACTGGACTTGTGATTCACATGTAAGTAATAGAATATGACAGAAATGAAACTGTGTGACATCCAAGGCTAAGTCACACTGCCCTCACAATTTCTTTCTTTTCTTGTGAAGCTCACTTTTGGGGTGTTTTCCCTCATAACTGAGGCATCCTACTGTAGAAACCCAGGCCACACAAAGAGGTCACAAGTAGTTGCTCTGGTCAACGGTCAGTGACAACTGCCAGCCTGGGATTGAGCCCTATATTGCCAACTGGTCTACCCTTGATGTAAGAATCCTAGGGTTTGGGGTGGTTGGGAGGTAGCAATGATGACAAGAGAACCTCTCCTTCTGGCTCCTAATGTTCCCAGCGTTGGCCAATCAGATGCTCCAGCCCAAGACTCCAAATGTACAACAAATGATGTGAAGATGAGGGACAGTGGAGATTTTCTGATGGAAGCAGTGGAGGCTGCAGCAGCACCCAGTGCCAGGGCACTGGCAGCAGCATGGTCACCTGGGCTATGCAGTCTGGTGCTGGCAGCAGTGTCCTTCCTGGATGCCGCTGTGGTGTGCTTTTGGTGTCATTCTGGCGCTTCCCAGTCTATCTTCTTCCTGCCTTTATTTCTGACCAGATTCTCCAGACTTCCCTGGAATCTTCTGAGCTTCCTTAAACCCTCCGAATCAATTCCTCTTTTCCTGAAATCAGCCAGGATCAGTTTCTGTTGCTTGCAATTGATGACCCTAATTGATAGGCAGTTATATTGATGTTCTTTGCTGTCCTGTTTGGAAGCAGCTATAGAATCACAGATATAATCTTTCAAACCTCCTGAGTATTTTTGCCCAGCAAGCAGATTTGATGTTTAGAAATGATTAGAAACTACTGTGGGGAGGCCTCGTGGTGGGGTGTGAACAAACCAACCCAGGGCTTGGTAGGATTCAGGAGCAGTGTGTGTTGTAGCCCTGGAATTGCCACTAATTCCCTGTGCTGACCATAAGCATGTTGCTTCCTCTCTCTGGGCTGCAGTTTCCTTGTCTGTGAAATAAGAGTTGGACAGCATTAGATAATTCCTAATTCCTTTCAGCTCTGAAAATTTTCTCAAGGTTTCCTTTGCTCATTTTAAACAGATGTTCACTCCAGACCTTGTCAGGAGGAGATCCATGCAATGCACTCTAGGCCCCAGAGCCCTTGGGATCTCCTAGGGAACTGGGCAGCACTTACAGATGCTCAGTGAATGCAGTTTAATGAATGGCTGAGTGGCGTGCTCCTGACTCTGGGAGTTAAAGGGAAATAAATTATGATCCCAGAGAGGCACAAATAACTACAATCCATGTGACAAACATTCATATTAGAGACTCAAGGCTGAGGCTCTGGCAATCCAGAGGTAGGACACACTGGAGGGACGTGTGGGTGTGTAGGTGTCAGAGAGAGAAAATAACGAAAATGCTCAGAGAGGAGGTCATGTTTTTTCTGGAGAATTCAGTGAAGGGAACTGACAGAGAACAGCAAGAGAGAAAAAGTCTCAAAAGGCTGTGGGGATATAGGAGAACAATGGGTAAGTCTCTGCACTGGAATGAAGGTGTTATATATGTTTTGGATGTGAAGTGTCCCCCAAAAGCTCGTGTGTGAGACAATGCAAGAAAGCTTAGAGATGAAATGTTTGGGTTATGAGAGCAATCAGTGAGTTCATCCTATGATGGGGATTAACTGAGTGGTAACTGAAGGCAGGTAGGTTGTGGCTGGAGGAGGTGGGCATTGGGGGTGTGGATTTGGGGTATATATTTTGTATCTGGTAAGTGGAGTCTCTCTCTGCTTCCTGATCATCACATCCTGAGCTGCTTCCCTCCACCACACTCTTCTGCCTTGATATTCAGCCTCACCTGGAGCCCTGAGGCTAGCTCTCTATGGACTGAGACCTCTGAAACTATGAACCCCCAAATAAACGTTTTCTCCTCTAGTGTTCTTGTCAGGTCTTTTAGTCACAGCACTGAGAAAGCTCACTAAAACAGAAGGATTCCTTATAGGACAGAGTGGAAGACAGGTTGAATTTTAAGAGGCCTTCTCAAACAGGGTAAGAAGATTAGACCCTTTCCTGGGGGCAATTGAAATCCATGGATATTATTAAATCTGAGAATTATATCCCAAGGTGTTTTTTTTTTTTTAGGTCAGGATGTTGGCAGTCAAGAGAAGTCTTTTCTTTTCCTTCAGATACTTGTTGCGGGGTTACATGTGGACAGATGTCTGTTTCTTCAGGAGTTAGAGTTCAACTTCTGAAGCTCTGAAGATTAAGAAGCTTTTTGGAACAAGATACCCAATTTCTGATGCTGCTTTATGGTTCTATGTGAAGGTGGGATTAAGAAGACCATGGATGAAAGTATCAAATCTTCTAAATCACATTTGGATTAAGTTGTGAAATTTCTCTTCTTCATGAGATCATAATGTCTTCTCTTTAAAAATTAGAAACTTTACCTGGAGGTTTTTAATCCTTAAAAAACATCTGCACACACATGGCCAGAATGATAAAAGACATGCTTTCTTACCTGAAGGCAGTGACATCTTAAAAGACTTTCCTTTGGGGTGTGTGTGAATATATACACACACACACATATATACATATTTATTTGATTTGATTTGTTCTAATTATTTATACATGACAGCAAAATGCATTTTGATTCATTGTACATGAGTGGAGCACAACTTTTCATTTCTCTGGTTGTATATGATGTAGAGTCATACCATTTGTGTGATCATACATGTACCTAAGGTAATGATGTCCATCTCATTCTACCATCTTTCCCACTCTCATGACCCCTCCCCTCTCCTTTCCCCTCTGCCTCATCCAAAGTTCCTCCATTCTTCCCTTGCCTCCCCAACCCCATTATGGATCAGCATACACATATCAGATAAAATATTTGGCCTTTGGTTTTTTGGAATTGGCTCACTTTGCTTAGCACGATATTCTCCAACTCCATCCATTTACCTGCAAATGCCATAATTTTATTCTCCTTTAAGGCTGAATAATATTCCATTATATATATATATATGCCACAGTTTCTTTATCCATTCATCTATTGAAGGGCACCTAGGTTGGTTCCATAGTTTAGCTCTTGTGAATTGAGCTGCTTATAAACATTGACATGGCTGCATCACAGTAGTGTGCAGATTTTAAGTCCTCTGGGTATAAACTGAGGAATGGTATGTTTGAACTTGCATATCACAGATTTATTCTGCATTTACTGAATGTGACTGCATGGCTGTGTTGGTTCAGAGCAAAACGACACACTTTCCAATTCTAATCTGCAGCTGGACAAGAGTCTGGATGGCTGGACTGGTGCTGCATCTACAGGCTGACACTGTAACCCAAGTTGGGAGATGCTGCTCCACCACCCATGTAAGGGGTAGGTTATCTCAGGCTTCATGGGATCAGAACCCACTTTTATCTGTGTTTCTAAGTGAGTTTTCCAGGGAGTGCAAATATCCCAACCTGCCACCCACATCTTCATAAGGAGGGACCACAACAGGCCATCTTGAAATGAAAGAAAGAGCAGCACAAATGTCCGATCACTTCCATTCAGAACCACATTTACCCTTGTCTTTCAGATTTTTCTTTCTTATTATGTTTCACTACTCAGTTCCCATCGCATGGAAAAACCTGGACCTTGATACAAATCTTTATAGTTGTGGCCCTTACCCGAATGCTCCTCTTTCACGTCCTGTCTCTTGATGGAAGTGGAAGCAAGCAGGCATCGTGCAGTAGAGATGGGTGTCCTCCATGTGCCCAGTCAGAGCCCTTGACTCATGGAATCCATGGACATAATAGTATGGTGGTAGTTTTATGCAGCAATAGATAATTAGAACAGTAGTTGTTAGTATGATTGCTACCCGGACAGTCTTGAATAAAATACTTAACATTAAAACTCAGTTTCTCTTTGGGCACAGTGGTGCATGCATGTAACATGGGAGGCTGAGGCAGGAGGATCACACATTGGGGGCCAGCCTTAGCAATTTACAAAGATCCTATCTTAAAATAGAAAGGGCTGGGGATGTGGCTCAGTGGTAAGACACCCTTGGGTTCAATCTCCAATACTGCAAACAAAAAGCTGAGTTTCTTCAGTTTTAAACAAGGTTGATGATGGTCATATTGATCATCAGCTGGCTATCTACTACTTGATTGACACTCACAACATAAACATGCTTTATACACATGTGTACAATTGATTCCTGTCATCAGGTTGTCATCAGGTTGGGTATGTTCTGTAAGGTCACTAGAAACCCCAAATTTGCACATAGTGAAGATTATTATGAGGGAAAATACCAGAATTTGGCTCCTCTGAGTTTCTGGTCATAGTACTTTAACTGACCTATCAATACACAGCTTTGTTTTGTGTTTCTGTTAACGATGCTCTGCTTTATATTCTTTGTGTGTGTGTGTGTGTGTGTGTGTGTGGGGTGCTGGTGAATGAACCCAGGGTCTTGGTGCAAGTGAAGCAAGCACTCTACCAACTGAGCTATATCCCCAGCCCATGCTTTATATTCTTGATCCACTGAGCCACTGGCTTTGAGCTCACAGTCCCCAGGATCATCACTCCTGCTGGAATGAAGCTTCTCTAGCTCCTGTTTTCTGTGAAGTCATCACAGCCTCCTGTGCTTAGGAGCACTAGATAGCACGTCAGCACTGTGGTGGGGGGCACTTCAAACAGCAAAGTCATCAACAAAAGTGAAGAACACACAACAAACACACTATGGAAAGAGCACTTGTTTTTTGAATAAGGACTGAAGTAAAACACAGACGTGTTTCCCTGTTTGACCTCAGCTGAGAGTGTGGTGTGCTCTGGGTGAGCCACACTGTCACCCACTTTGTGGGTGTCCATTACTGACTTCTGAAGTCCCCCTTTACTGTTTAGGGGGTTATAAATAAATTTTAAAGAGTAGGTGAATTTGCAGATGTGGAATATGGCAAGGATGAACTCAGTGGTCCATCTAGCCTCCTTTAGTTCTCGTGACAGCTCCCTGATGCAGGATTAAATGTCTCTGCTCTCAACACTTCCATTGTGCCACTCCATGACTACTTTTTAATTTCCTGTATTTTTTCTTTAACTTTTTTTTTTTTTTTTTTATATTTGAACCAGGGATTGAACTCAGGGGCACTCGGCCACTGAGCCACATCCCCAGCCCTATTTTGTATTTTATTTAGAGACAGGGTCTCACTGATTTGCCAAGGGCCTCACTAAGTTGCTGAGGCTGGCTTTGAACTCGTGATCCTCCTGCGTCAGCCTCCCAAGTCGCTTGGATTACAGGCGTGCGCCACCACGCCTGGCTTCTTTAACGTTTTGAATGTTAAATGAGATGTTGTGTGTAACAATAATATTACTTGAAATACCTGGTTTTCTCTTTTGCATGGCTTTGGGCTTGACTTCTGTCTGTTTTACTGTTTGTCTCAGGATTCACAAGTTACAGCAGAAAGGCTAAGAGAAAGAGCACGAGTAGTTGTAGTTTCCAGGTACTGTTGTCTGTGCTTTACAACTGTTGATCTGGTCCTGACAAGGGGGTGCTCTGATGGTAGGAGCCCAGGGTTTTAATCAGCTTTTTGGCTGCTGTGACTAAATGACCTGACTACCACAACTATGGAGGAGGAAAGGTTTATTTGAGGGTTCACGGTTTCAGAGGTATTAGTCCATAGAAGGCCAGGTCCATTCCTTGGGGCTCAAGGTGAAGCTGAACATCATGGCAAGAGAGGGTTAAGGAGGGAAGCAGCTCCCACCATCAGGAGGCAGCGAGACTCCACTCTCCAGATACAAAATATAAACCCAAAGCCACGCCCCAATTCCCACCTCCTCCAGTCACACCCCATCTCTTTAGTTACCACTCAGTTAATTTCTATCAGGGGATTAAACCACTGACTGGGTCAAGACTCTCACAACCCAGTCACTTCTCCTCTGAACCTTCCTGCATTGTCTCACAAATGAGCTTTTGGGGGGCACCTCACATCCAAACCATAACACCCAGGCAGTCTGACCACAGTCTACTGTTCACCCTCAGACTTTAGGTCACCCCTCAACAGTCAGGTTTTGACATGCAGAGAAAGGTTTTATTAGTCCTGAGTGAGACATGATGCTTACTTAAGGCATTGTTTGAGGAGCAATTCCTTAATTTTCCCGCTCACACCAAGGTCTCAGAGATTTCCTTCATAATGTAAACAGGTTACTTCTTCACCTTTAAGGTTCAGTGTCTCTGGGAAGATATGGGATGTAATGTAAGCAGGTCTAGTGAGATGGAAGAAATGAAGAGCTTGCCCCTTCCTTGACAGCAGCCCATGAGAAGAAGAGAGAGAGAAGCAAAAGCAGTAAAGCATTTGGCCACTGGGTTATGGCTCTATGCTGACTCTCCCATCGCCAATCATGGTCAAAATCCTGAAGAAGCGAAATGTTAAGTATGTTGAGAGGAAAATGGAAAGCAGATAGTTTTTCAGGAAACAGAATTGTAGGATGCCCTCTGTATCAGAGAAAATTGTCACTATGATGCAATTAAGCAGAGGAAGTCCTGACACAGGGTAGCTCCATACAGTAGCATTGGTTGTGTATGGCTCAACTGCACTGATGACCACTCACTTGATTGTTGGGAATGCTCTGCCCCTCTAGTTGTTCCTTGTACTGGCTGTGACCTTTGTTGAATTTCAAGTCTGTTTTGATTCCTATGGTATAGAAGTACCCAGAAACTACATGGGGTGTAACTGATGTGTATAGCCACCAGCACTGTCAGAATGGGTGTTCTGAGCTGGTAAAGCTGAAACTGAGGGCTAATTAAAAATCCAGAGGAAGTTGTGTATAGCTCAGAGGGGTGTGTGGTTCTGGGGAGCGCAGGGGGAGGGCCAGTCCAGCTGAAGGACCTGCGAGGGCTGACGAACCTGAGGCAAGATATCATAAGTTCATTGGCCGTGGACTGCCACTGGCAATTATCCAAGTTAGGCACTTTGGCTATCATGTATCTTGAGGGACAATGTGGGGTCCAGTATGCCTCCTATATGTGGATGTCTTTCTTCTTTTCTTATATGGTGAAAGTTTTCTTTGTCTCAATAAAAATGTTCTTAATGTCTTTAGCTTGTATCCTCATATTCTGTTCTAACTCTAATGATTCTTGATATCATCCCACAGTTTTGTATGTTCTGATCATGTTCTGTTATTTTTATCACTTTTTTCAAATTCATCTAATCTGTCCTCAAGGTCTGAGGATCTGCCTTTGAGGGCCGAAGTTCTGTCATTGAGCAGTGACCAGGTCAATACTATCCTTTTATTGCAAAGGCCAGAAAGGACTCAGTCAAATACCTACTAGGATTTGGGGACATAAATATTAAACTTGCTTTCAAGTTTCTTATAGGCTTATGGAAGAGACAGACTGAAAGAAGTGAATGAAAATAAAGTTTGAAAATGCATCAGAAATTTGCCCAAGATGATGGGTACAAAGAAGAGTGTAATCAGTTCCCCCCGGGAAGAGAAGATGGAAGGGCTTCACAGGAGAAGTGATGCCCCCTTGGGCTTGGAAGGATGAAAAAACAGTCAAGCTTACTAGGTGGGAGGAGATGCTATGGAAGGCAGAGGTAGGAAGGTGAGGGGTCTGGGCTTTGGGCTATACAGGCACGGACGGGACTTGACTCTGGATCTTTCAGTGAGTGAAAGGCCCTATGGTGGGGTCATAGTCTGGAAATCCTTAATACTTTTACCTTTGAATTTATGCTTGTAAGTGCAGTTAAGGGGAACATGAGTATTCCTGTGGGTGTTGGAGCCTTAGATCACCCAGTCCATGCCTCCTCAGAGGACTATCTTTGCTGCCTGTTCCTTTAACCCTTGGAATTCTTGACCCTCTCCAGTGTCCCACTATCCTTCCCTCTTCCTTCCCCTGGTTAGGGGAACAACTGCTGTCCTTTTCCATGGTAGGAACTTGGGTTGTATGGGGGCTTGGAGGGCTAGATGGGGTCCATGTGCCCCATGGCATTTTGGAGTGGCAGCACCACAGTGCATTCTGCAGGTGACTTGGTGGGGCCAACCCTCTTCCCCATCCCTGATGCATACACTTGTGCATCCTGCTGCAGAGATTGCAATGCCCGTGGGGTTTCCTGATCCACCATGGATAGGGGCAGCAGGCTGTGGGAAGGGGAAGGGCCTGGCCTGATTTCTCTGACCCAAGCTGTCTGAAAAGGGAACTAACAGCCAAGGGATTGCACATATGCCAAGTTGCCCTAGCATCTAAATGTGCTTGAGGGAGTTCAACATCAAATAGAAAATAAAAAATACCATGGTAGGTCAAGGGACTGGGAAAGATGGGAAAGTATTTCTCATTTTGAAAGCTTTAATGGCACTCTCTCCCCCATCCCCCTTGTTCCTCCCTCCCCACCCCATTTTGCACTGGATTTTAAAAATTATGTAGCCAGTTCTCAGCATAAGAGGAAGCAATGAGTGAATGAGCGAATGAATGAACTGGAGGGCATACCTCTGAGCGGAGACGCTAAGCCATCACACCTTCCTGTTCCCCACTTGGGTAATTTTCCATTACTTCACAGGAGCCCAAAGTCAGTTCCTGCTTTAGGAATGAATAAGGCTCAGATCGTGATTCCAGTTCACCTGGAAAACTGATGGGAGAGTCAGTGTCAGAGGTCCCAGCTCCAGGGTTCGCCCTGCTGTTAACCCCGGAGGCACCTGTTCTTTGTAATCCTCCATGGCCAGAGTGATGCAAAAAACGTAAGGTTAATGCAAAGGGAAAGGAGGACTCTTGATTTATTGCATCAGGAATGTGTTAAATAGTACCCCAGTGGCCTAAGAGAGTTAATGCATCTTCCAAAGCAGGCAATTCACTAGCCAGTGACTGAGGGAAAGGAATGTGGAACCAGAAGACGCTAGTGTGAGTGGGTGAGGGTGTCCTTGGAAGCCATATAACCCAACCGAAGCTGCATCTGAGGTTCAGGAGCCCAAGTGACTCAGTCACACAACTACCTGCTTCTAGGGCTGAACTTGACCTGGCTTCTCTGACCTCAAGGATAATACTTGTCTAGTTCTCTTACTTCTTGATTCCAATAACTCATGACAATGACTATAAATCTTATAATGAAGAATATATTTGAAATTTGTATAGCACTTTATGTTTGTAAATTCAGAATTTTATAAAATTTATTATGATGCAAATGAAATTGGTTCCCATCAGCAGGAATTCCCAGTCTGAATCTGAACATAACCACTAAGAGATTCATTCTGAATTGAGACCATCTCTCTCTTGTGGAGTCAGCAGCACAAGGGCATAATTGGATGACAAGACCTTGCTGGTGTGGGCAGTGTGAGAACTGAGAAGATTGAACCAGGCCTTCCTGGAATAGTCATGCAAAGATGAAAGTGGTCTGGCACAGTCCCCTCCCAAACTATACATGTATTATAACCCAGGTTGGCTTTATCTGTTTTTTAGGACCAGTTTTGCCCAATTATGTCAGTCAAAGTCAGTCTTTGGAATTATGGGAACAGCCTCAGAAATCCCAACCACAGAGCATGGCTGTCATGTGGTCGCTGAGTAGGCTGGGGCAGGTGCTGATGTGGGAAGTAGAGTGGGTTACTATTCCAGAAGAGCGATTTCTCCATACCACAATGTTGGTAACAAGGCTCTAGCTACTTCCCGAGATCCTGAACAGAGGTGGAGACAGTTGCTGTGCTTAGACCTGAGAATACTGTTCCATTGTTGGACTCTCTTCTTGGATGAGAGTTGAAAAGAATTATGTGTTATATCCCAACTGTCCCAGCATGGAGCTTCATGATTGCCTAATTAAGCCCTACTCAACACACCCCTGTTCTCTCTCCATTATTTGGTGCCTTGTGCTCATTGGCTATATTGTACCCTAAATAGAATCTTCAAGTGTTAAAACTCAGGGAGACTTTGGGTCCTGGGAATCAAGCTCCTTATTATACAGATGGGGAAACTAGGACCCAAAATGTAGTCATTTACTTTGGATGATCCAGTATGTTAGTGGCAGGTCTGGGAGTACAGCCTGCGTTTCTTTCCACTGTGCCAAGCTACCAGAAAACATGCCTATGACACAAATTATTAATGTGTCAGGAGAAACTTGAAATAGTAAACTGGGATTTCAGGAAAAGGATGTCAAATAATGTCTTTGAAAAGTTGTTTCTGATCATGTCATGTGAACTCTGGTAACTGATAATACAATGCCCTTTGGATCCACATTTGGGGGATATGGATGGGGAATAGACAGGTGTCTTGGCTTGTCAGTCCTTCAGTTAATAGGAAGAAAAAATGTCTGCTCAAGGTGAGCGCTTATCTTCTTCACTGTTAACATCCAAGTGCTTGGTATCATTTTCAGTGCAAGATAACTGCAAGGTAGCTACTCAGAGGTGTTGTGGATTCCAGGGTATGTAGACAGAAACTCTTGCAGATGCCCTCCAAAGGGATTATGAGTGGTTTTATCATATTTTCACTTTACTTGATGCTGTTGATCAGAGTACATCAGAATAAAGAGAACATCAGAGTTCTCATTATTTAAACAACCTTCTTGTTTTTCTCGATATTGGAGAATTCCTCTAATTCTTTGGGGCCTGCGTTTCCTTATCTGACAAGAGAGTCAGAGTCTGTGGTTACCTTTCTTCCTGTGCTAACATTACATGACCAAAAATGACTTTTCAATAACAGGAATGGTTACTGAGACTTTGTATATGTGTATACATGTGTTTGGCTTGTTCTATAGACATAATAAATGAGAAAATTTTTTTGTGGTTATGAAAATCAGATGAATATGGGTCTAAATGACTCTCCAATTGATTATAGGCTGATCTTTTCTTCTTGGCCTCCTGGATGATTCTGATAAAAATCATAAGCTTTTTACTGACTTATAGAGGAAAAAGATAACCAAAAAAATTAATCCTCAGTTAAGTTAAAATGAAATTTCAGGATGGTATTTGTTTAATTTGAAAGGCACATTGCACATATACAACTTATTCCTCTGTTCGGCATAAACCACTGAGCTGTGACAGTATGGATCCCATATTGCTTGTTGTGTTAAAGCTGAAGATGCCGTAAGTCACATACAGGTTGTTGGATTGGACTCCAGGCTCCAGGAGTTGATTTATAACTTGAGGTGAAGCCTTGAAACCACATGGACTTTTGTCTAAGAGCAGGTACGACCAATTGCACCTGCATTCCTCAAAGCAAAGGCTACTAAAATCTCAACTCAGCATACTTTTACTCTCAATAGTATTCAGAAGATATTAATCATACACTGCTCCTTGGAAAGAATTGACTGAGGGGGAATTGACAATATTTTTATATGTTTCTCCAAAGTTCAAGCAATAGGGGGTCCTGGAATCAGAGACTGTGAAGAGTGAAAAGAGACCATTTAATTTAACCTCCTTATTTTATAGATAAGAAAATTGAGACAGGGAGGATAAGGGACTGGCTTATGGGCACACAGCTAGTACAAAACTAGTCAGGAATGAAAACACATGTCTCCATAACTCCCAGTTCAGTACTCTTGTCTATTTGCTGAATCTTCTAGGGTTACCATTACTTAAATCTTAAGTTTTGTCTACCATAATTGTTTCCTGTTTGCTAAGCATTTTATATGATTCAAATCATTTACTCCCCAAAAGAACTTATTTTACCGTTAAGGAAACTGGGCTTACAGTTGTCCCTAATTTGTTAGGGTCACATGAATACAAGGACCAGGATAGAAATTAAGGCAAGTTAATTTGAAGCCCAAGTTAGGGTAAATAGAACACTCAGGTAAATTTGAATTTCAGATGAGTCATGGATAAGTGTATGCCAGATATTGCACAAGACAATTCACATTTTGTTAAGCATCCTGAATTCTCACTTGTCAAATATATCAATTTTAGTGCAAACTATTCCAGGATTGTCTATCCTGTGATTATTTCATCTCCTTGGCTTTAATAATGAAGAAGTATGCTAAGATTGTCTTTCTGCTGGCATTTCTCTGATCCCATCACAATTTGAAATTAAAAGCATCTACTATTACTTTTATTTCTTACAGTTCAAATTTTATTTAGCTCCACAGGGAGCATGATGCTGAGAAAAGATCTGATAGTGTAGGGACAGCATGTTTCTGGGTGTGGGAGTTCTCAGGTGCTGGTCACAAACTGAAGGCACTGTGCAAGAAGTGTTCTGAGTCCAGTGGGGTCTTTCCTTGGGTGTGATTTCTGCTGGTCTAGGTTTTCCATGGGCTTTACTACTTTCCCATTTCCTCCTAGATAATGATATTTATTAGTGAACTGGGCCTGTGACATGTTATGTTTGGTGTTACTCCAGGACATGAAACTGAGAGAGTCAACTTAGCTCAGGCAAACTCAAACTAATGGAAGACTGCTCTTTTATTGTGTCCTGAAAAATACATTTTCCCAAGTATGGAGGAGAAGTTTTTCCAGGTATCTCTTTTCTTTTTTTTTAAATTTGTTTTTATTAGTTATATATGATGGTAGAATGTATATAGAGCTTTTACAATATTGAGGTATGTTCCTACTATTCCCAGTTTTTCTAGTGTTTTGAACATGAATGGGTGCTGTATTTTGATGAGTGCTTTATTGGCATCTATTGAGATGATCATATGATTCTTGTCTTTAAACCCATTGATAAGATAAATTATGTTTATTGATTTCTGTATGTTGAACCAATCTTGCATCCATGGGATGAACCCCACTTGATTGTGGTACACTATCTTTTAAATATGTTTTTGTATGCAATTTGCCAGAATTTTGTTAAGAAGTTTTGCATCTATGTTCATCAGAGATGTTGGTCTGAAGTTTTCTTTTCTTGATGAATCTTTGTCTGGTTTTGGTATCAGGGTGATACTAGCTTTATAGAATTAGTTTAGAAGGGTTCCCTCATTTTCTATGTCGTGGAATAATTTGAAGAGTATTGGTGTTAATTCTTCTTTAAAGGTCTGGTGGAACTTGGCTGATAGTCTGTCTGGTCCTGGGCTTTTCTTGGTGGTAGGCTTTTGATGGCTTCTTCTATTTCATTGCTTGAAATTGATCTGTTTAAATTGTGTATGTCCTCTTGATTCAGTTTGGGTAGGTTATATGTCTTGAGAAATCTGTTGATGTCTTCAAGATTTTCTATTTTATTGGAGTATAGATTTTCAAAATAGTTTCTGATTACCATCTGTATTTCAGTAGTGTCCATCATGCATCTTAGTAATTTGTGTTTTCTTTTTATTGAGGTGATCTTTCAGCTCCTATATTTTCTCTGATTTCATTCCTTACATTATCCTTAACCTCCTGGATCAGTTTAACCATGTACATTCTAAACTCCTTCTCTGCAATTTCTTCCACTGTGGTATCAAGGTGTTCTATTAGTGGAGGTTCTTAATTTGTTAGGGGCAGTTTATTCCCTTGTTTTTTCATGTTGTTTCTGTGTTTACCGATCAAGCAGTATGGATCTCAGGCAATACAATTTCTACCCTGTAGACTTAAAGTGTCCCTGAAGGCTTCCAGTACCCTGTCATTAAGGGGGGAGACAAATAATGACAGCAACCAATGCAAACAATATAGAGCCTTAAACCAAATAGCTCCTCCTAAGACATCTACAATTTTCTCACAATAAAAAGAAATGACGCGTTCAGTTTTTGCTTACAATAAAAGCAGTAAGTTTGCATAAGCATTTATAATTTGAATGGTGGACAAAGAGAGAACAGAAGTGGTGTAGGGTGTGATGATTATGAGAAAGAGGGAGAGATAATAGGAGTAAAAAATTAAAGAAAGAGTGAAAGAGAGAATAATAAAGGTTGGTTGATGGCAGGAGAAAAGAGGGAATCAAGAAATAGATAAGTGAGAGAAAAACATACATAAAGTAAAAATTTAAAAAATTTAAAATAAGAAAAAGTAAAAATAAAAGAATACAAAACAAAACTGAAGTATACTAACCACACATCCTAGTCCTCAATAAACTCATCCATGAAAAATAATTGGTTTCAAGAAATGGTAGAAATGTGTGTGTGTGTGTGTGTGTGTGTGTGTGTATGTGTGTGTGTGTGAGAGAGAGAGAGAGAGAGAGAGAGAGAAAGAGAGAGAGAGAGAGAGAGAGAGAAAGATCTCAGTGAAAAATTGAAGAATTGTTTCTGTTGGAGATCAAAAGATTTTCAGCTTCCCTTCTCCACAGTGTTAGGTCTGGAGTGTGATGCTTGCTCCACTCTCAGGGTGGGGTTGCTAGGGTGAGAGGGTTAATCCTGGAGGTGGAACTCCTGGAGTGGGGGCTTTAGGCTTAGGTAGGCTCCATGCTCTTTGCTGAATGCCAATTGGTCTGGAAAGTTTAAATCAATGCACCTTTGGGGCTCAGCAATTGCTGGTCCATTCTGTAAGACTGTACCCCAGGGATCTCCTTGGCTTCCACTCATATGGTGTAGGAGCTTATTCTTAGTCCACTATGTCACATGCTGACCCACCAATTCCTAGTCTTGGGTTTAGTCTTCAAACTCAATCTCTCCCACCCATACCCTTTCAAATTCCAGGTCAGGTGCTTCTCTCCCAGCTGATCCTACAAGCACCCAGATTGGATGGGGTGGGGGAAGCCAGGTGGGTTTCCACCACCAGTATTCCCTTGTGTAAACCTCTATCCATGCTTGATTATCTCCTGATCACTTAGGCACACCCTCTGTTGTGCAGTGGAGGTTTGCCTGGCTTATTTTGGGGGCCAGACTGGAGTCTGCCAGGAAGTGGTTCCCTTAGTTGTCAGCGCCATGGCTGCAAAATGGTTCCTATCTCTGTCATCTGCACAATGCCAGGTGATATGTGGTTTCTTTCCTGTACTCCTTACAGTTTAGTTGAGCAGTGCCTTTGATCACTAAACTCTGTACCCAGACATGCCTCAGGCCTCCCAAATATGTGGGTTCCTTTAATTCCCTTATTGCTTGACTTTGTTCATGGAGGAACTGTTCTAACTTGTGCCTTTGGCCACTGCAGCAGCTGTGGCACTAGGACTTTCCTCCTTATTTTATTATATTTGATCTCTTGAGTCCCTGATCTGTTTTGAGTGTCCAGTATTAAATTCCAGTAGTCCCCCCTAATTTTTGTTCATTCACTCACCTTGCTGAGAAGCTGCCTGTGCGATTTCTTGTTTTTACACCTCAGAGCAGCCAGGAAGGTGACCTCTCTATTCCACTATCTTCAGCCTTCCCCCTTATGTCTCATGTCTTTTCAAGTCCATCCTCTGCTGATTTCTGCATTGAGTCATGAGTCAATGCAAACATATCCCAGGAATGGGAGTTCTCACTCTTAGGAAGTCTCTCCGTGTAATTCACTGTGTTTTCCCCCATGAAATCATTCCAATGGACATAAAATGTTTGGTAAGTCCCAACACCCATTCCCGTCAAAGCAAATGTAGTGATCTAAGAGTATCAGCAAGATTTTTTAACTTGGAAAAAGTACACACGAGAATCGTATCATTGGTCACATACTTAACAATGAAATATTAGAAGCATTACCATTAAAGTCAAGAATAAGGCAAGGAGTCAACATTTTTTGAAGGTAGTTGCCAATGCAGTGAATGAAAACAGAGTAATAAAAAAAGATAAAACTATAATTACTAATATACGAGCCAATCGTAAGGTAAAAAACTTCTGGACTATTAACTGGAATTATTAGAGTTAATAAAAAGAAGTTTAGGAAGGTGACCAGATATAAAAATAAAAGGTATAAGTTAATAGCATTCTTATATTTAACAGTAACTAATAGAGTAGACAAAACATTAGAATAGCAGTAAGAGGCACACATTTCTAGATGACAGCACTGTAGATACAGATGTTCATTTTGTCCAAAGTAAGCTTTAAAACTTCAACAAGAGTCCCCAGAGGCTTCTTTATGTAATACAATGAGCTGACAAGCCAACAAGAAAGGAAAAGAGCAACAACTCAGGAGAGATGTCATTTAGAAGCAATGAGGAGGTGCCCATCACACATCCATTGGATGGTGATGGTTTGGGGAGAAATGGGAAATCTTATATATAATTTATGGAATGGTAAATTGGTACATATCTTCTTTGGAATTCATCTTGGTGGAAACTATTAAGATTTAAATTTATTTCAAGGAATTTATCATACAGAAAAACTCATATGCTAATACCCACATGTGTATATAGAAGAGCTTTCATTTTAAGTAGTTTACAGAAGACTTTTTATGTGAGTAAAATATTAGAACCGGCTGAAATGGTTAAATGAATCATGGCACACATGTCCTTTGGATTACCATATAGAGACGTACTGAAGTAGAAAAATCTCTAAGGCACTGTTAAGTAGGAAGGTAAGTTCCAGTACGATCCAATTCATGTTTAAAGTGAATATACACAAAGGACAGGGAGGTGAGACTACAAGCTGTTAGCAGTGGTTACTTCTGGGAATGAGATGTGGTACAGGGAAGAGGGTTGAAGGAAAATGTTCCCTTTTTATTCCATCTACAACTTCATTAGAAATCTTCATCAGTATTCATACATGTAGTATCCTTTTTACTGTTCTTTTAAAACATGTTCCACAAGGATTTAAAAAAGGGAGCCTAGGTAAAGTCTGAATTAGTAGTGAGTAGTTGATGTGGGAGGAAAAAAATGAGGTAGATGAATAGGATAACATTTGACAAATGTGCTTATCTGTATGAAAATATATACACACACAAGTGTGTAGCAAAAATTTTGAAGGATACATCTTGAATTGTTAACAGTGATTATTTTAAGAGCAAGGAGTAAAGAGTGATGGGGCCCCAGTTTTCCTTCTTATATACTTCTATATTGTTGGAATCTTTTGTGGAACTCAGAATGAGCTTGTTTCCTTTTAACCTTCATGGTTTCAAGGACTGGAGTGGGGTGAGCTAAGGGGAGTAGAATGAACATGGAGCTGGGTTCTTTTAAAATTCCTTTTGAGACCTTGGGTAATAAGAGAGGTATGAAGAATGAACCTGTTTTTAAGCAGGGGCCATCCATTTGACATCAACTTTGCCTCTTCTGTGATGAGTTCTTGCCAGCACCTGCTAAACAAACAGAGGCTTCCTGGATCCTTCTAGAAGTGAAAGAAGGAAGATCAAAGTTTCCCACAAACTCTTGGTGAACCTTGTAAAATATTGGCTATTGTGCAGGTTGAGGAAGATGTGACTTCCATTTGTCTTTCATATTCTAAATATTTTCTGTGATTTAAAGCATTCATTGCTTCCTTTTGCTGTCAAGGAAATGAAGGAAACACATTTCAGTAGCACTTCCCTGAATGCACTTATCTCTAGCTACTGCTATAAATATGTGGTGATCAGATTCTCCCAGTGCCCCATAAATCAAGATCTTTGGCCAGAACTTTACTTGTGTCCTATGAAGAAATTTCTCTGCCCCAAGTTATATTGTGGGTTCTACAGTAACTTCCTTCCCTGGGGATAGAAAGTAACCAAAGGAAAATGTGGGTTTAAGTAATTCTAATTTCATGGCTTGATTTACAACAGGCTGTGGAACATCTGTGTGAGCTGGTGACTGGCTGGTGCAGCCGAGTGTCTCACTGAGCCCCAGTTAGGAGCCAGGCACTGTTTTTGGTACAGAGGTACCAAGAAAAGCAAGTTATGATTGCTATTCTCAGGGAGCTCAAAGTTCTGAGAGAATGAAGTTATATTTGGTACAAAATCAGAGGTGTGGCAATGAGTAGACTTAAAAAGAGAAATCCAGCTGATAAAGAACAGAGAGAAGAATGGAGGAACTTTAGATTACATAGAGGGAAATGAAAGGGAGAGGTGGGCGGGGGTATGAAAGATGGTGGAATGAGACAGACATCATTACCCTATATACATGTATGATTACACAACTGGTATGAATCTACATCATTCACAACCATAGAAATGAAAAGTTGTACCCCATTTGTGTACAATGAATCAAAATGCAGTTGTAAAAAAAAGCAAAAACAATAAATAAACAGAAAGAAGACCAGTAGAGTAGAGGAAGGGAACAGGACAAGAAAGAAGGGGATTGTAATGGAGCAAATTATATTCCATGCATGTATAAATATGTCAAAATGAACACCACTATTATGTATTAACTATAAGGCACTAATAAAAACATTTAAAAATAAAAATATAGAAATTAAATATTTTGAATATTTGATGGCTTTCCCTAATTAAAATGCTAGAAAAAAACATTGTCACTAATGGTGTTTCATTCCTGTTTTGGGATTTATCAATTTGAAGTGTAGGCATCCTGCAGGATCTCTGGGCACTAATGGATAATGATGTCAGTTGATAGTGTTCTAGAAAACAGTATAACAACTCCCTATCTACTGCTATCCCTAGTATTTCCTTAGAAAATTCCTTGTTATGGTCTGAATATTTGTGTCCCTCCAAACCCCAAATTCTTGTGTTGAAATCTTAACTGCCAAGGTAATAGAGCCCTCATGAATTGAATTAGTGCCCTTACATAAGAGATCCAAAGAGCTCATTCATCTGTTCTACCACTTAAGGACAGAGCAAAAAAGACAGCCATCTATGAATCAGGAAGTTGGCCCTCACCAGACACTGACTCTGCCAGAGCATTGGTATTATGCTTCCCAGCCTGCAAAATTGTGAGAAGTTAAGTTTCCGTTGTTTATAAGCCACCTCGTTTATGTGTTTTGTTCTAACAGCCTGAATAACTAATACTTTCCTTTTAGAATGAATGTAAGTAGTCAATGAAAAAGAAAGATTCCCTGGTTCAGTGGGATAAAGGTGCAAGTGTAGACATCCTATTTTTTTTTTAAACTGTCTCCTTTAAAAAAAATTTTTTTTTAGTTGTTGATGGATCTTTATTTTAGTCATTTTTTTATATGTGGTGATGAGAATGAAACCCAGTGCCTCACACACGTGAGGCAAGTGCTCTACCACTGAGCCACAACCTCAACCCTATATATCCTTAATATAAAACTAAGCATGCTTAAAGCAACTCTTCTGACTTTAGCATGCATTGGAATCACCTGGTTAAACCACAGATTGCTGGGCTGTGTCCTCAGAGTTTCTAATTCAGTAAGTCTGGGGTAGGGTAGAAAATTTGCATTTCTATTGTGATCTCAGAAGATACAGATGTTGCTGGTCTGTGGACAATACTTTGAGAAACAGCCTTCAAGAGAGCTGTTTTGAAGAGAAAGCTGATACTTTGATGCTAATCATGCAGCTTTAACTTAGGTGCTGTGAGGTTTGTCTGCAGTTTGAGCTCGGTGATTGCTTTACTTCTGGAATAGAGGCAGGGAGGTTCAGTGACTGAATATGCAGACTGAGCCAGCCTAGCATCACATCTTGGCTCTGAATCTCACGAGCTGTGTGGGGATGTAGCTTGACAAAGGATGTGTGCCTCTGTTTCTCCATCTGGAAAATGTAAATAGTACCTACCTAAAATGCACTCATGAGGATTGGATGAACTAATGTGTGTGAAGAAGCTAGCGAGAGTACTGTCCCATGATAAATACTTGACTAGTATTATATGTTGCCTCACATAGGTGCTG
>JAJEJO010000631.1:366818-474820 GCA_020662805.1 Glaucomys volans
TGAATGGGACCATGTATTCTAATGTGATCAGAAAATCTATTATTTTAAAATCTTTTCATCCCATTAAATGTTGCTGTGGAGCCATAGGACCACTGACATCCTTGAGAGTCATGTCTTAAAACCTTCAAAAAACCCTAAATTCACACAGGGGAGCAGGTTTGTATAGGTTCTTCATGTATGCGAACATCTTACTGGTCAGAATTCTTTGCTTGGTTTGTATGTCCTAATGGTTCAAGGAGTAATTTTTTTTCAAATTTTAACTGAAGTTCGAAATATCTAATTTATTAACAGTTTTTCTCAAGAATAAAAGCACTTAACTATTACTGCTTTAAGGCATTACGGGAAGGTTTCTGTTATGAGGTATCCCCTGAAATTTCATGTGTGAGACAATGCAGGAGCATTCAGAAGTGACATGATTAGAGTGTGAGAACTATGATAGTGGATTGATCCATTTGATAGATTAATAACTTGAAAGGACTATTGTAGTGGGTGATAACTGTAGGTGGTAGGGTGTGATTGAAGAAAGTAGGTCACTGGGGGGGGCTTGCCTTCAGGGTTTACATTTCCTCTCTGGCTCCTCATTTCTTCTGCTTCCTGGCTACCATGAGCTGAGGAGCTTTCCTCCTGTACACCCTTTTGCCATGATGCTCTGCCTCACCTCAGGTGCAGAGCAATGGAATTGGTTGACTGTGGGCTGAATCTTTGAAACTCGGAGGCCAAAATAAACTTTTCTTCCTCTAAGTTGTTCTTGTCAGGTACCTTGGTCACTGAGGAAAAACTGACTCACACAGTTACTAAACAACCCTAGAGGAAGACTTCTACCGAGCAGGTTTTATTATACTAAGATGCAGTGAAACTGACAGGTCAGATGATTGATCACCACTGAAAAGAAAATGTGTTACTCACTGTTCCTGAGGGGAGGAGGCAGGCATGCCAAACGGGGCTGCAGGGGGAGTCACCAGGGCTGGGCAGAAGCACAGAAGAAGGCAGGGGGAAATGTGAGGAAAGCCTTCATTGTAGCTTCTGTGGGAAAGGCTGGGCTGGGTAAGTAGGTTTAGGACTGGCTAGTTTGAGTAACTTGAGCAGGCTGTGGGGCATAGCGGTTGTCCCTAGCTGTTTGACACTTGGTCTTGAGGTAGTTATGTCAGGAGGATAGTGGTTCAGCTCTCAGAGCCCTGTGAGAATCCAATGAAGAACCCGATTGGGGCATGGGATTTGGATGGGATGTTTTATTTATGAAAGGTACATTTCCAGGTGACTTGCCATCTCTAGGAACTAACGCTGGCAGACCCTCCAAAGTCAGCAAGGCCCCAAAAGCTAGGACATCAAGAATACAGAAAATAAGAAAGCATAATTAATTCAAAAAGGAAATGACAAAGCTGCCTAGATACAGGACTGGTTGTGACTGTCAGAGTGACTCAGACCTGCCTGCTAGTGTCAAGGTTCCACTCATTCTGTTTTCCACTGTTAGAAATCCCTACATGCCAAAGATCTTTTAATAAATCAAATTCATCTGAAGCCAATTATTAATTTACTAAGTCCCAAGGGAAAGGGAGCATACCTGTTTTTCCATCCCTTTAGAATTGTCCAAAAAAATACAGGATATCTAATTAACTTTGAATTTCAGATACAAACACACATTTATTTTTAGTATCAGTATATTCCAAATACTCAAAACTCCATTTCTGGTTTATCTGAAATTCAAACACAAATGGAACTCCTGTATATTTGCTAAATCTGGCAACTTGACTCTTGTCTATTCCATCTCCTATTCAGAGCTTTAACTATTGATTGAAATAATGAGTCCATACATACAATTCTGGATCGAGAAATTTTGTTTCCTGTTTGCCTCCATTCCATTCTGATGGAAAACTGATCCATCAGATCAGTTTGTATGTGTGTTCTTCTATGCCTGTTCACCTTTCTGTCTTCCTTTCCTCATATCTGAGGAGACTCCTCATCCTCAACCCCAGCTCTGGCACCAATTCTGAGCTTGGTTAGACTTGGGGTGTTTAAGGAGCTGCCAGGACTACATAGAGATCTTGGCACCACATCAAGCTTGCAGCCCAGGTTGGATGAACTCTGGATAAACTGACCAGTGCCACAGATCTTCTAAAACCAAGATCTGAAACTCTGCCCAAGTCTCAATGATATCCATGTTCCCAGATCCAATGACCATTTATCCACACTCATCTTTGCTTCTGAGGGCATTTGTCACAGTCAACCTTGACCCTTCTTGAACATCATCTTGTTCCTCATGGCTCCCTCAATGAATGCTCATTATGTTCCCATAGGAGGTTGTCCTTTCTAGTTCTCCTTTGCTGGAGTCTCCTCATTTACTATTCCTCTACTTGTCTGCATGTTGGAATCACCTGGTGTCTTTAAAAATCTTTACCACTACCCCTGATCTCTAATCTGATCTCCATAATCTTAGTTCTGTGTATTTGGTATCTCTGCTCTAGAAACTTACAGATATCTCAAATGTAACATCTATTTTCACTCTCCAAATCCTTCCCTCTACCCTCTAGCGTTCTTCAATGTGGAAATTGACAATAACAGTGGTTCTGGCCTGATATTAAGAAGTTACTCAGAATTCTCCTTTTCCCTAATTCTTTGCCCTCCATCCATTCCAACAGTAAACCCTCAATGCAGATTCCAAGGTGTCTTAAGCCTATCCCTTTAATGCCACCTCCACTATTTTCACCAAGTCCAGTGTTTCATTATTCTTCTCTTAATTGCTTTCCCCACTATTCTTCTTACCCTCTAAACATTTCTTTCCTTAACAGCCAAAGTGATATTCTTTTTTTGTTTTTGTGGTGGTGCTGGGGATTGAACCTTGAGCATTGGTATAGGTGAGGTCAGCACTTTACCAACTGAGCTATATCCCCAGCCCCAAAGTAATACTCTTATATTGAAGATCAGATTGTGTCTGTTTCGTGTAAAATTTTTTAATAGTTACCCATTCATCAAATTTGGAATGAAGTCCCAGCTCCTTACTATGATCTACAAGATTCTTTATGACCTGACCCTTGCTAAGACCTGTAGGTCCTGTTCTAAATTTTACTCTACACTACCCACACTGATCATTTTAACTCTTTAAATGCACCAACCAGTTTCTTACTTCAGGGCCTTGCACATGCTGTACCTCTCTCTGAAATGCATTTCCTTCCCTTTCTTATCCTTTCTATCTCAGTTTAAATATCATTAACTCATTCCCAGAGAACATGTCCTGACCATGACATCTAAAGTAGAATTTCTTTCCATCATGTTCTGTACTTCAACCTTTTGTCATTTTTCATAATAAGAATAATTATTATCCTTGTCTCTTATTTTTTGCCACCCAGCCACCACTAGAACAACAATTATTGTAAGGGAAGGGACCATATTAGTTGTGCTCATTGTAATACTTTGGGTTCTAGTACATAGTCCTATACAAAACCAGCTCCATAAACATTTCTGAGCAAATGCCTGAATTGGGACCTATGTTTTTACCATATCCTGATCAACATTTGGAGCTTGTTACTTAGTTAAACTTCTGTGCCAAAGTTTTGTAACTGCTACCAGAACCTATCTGTTTGCTTGCCTGTTTACCTAGATCTTGGCAGAGTGAAGACAATGGTTTCTCCTGTTATGTTTAACCTGCTCACTTGTCATGGTTTAGCTGTCAGATTTAGAGGTTATTGTACTTCTCTTTCTATGCAGAACTTTCTGAAACTAGGTCTGTTTCCATTACATGGATACTTATTTTTCTCCAGTTTTCTCCCTCTTTTCCATGGGCTGCTACAATTAACCATCTCATGCCTAACTCATAGGAAGTGACACATTAGGTTCATTTTTTTTCCTGATGCATTTGAAATTCAGCTTCACATGTCCATGGTTGCAGGTAATTAATTATCACCCTCCTTTTACAGCTGGGCAAACTGATAGAGCAAAAGAGTAGAACTTGAGGGCTGGTGTTCTGGGGATGCTCAGCTCTCTCTCTCTCTGTCTCTCTCTCTGTCTCTTTCTCTCAATGAAACATTTTTAAAGAAAACAATGTCACAAATGTTATCTGTGGTCTGCCCACGACCGCAGCCGCCTGCTGCTTCCTGACCGTGGACTGCCTGCACCTGCCCGCCGCTTCCTGGACTCGGTGCCTGTGCCCGCCTGCATTGTGGCACCCCAGGGTGTTTGGAGGCTGGTGCAGACAACTAGAATTATCCCTGAGGGTATGGTCACTGTCTTTGGGTGGGGTGGCTCCCTTCCTGAGACACCTATAGGAGAATGGAGGCTCTTTGACAGTGCCTCATTTTCATTGGGATACTAAGAACTGGGAGGTCTGAGTGGTAGATGACTATTGTACTGTAGATTTTTTTTGATTTTAAAGTTTTTATTCCTTTATTTTTCTCACTCTCTCAATTTTCCTTTTGTTTACCGATTTCCTCAGAGTCTCTTTCTCCCTTTTCTCATGCTAATGACCAATTTCTTTTGATCTCACTCTCACTCTTCCCTTGATTTAGTACCTCTATATACCTATATACTCCTTATCCCATTAAGATACATTACATCCTAAACCCCTCCCCATCCTTTTTGTACACCATTAGAAATTGTAGAACTCAATGCAAGCCTATCAGCTATACTGTAGATGATAATCAAACTCATCCTGTTTATTATAATACTGTTAACGTCTTCAAAGAGCTATCTGGTTTAGGGCTATATATTGTTTGTCTTCTGTGCTGCTTATATTAATCTCCCCCTCAAGGAAAGGTATTGGAAATCTGCAAGGTCACAATAAGCCTACAGAGGGGAAGCTGCAATACCTCAGATCTTTACAGCCAGAGGGGGAGATACAGGAACAACATGAAAAAACAGGGGAATAAAGTGTCCTTAACAAATCAAGATGCTATTTTGATAGAATTCAATGACAGCACAAATGACATAAAAGGAGTTTAGAATGTACATAATTAAAATGATTCCTGAAGTAATGGATGAGATAAGAGAGCAAATGCAGTCAATGTATGATCACTCCAATAAACAGTTAAAGAGCAAATGCAGAAAGCAAAAACGCATTTCAATAAAGAGAGATTCTGAAAAAAAAACCAAACAAACAAAAATACTTGAAATGAAAGAAACAATAAATCAAATTTAAAAAAAACTCAATGGAAAGCATCACCAACAGACTAGATCTCATGGAATACAGAATCTCAGACAATGAAGACAAAATATTTAATCTTGAAAATAAAGTTGACCACACAGAGAAGATGGTGAGAAATCATGAGCAGAACCTCCAAGAATTATGGAATATCAAAAAAAGACCAAATTTATGAATTATTGGGATTGAGGAAGGCACAGAGATATAAACCGAAGGATTGAACAACCTGTTCAATGAAATATATCAGAAAATATCCCAAATTTGAAGAATGAAATGGAAAATCAAATACAAGAGGCTTAGAGAACACCAAATGCACAAAATTACAACAGATCCACATGAAGGCACATTACAATGAAAATGCCTAACATTCAAAATAAAGATAGGATTTTAAAGGCTTCAAGAGAAAAGCATCAGATTACATATAAGGGGAAGCCAATACAAATATCAGCAGATTTCTCAGCCCAGACACTAAAAGCTAGAAGAGCCTGGAACAATATATTTCAAGCTCTGAAAGAACATGGATGCCAACCAAGAATCTTATACCTAGCAAAATTAACCTTCAGATTTGATGAAATAAAATCTTTCCACAGAAAACAAAAGTTAAAAGAATTCACAAATAGAAAGACTGCACTATAGAACATTCTCAGCAAAATATTCCATGAGGAGGACATGAAAAACCACAATAAAAGTCAGCAAAGGGAGGAACTACCCTAGAGGAAAAGCCAATAAAAGGAGAAACCAAGGCAAGTTAAAAAACAAAAATAAGCCAAAATGACTGGGAATACAAATCATATCTCAATAATAACCCTGAATGTAAATGGCCTAAACTCATCATTCAAAAGACGGACTGGTAGATTGGATTACAAAGAAAGACCCAACAATATGATGCCTTCAAGAGACGCATCTCATAGGAAAAGACATCCACAGACTAAAGGTGAAAGGATGGGGAAAAACATACCATGCACATGGACTCAGAAAAATAGTAGGGGTCTTCCTCCTCATATCAGATAAAGTAGACTTCAAACCTAAGTTAGTCAGAAGGGAAAAAAAAGATATTTCCCAGTGCTTCAGGGAAACATAAACCAGTAAGACATAATGATTTTAAAAATTTATGCCCCAAACAATGGAGCATCTATGTACATCAAACAAACCCTTCTCAATTTCAAGAATCAAATAGACCACAGCACAATAATAGTGGGTGACTTAAATATACCACTTTTACCACTGGATAGATCCTCTAAACAAAAACTGAACAAAGAAACTATAGAATTAAATAATATAATCAATTATATAGATTTGATGGACATATATAGAGTATTTTATCCATCAGTGAATGAATACTCTTTCTTCTCACCAGCTCAAGGATCCTTCTCCAAAACAGACCATAAGCTGTGCCACAAAGCAGCCATTAGTAAATACAAAAAAAAAAAAAAATAGAGATACTACCTTGTATTCTGTCAGACCATAATGGAATGCAATTAGAAATCAATGATAAAATAAAAAAACAAAAACTATTCCAACACCTGGTCACTAAGTAACATGCTATTGAATGATGCAATGATAACAGAAGAAATCAGGGAGGAAATAAAAAAATTCTTAGAGGTAAATGAGAACAATGATATAACACATCAAAATCTCTGGGACACTCTGAAAGGAGTATTAACAGGAAAGTTCATGGCATTGAGCTCAGACATTAAAACAATAAAAAGTCAACAACTAAATGACCTAATATTACATCTCAAAGCCCTAGAGAAGAAGAACAGATCAACACTAAAAGTAGTAGAAGACAGGAAATAATTAAAATCAGAGTTGAAATCAACAAAATTGAAATAAGAGAATTCAAAAAATTGACAAACAAAAAGTTGGTTCTTTGAAAAAGTAAACAAAATTGATAAACACTTAGCCACACTTATGAAGAGAGAAAAAACTCAAATTACTAGAGTTCATGATGAAAAAGGAAAGATCGAGACAGACATCATTGAAATGCATAACATAATTAGAACCTACTTTGAAAACCTATATTCCAACAAAATAGAAAATATTGAAGATATTGACAAATTTTTAGAGACATATGATCCTCCCAAACTGAATCAGAAGACATACACAATTTAAACAGATCAAGTTCAAGCAATGAAATAGAAGCCATCAAAAGCCTACCAACCAAGAAAAGCCAAGGACTAGATGGATTCTCAGCCAAATTCTACAAGACCTTTAAAGAAGAACTAATACCAATATTCCTCAAAGTATTCAATGAAATAGAAAAAGAGGGAAGCCTTCCGAACTCATTCTATGAAGCTAGTATCACTCTGATACCAAAAGCAGACAAAGACATATCAAGGAAAGAAAACTCCAGATCAATATCTCTGATGAATATAGATGCAAAAATTCTTAACAAAATTCTGGCAAATTGCATACAAAAACATATTAGAAAGATAGTGCACCATGATCAAGTGGAGTTGATCCCAGGGATGAAAGGTTGGTTCAACATCTGGAAATCAATAAACATAATTAATCACATCAATAGACTTAAAGTTAAGAATTATATGATTATTTCAATAGATGCTGAGAAAGCATTTGATAAAATACAGCATCCCTTCATGCTCAAAACACTAGAAAAAATAGGGATGATAGAAACATATCTCAACATTGTAAAAGTTATCTATGCTAAGACCACTGCCAACATCATTCTGAATGGAGAAAAATTGAAAGCATTGCCTCTAAAACCTGGAACAAGGCAGGGTTGCCTTTTTTCACCACTTCTTTTCAACATCATCCTTGAAACACTAGTCAGAGCAATGAGACAGTTGAAAAAAATTAAAGGGATATGAATAGGAAAAGAAGAATTCAAGCTATCACTATTTGTTGATGACATGATTCTATCTTTAGAAGATCCAACAAACTTCACCAGAAAACTTCTAGAACTAATAAATGAATTCAGCAAAGTAGCAGGATATAAAATCAATTTGCATAAATCTAATGCATTTCTATTCATAAGTGATGAATCCTCTGAAAAAAAAATTAGGAAAACTACCCCATTCACAATAGCCTCAAAGAAAATAAAATGCTTGGGAATTGAACTAACAAAAGAGGTGAAAGACCTCTACAATGAAAACTACAGAACACTAAAGAAAGAAATTAATGAAAACCTTAGAAGATGGAAAGATCTCCCATGTTCTTGGATAGGCAGAATCAATATTGTCAAAATAGCCATTCTACCAAAGGTGCTATACAGATTCAGTGCAATTCCAATTAAAATCCCCTGACATTCCTCATAGAAATAGAGAAAGCAATCATGAAATTCATCTGAAAGAATAAGAGACTGCGAATAGCCAAAGCAATCTTGAGCAGAAAGAGTGAAGCAGGAGGTATCACAATACCAGACCTTAAACTCTACTACAGAGCAACAATAACAAAACCGGCATGATATTGGCACCCAAACAGACAGGCAGACCAATGGTACAGAATACAAGACACAGAGACAAACCCACATAAATATAGTTACCTTATACTAGACAAAGGAGCCAAAAACCTACAATGGAGAAAAGATAGCCTCTTCAACAAATGGTGCTGGAAAACTGGAAATTCATATGTAGTAAAATGAAATTAAACCTCCGTCTCTCACCCTGCACAAAACTCAACTCAAAATGAGTCAAGGACCTAGGGATTAGACCAGAGACCCTGCACCTACTAGAAGAAAAAGTAGGTCCAAATCTTCATCATGTTGGCTTAGGACCAGACTTCCTTAACCAAGGCCCCCAAAGCACAAGAAGCAAAATAAGAATCAACAAATGGGACAGAATCAAACTAAAAAGCTTCTTCACAGCAAAGGAAACAACCAATAATGTGAAAAAGAGAGCCTGCAGAGTGGGAGAAAATCTTTACTACATGCACTTCAGATAGAGCACTAATCTCCAAAATTTATAAAGAACTTACAAAACTTTACACCAAAAATACAAAGAATCCAATCAATAAATAGGCCAAGGAACTGGACATATACTTTACAGAAGATATACAAGTGATTAATAAATATATGAAAAAGCATTCAACATTTCTAGTAATTAGAGAAATGCAAATTAAAACAACTCTAAGATTTCATCTTACTCAAATTAGAATGGCTATTATTAAGAACACAAGCAATAATAGATGTTGGCGTGGATGTTGGGAAAAAGACACACTTTCACGTTGCTGGTGGAGTTGCGAATTGGTACAGCTACTCTGGAAAGCAGTGTGGAGATTCCTCAGAAACTTGGAATAAACCTACCTTTTGACCCAGTTATCCCATTCCTCCTTTTATACCCAAAGGACTTAAAATTAGCATACTACACTAAAGTAGCCACATCAATGTTTATAGCAGCTCAATTCGCAATAGCTAGACTGTGGAACCAACATCACCATCTGCCCTTCAACAGATAAGTGGATGAAGAAACTGTAGTATATATACACAATGGAATATTATTCAGTCATAAAGAATAATAATATTATGGCATTTGCAGACAAATGGATGGAATTGGAGCATATCATGTTAATTGAAATAAACCAATCCCCCCCAAAACAAAGGCTGAATGTTTAAGTGGATGATGATATATAATCAGGTTGGGGGGGTGGGGGTGAGAGAAGAATGGAGGAACTTTAGATTACGTAGAGGGAAATTAGAGGATGGAGGGGGTGGGGGTATGAAAGATGGTGGAATGAGACAGACATCATTACCCTATGTACATGTATGATTACATGAATGATATGAATCTACATCATGCACAACCACAGAAATGAAAAGTTGTACCCCATTTGTGTAAAATTAATCAAAATGCAGTCTTAAAAATTAAAAAACAAACAAATAAATTAAAAAAATGTTATCTGTGACACAATGAACCAAATTTGGACAGGATTACTTGAAGCTAACTATTAAATTGCCTGATTGTTAAATAGCAATTTTTGGCATGTGTTTCTAAAAAGACAAGAAACTTGAGAGTAGGAACTGTATCATACAATTTATTTTTCTATAGAATTGGTGGCAATAAATGAGTATATTATTATCATCTTGAAACATATTTGACAGGGAAAGAAAGACCTTCGTGGCCAAGAGATGTGATAACATATAGTCCAAATGGCAAATTGTGGAGGGCATTGTGTATACCAAAAGCATGATTCATGCCTTATTAATCTGTTGGTTCATGACAATCACTTAATAGGCAAATGAAATAATTATTTATACCTCTCCCAAGAGGGGATCAGAAAAACCATGGAAGCATTTGAAATCAGTGATGGTACTACTGTTAATAAAGGTCACCCAGGAAAGACTTAGTCTAGAAGATCCTAATGCCTCCCTGTGTGTTCTGGCAGACATTCTGCTGTATTTGAATCATGTCTCAGTTTACTTCCTTTTTAAAAAATAATTAAATATTTTGTTAGAAGAGTGGTTGAGGTACTTGAAAAAATTGACGGTTCTCATAATGGGGAAATTCACTGAAATTTTCCTGCCCAAGTTTGACCATCTCTTGCATTGTTCTAAGGTTTCAGTAGAATTGGGAGGTCATCCTTGTGGCTGGGTCATTGGATGATCCCTGTTTTCTCAGGGTTGTCCTAATTTTAGTGTTTTTTAAAGTCCCAGGTCCTGGAAAGTCCCTCAGTCCTGGACAGTTCAAGAGTGTTGTTGACCTTGATGGGTAGAGAACTGATGGGAACTTGGGAAAGTGGGAAAGAGGGTGAAATGCACACAATTGCTCTTGCCCAGTGTCTTCCCTTCTAAAGCATTGTCTCACCTGCCCACCATTCTGTGCCCTGACTTAGCTCCTGATAAGCATTAGATGATATTTAATAATATGAATATATATGAAATAAAACAATATAAAGAATAAAAACCTGCTTATGTTCATTCAGTCAGATTCCATACCCTTCCATGGTTCCCCTTGTCTGCAGCACTTTCTCCCTGAACTTTGTCTGCCTTGTGTTGTTACTCCTGTTTATCCTTGACATCCACTCTACACAATCTCTTCTCTCATTAGCCTTCAGTGTCCACTTCTTTTTTCCAGAGGTTGAGTTAATTCTTTGTATATCTTTGCAGGGTACATACAAAGGATATATACTGACATCTAGCATCTGAGCCAGTTAACTTGGGTCTTGTAAAATCTGCCTAGCATTGGGTACTCACTCAATGATGGTGTGAGGGTAGAAATTACCCTTGGAAGTAAATATATGGGTGAAAATTTATTGGCTTCCTGTCTCTGTCCCTGGGGATATCCATACCCCCTCTTTGATGATGGATATGTAGAACAGTGATAAAATAGTAACTTTGTGCTAGCCATTTTGGGGTTACTGGTATAGGAAAGTAAGGTAATTGCATATGAGTGATGTGAGAATTCCATGATAAGTCAGATTTCCCCCTGGGTCTGTCTCTGTTCCATAGCGTTCTCACAGGAAATGGGTCACTGCAGATTCATGTGTAAGCAGAGCTGAAGAAGGGTGTCCAGTGTGGCTCTTTGACATGTGGTTTGAGAGCTCCAGGGTACAGGTACTACGCAGTTAGTCTCCCATTTCAGTGGCTCTTGTGTTGTTGGAATGTGGCTTTGGATTTCCCCAAATTTAGAAGGGAGCTGATTCTTGGTTTGATTTCTTGGTTTGTGAAGGCAGCAGTTTTCTCCAGGTGAGTGGGAAACAAAAACATGAGCAGTAGGAATGCCTCTGCCTCCTGTGTCTGTTGTCAGGACACAGGACATTGGTGTCTGATTTTTTTATACACATGCTTCTTGTTAATAATAATCTGTGTGCTTCCTTGGTCCTCAGTACCAAAAAGAGTTCCAAGCAAATAGTAAGCCCTCATCAGTAGGTATTGGTCGACTTGAATGTACAAATGATTGGTAATGACTGAGTAAGAGTGGAATTGTATTTCCAATGTGAGCAAAATCCCTTAAATACTTGTTGGCATCATATTTAGAATGGAAACTGATACTGTTTCTCAAGGTCCAGCATGGCTGTATTTTCCTCTACCTAGGTTGAAATGGCTTCCAACACAGCAAATTCATTCACTTATGTTTCAGGCATATTGTGCAGGGCCTAGGTGCTATATTTTTAAACATGAGAATTATACTTGGAAAAGATACATGGGAACTAAAATGAGGCAACAGCAGATTCACATCTCACATTACACTCTTATACCAGGACATTGTTAATCCTTGTTAAAACAAGTTGTAGAAACAATTGAACTTCAAAAATTGCTTTCCTAAATCTTTGCCACATGCACCTCAGATAGAGCATTAATCTCCTGGATATATAAAGAACTCAAAAAACTTTACACCAAAAAAAAAAAAAAAAAAAATCCAAAAACCAAAAACCAAAAACCAAAACAACCAAAACCCATCAGTAAATGGGCAAAGGAACTAAACAGACACTTCACAGAAGAAGAAATACAATCTATCAACAAACATATGAAAAAATATTCAACATTTCTAGTAATTGGAGAAATGCAAATGAAAGCTACACTGAGATTTCATCTCACTCCAGTCAATGGCAATTATCAACAATATAAGCAACAATAAATTTTGGCGAGGATGTGGGAAAAAGGTACACTCATACATTGCTGGTGGGACTGCAAGTTGGTGCAACCACTCAGTACGGAAGTTCCTCAGAAGACTTGGAACGGCCATTTGACCCTGTCATCCCACTCCTAGATTTATACCCAAAGGACTTAAAATCAGCATACAACAGTGACATAACCACATCAAAGTTCATAGCAGCTCAATTCACAATAACTAGATTGTGGAACCAAGCTAGGTGCCCTTCAACAGATGAATGGATAAGGAAACTATGGTATATATACACAATGGAATATTAGCCTTAAGGAAGAATTAAATGATGGCATTTGCCATCATGGAACTGGAGAATATTATGCTAAGTGAAATAAGCCAATCTCAAAGAACCAAAGTCCAAATGTTTTCTCTGATATGTGGATGTTAATTCACAAAAAGTTGGGGTGGGAGAATAGAGGTATTTTGGACTAGACAGAGGGAAGTGACCACAGGGGAAGGGGTATTGGGATAGAAATGATGGTAGAACAAATTGGACACTTTTACTCTATGTGCATATATGGTTACATAACCTGTGTAATGCTATAGCATGTACAACCAGACAAATGAGAAGTTATACTCCATTTATGTATTATGTGTCAAAATGCATTCCACTATCATGTATAACTAATTAGAACAAATAAAAATATATTAAAAATTATTTCTCCTTTTCTATTTAGTAAATTGAAGTAGTATTAGCAAAAAATGTACATGCATTTACTGGAACTTTTTGGGGTACTTGCATTTGACTCTGCTAAAAATCTTAAGCCAAAGTAATAATCTACACGTGAAATTAGATGATTTCTTTGAAAGTATATTTATTTTTGAATAAGCAATATAGTCACTTGATTGACAATTTGAAAGGTGTATAAAAGTACACAATGAAAAGTCTCTTTCTGCTATCTGGGTCCCCTTCAGTTTCTCCCCTTCTTTCCTCTCCTTCGTGACCAGTGTTACCTATTTCTCATGTATTTTTTCCTGTGGCATTTGATGCTTATGCAAGCAATTTTGTTTCAGTAGATTTTATCCTTCTGCTCCCTTTATACTTCATCAAATGTACCCACCCACCCACCCAGGTACCTGCCTAGGTACCCATCAATCTACCCACCCAGTATTATCGAAGACCTATGATATGCCAGGCATTGAGCTAGATACTAAGACAACAGAGTGAATAAAAATAAACATGTATACTCCCAACCAGAATGGCAATGATTAAAAATATAAGTAATCACAAATGTTGGTGAGGATATGAGGAAAAGGGAATGCTCATATATTGTTGGTGGGATTGCAAATTGATGCAACCCCTCTGAAAGTAGTTTGGAGATGCCTCACAATATTAGGAATGGAACCACCATTTGACCTAGTTATCCCATTCCTTGGTGTATATCCACAGGATTTAAAATCAGCATACTACAGTGACACAGCAACATCATGTTTGGCAGAACAATTCATAATAGCTAAGCAATGGAGTCATCCTAGGCGCCTTTCAACAGATGAATGGATAAAGAAATTGTGATATATACACATGATGGAATATTACTCAGCCAAATGACTTTATGACATTTGCTGGTAAATGGATGGATCTGGAGACTATCATTCTAAGTGAAGTAATAATTTTTGCTTGTATAATTTTATCAAAATGGATTTTACTGTTGTATATAGCCAATTTAAAAAAGAAGTGGGAAGAAACAATGGGAGGAAAAAAAAATTTCATCCTGACTTGAAACTGTGAATGAAGTTAAGTTGACTGAAAGCCACAATATTTTTCTAGGTCACAGACAAACAAACATGCTCTCATGGTGCTTACAGCCTAGCCAAGGGGATGGGCAAAGCAAAATCGTAACCAAAGTAAAACTGGAACAATGGCAGGTTCTATGAAGGAGATAGTGGGCACTGTGAGAGCCTGTATTAGGAACTGGATGGCTGCCCTGAGGATAAATGGTAGTTAACTAATTGGAGAGGGGAAGAAAGAGCATTCATGCCAGGGCCACAGCATAAATAACTCCTTTTGGTGGGAAGGAGCATAAAGAACTGAAAGAAGGCTAGTGTGGCTGGAATGTTGATAGTGAGGGGACTGAGTGGAGAATGAGCCTGGAGAGGGAGGCAGGTTTCTTCCAATCCAGGCAGTGAAGGTATATTAAGAGTTATGTTTTTGAGAAATGTGAAGCCATTGAAAGGTTGTAAGGATTCAGTGAGACAAGATCAGATGCATGTGTCAACAAGGTAGATCTCTCTGGTTGCAATGTGGAAAACCATCTGGACTGCCAGGAGGAACAGTGGATGTGGGTGGATATGGGTTAAAATCCAGAAGTTCAACTGAGGTACCTTGGTAACTTGAATTAAGGTGATGGTGGTAGAAATAGAAATGGGTGGAGTTGAGTGATACTTAGGAAATGTTCTCAGTACCTGCTAATGGATTTTGTCTGTGGGGTCAGAGAAAAAAGACATCAAAGACAAAGACTAGGTTTGATGTTTGAGCACCTGGATAGATGTGACAGAGCCATTTCCTATGTTAGGGAATCTTGGAGAAGAACTCTTTTATTTTCTGAATTCCTAATAGCCTTATTGAGTTGTTATCAACATATAAAATGTACATAGTTAAGGTATATAATTGATGTTCTGATAAATATATACATTGTGAAATGACCCCACCAACCAATTGACAGATAATTAACACTTCTACATAGTTACCTGTTGTGTGTGTGTGTGTGTGTGTGTGTGTGTGTGTAGATTATCCTCCTGGGAAATTTCAAGTATACAACACAGTGTTAATTATTGTCACTATGCTATACCTTATATCTCTAGAACTTACCTTGCATAACTGAGAATTTGTACCTTTTGACCAGAATTACCCCATTTTTTCCTCCCTTCATCCCTTTGCAACCACTATACTCCTCTGGTTCTATGAGCTTGACTCTTCTAGATTGTTCATACAGTTTCATGTATGTGATTGCGAAAGGCAGAATTTTCCTGTTTTTAAAGACTGAATGGTATTCCCTTCCTAGATCTATATGGTACTTTCTTTATCCATTTATTTGTTGAGAGATATTTAAGTTTTTTTTCCCCATATCTTGGCTATAGTGAATAGTACTGCAGTGAACTTGGAGTGCAGATTCTTGTTGAGGACCTAATTCCAATTCCTTCAGATGTATTGAAAAGTGGGACTGCAGGATCACATAGCTCTATTTTTAATTTTTTGAGGAACCCCTACCTTGTTCTGTGATGGCTATACTGATTTATGTTCACACTCACAGTGTACAACTGTTCCCTTCCATCCACAACCTCACCAGCACTTGTTTTCTTTTGTCTTTTTGACAACAGCCGTCCTCAAGTGTGAGGTCATATCTCATTGTATTTGTGATTTGCATTTGATGATCAGAGATGTTGGACACTTTTTAATAGACATGTTAATCATTTGAATTTCTTCTTTTCGGAAGTATCTATTTAAATTCTTTGTACTGTTTTAAAATCGGGTCATTTGTATTTTGGGGATTGAGTTATATTAGTTCATCATATGTTTTGGACATTACTCCCCTTTATAAAAATATATGGTTTGCAAATATATTTTTCCATTCTGGTGGTTACCTTTCCATCTTCTTGATTGTGTCTTTTAATGGAAACCATCTTTTTAGTTTGATGTAATTCTTGTTTCACCTTTGCTGCCTATACTTTTAGGGTCATATCAAAAAAGTATTGACAGACCAAGGTCAAGAAGACTTTCCCCTTGTTTTCAACTAGGAGTTTGATGATTTCAAGTTATATGTTAAAATATTCAATCCATGGCCAGTAGGGGTTTTTTTTTGTGTATGGCAGAAAATGTGTCAAATTTTGTTCTTTTGCGTGTGGATGTCTCCATTTTCCCACTGCCATTTGTTTAAGAGACTATTCTTTCCCCAATGTGTATTATTCATGGGTTTTAAGTGTGCAAGTATTTTGTCTCTTTGGTTAATTCCTAAGTATGTTATTCATTTCCTTGCTAACGAAAATGGGAAATTTTAAAAAGTAATTCCATTTCAGATGGTTCTATGTTGGTGTATGGAAACAGCATTTATTCTGTATGTTGAATTTGTATCCTGCAACTTTACTGAGTTGGCTTATTAGTTCTGATTGTGTGTGTGTGTGTGTGTGTGTGTGTGTGTGTGTGTATTTGTATACTTTAGGGTTTTCTATATGAATGATTGTACAATCTTCAAACAGATAATTTTACTTTCCCCCCTTTCAGTTTGGATGTTTCATATTTTTTTCTCTTGCCTGATGGCCCTGGCTAGAACTTCCAGGACCATGTTGAACAGCAGTGGTGAAAATAGGCATCCTTGCCTTGATCTACATGTTAAAGAAAAAGCTTTCAGTTTTTTACCATTGAGTGTGCTAGTGTGGCTTCTTTATTGTATTAAGCTCTTTCTGTATCTGGTCTCCTGACAATTTTTCAAGATGGACTATTGAATTTTGTCAAATGTTTTCCTGTATCTAGTGAGATGATCTTGAGGTTTTTCTCTTTCATTCTGCTAATGTGGAGTGTAACACTGATTGCTTTGCATACATTGGACCATTCTTGCATCCCAGGGGTAAATTTGACTTGGTCATGGTGTGTGAGGCTTTTTAATGTGCCTTTGAATTTGGTTTGTTTGCATTCAGTGAGTATTTTAACATTGATGTTTTTCAGGAACATTGGCCCAAAGTTTTCTTCTGTTTTTGTTTGACATTGATATCACGGTAATTTTCATAAAATGAGTTTGGGAACGTTCCCTCTTCTTCTTCTCTTTTAAAGCTTTTAGCAGGATGATATTGGTTCTCCTTTGAATATTTTATAGAATTATCCAGGAAGCTCTCTGGTCCTGGGTTTTTCTTTGCTGGGAGGATTCTGACTGTAGATTCATTTTTGTTTCTCCCTGGTTTGCACAGGCTTTCTATTTCTTCTTGACTTGATCTTGGTATCTTGAATTTATCCATTTCTTCTGACTGATTTTTGTCTTATAATTGTCAAAATAGTTCTTTATGTTTTTTTTATTTTTGTGCATCAGTTGCAGTTTCTCCTCTTTCATTTCTGACTTCATTTGTATCATCTTTCTTTGTCTAACTGCTTGTTGATTTTTTTTTCAAAACACTGACTCGTTCTATTGATTCTCTTTCTGTTCTCTATTTCATTTGTATCTTTTCTTCTGCTAACTTTGGGTTTAGTCTGTCCTTTTTTTTCTAGTTTTCTTGTGAAGTCAGGTTGTTAAACTGAGTGCTTTCCTTTTTCTTTTTAGATGTACAACCTTCCCTCTTAGAATGGCTTTTGTTGTGTCTTGGAAGTTTTAGTAAGTTGCATTTTCATTTTTGTTTTTATAAATGCCCTTTGATTTCCTTTTATACCCAGTGGTTATTCAAGAGTCTGTTGTTAAGTGTCCACGTGTTTGTGAATTTTCTTGTTTTTTTCTTCTTTTATTGATTTTTAATTTCATTCAGCTGTGGTCTGAGACAATAGTTGGCATAATTTCAGTATTCTTAAATCTAGTAAGCTTTGTTGAGTGATAGTACATGAGATCTGTGTTGGAGAATGTTCTTAGGAGCACTTTAGAATAATGAATATTCTGCTGCCATTTGATGGGAAGTGCTGTATGTGTCTATGAGGTTCATTTGATCTTGAGTTTGTTCCAATGCTTTATTTCCTTACTGATTTTCTGCCTTGATAGTCTGTTAATGAATGGGGTATTAAAGTTCCCCATATTGTATGGTTGCTAATTTCTCTCTTCAAATTAATCTATATTTGCTTTATTTATTTCATTGCTCTCATGTTGGGTGCACATATTTTTGCAATTATTGCATCTTGTTGATTGAAACTTTTATTATTATAATGACCACTTTGCCTCTAGTAATAACTTTTGAGTTAGTCTTTATTTTTGTTACAAGTATAGCCACCACTGCTTTCTTTTGTTTGCTTTTGCATAGAATATCTTTTCCCAATTCTATACTTTGTTTATCCTTATTTATCCTACAATTCTATTGTAGATAACATATCATTGGATCCTTCTTGATTCATTCAGCCAACTATGCCTTTCAATTAGACAGTACAATTTATTTATGTTTAAAGTTATTTACATTTAAGGACTTAATATTGTCATATTATTATGTACTATTTTGCAGTTCTTTTGTTCCTATTTTTTTCTTATACTGTTATCTTTGATTTCTTTCTTATTGGCTTGTTTATCTACTGTAGGTTTTTCCTTTGTGATTACAATGAAGCTTGTATAAATCATTGTGTAGTGTAGCTGTGGCCACTCTGAGGGTACCCACACTCCAGACCTGAGCTCTGTGGCATATTGGGTCTACTTGTATGTCAGACACCTGGGTCATCTAGCTAGTTCCCTTTTTGGTTCTGGCACCAAACTCTCACTGCATGTACCCATTCTCCAGGAACCAACTCAGCCACCAGAGAGAACCAGTCCCTGCACTGACCCCAAGCTACTATAGCTAGTGCATGGTACATGCTTTCAATCCAGACTCTAGCACTATGCTCAGCCTGCCCACACTAATATCATATCCATTGCCATGGCGAGCTAGTTCACACTTCAGGCCCTATATTTGAGTTTTTGGTGTGTGTGCCTGTTCCCAGGCACTGGCTCAACTGCCACAGGGAGCTAGGCCCTGCCCTAATCCTGGAGCCACTCTAAATACACATGCCTATACTCCCATTTTTTGGCATCCCAGCTACATCATCAGAATCTGTGTCTGACATTATGTTAAGAATGTGGCTATAGCAGTAACCACACCCTGGTCACCTGCTCAGTCATCATAGACACCTTCACCCCATCCTAAGACTGGAACCTTTCACTTCTCTGCATATGTGCTCCCATTCTCTGCTCTCACACTGCTTCACAAGCACCCCTGCCTCACTTTCTTTTTCCAACACAACACAGGGATGCCTGTGTCTAACCACTCCAGGGTGCCACCATCACTGTCAGTGAATCCACAAGCCAGCCCCTGTGGCAGGATAGGTCCCCTTAGCCACCACTTTTTCAGTGAGGGAGGGGAACATCGGGAGGACTTTAGTAGTCATCATCACCAAAGACCCCAACACCCTAGCTGATTTCTATAAATAAGAGCATGTCTCTGTAAATGGACAGTTTAACTTCTTCCTTTCCAATTGGGATATTTTTTATTTCTTTATCTTCTTTAATTTCTCTGGCAAGGACTTTCAATACTACGTTGAAGAATGGTGAATGTGGGCATCCTTGTCCTTGATCTTAGAAGACAGGCTTTCACTTTTCACTTTTAACATGTGCTTCAGGTTTGTTATATATGGCCCTTCTTGTGTTGAGGTACATTCCTTTCATGCCTAATATGTTTAGAGTTTTTATAATGAAAGGGTGTTGAATTATTTCAAATTTTTTTTTCGTGCATTTGTTGAGATGATTACATGGTTTTTAATCTTTCATTTTGTTCATGTGGTTTATTACATTGATTGATTTGTAAATGTTGAACCATCATTGAATCTCAAGGGTAAATCCCATTTGATCATGGTGAATAATTCTTTTAATGTGCTATTACATTTGGTTTGCTAGTATTTTATTGAGGATTTTTGCAGCAATGTTCACCAGGGATAGTGAGTTGTCATTTTCTTTCCTTGTTTCCTTTCATTTTTTATTTGAAGAGTGAAAAGGATTGGGTACTAGTTTTTTACATGTGTGGTAGAATTCAGTTGTAAAGCTCTCTGTCTCTGGGGTATTCTTTGATGATAATGATGATGAAGATGATGATTGATTTAATCTCCTTAGTAAATGGTCTGTTTATATTTTTCCATTTCTTCAAGATTTAGTCTTGGAAGATTATCTGGGTCCTAGAATGTTTTTCTAGGTTATATAATTTATTGAAGTATAACTGTTCATAGTGCTCCTATGATTCTTTATATCTTGTGATATCAATTAAAATATCTCCTCTTTCATTTCTGATTTTGAGTCTTCTCTATTTTCTTGGTTATTCTAGTTAAAGGTTTGTTAATTTTGCTTCTGTTTTCTACAGCCCAAGTCTTAGTATCCTTGGTTGCTTTATGTTGTCTTTTTCAGATTTCATTTATTTCTGTTCTAATCTTTGTTACTTCTTCCTTTTGCTTAACGTGGGCTTAGGTTATTCTTTTTTCTGTTATTTTGAGGTGTAATGTTATATTTATTTGAGATTTTTTCTGATGCAGGAATTTATTGTTATAAATTTGCCTATGGGAACAACTTTTGCTTTATCACACAAGTTTTGGAAAATTGTGTTTATATTTTCATTTGTCTCAACATAATTTTTGATTTTTCTTTTGATTCTTCAGGAGCATGCTGTTTAGTTTGTACATATTTATGAATTTTCTAAGATTTGTCCTGTTTTTGACTTCTGGTTTCATACTAACGTGACTGGAAAAGACACTTGATATGATTTCAATCCTCTTAAATTTATTCAGACTTGTTTTTTGGCCTAATATATGATGTATCATAGAGAATGTGTATCCTGTTGGTGGGATATTGTGTATGTTTGTTAGGTTCATTTGGTCTAAAGTATAGCTAAGGTTCAACATTTCCTTATTTGTTTTTGTCTGGATAATCTGTCCATATTTGAAAGTGAGGCATTGAGGTCTCCTAATATTATTATATTGCAATCTATCTGTTCCTTCAGATTCTTTAATATTTGCTGTATATATTTAAATACTCTGATATTGGATGTATATATATATTTACAATTTTAATATTACCTTGATGCATTGATCCCTTTTATAGTTTTTGGCTTAGTGTCTAGTTCATCTGATACAAGTATTGCTATCCTTCTTCTCTTTCCGTTTCCATTTGCATGGAATACATTTTTTCTTCTGTTCACTTTTAGTCTATGTGTATCCATTAAAGTTAAAGAGTTTCCTGTAGGCATCATAGAGTTGGGTCTTGTTTTGTTAATACATTCAACTACTCTGTCTTATGAATAGAGAATTTATATTATAGCAATAATTTATATTAAAGTAATAATTTCTAGGTAGGGATTTACTACTGCAATTGTGTAGTTTTTTCTCTGGTGGTTCTGTAAATATTTTCCTTCTTTCTTCTTCCTTTGCTAATTTCCTTTGTGGGTTGGTGGTTTTCTGGTAGTGGTATGCTTTGCATCTTTTCTATTTGTTTTCTGCATGTACTATAGATTTTTGCATTGTGGTTAGCATGAAGCTGACATAAGACTTTTAACAGGCTATTTCAAGCTGAGAACAACTTGACTTTAATTGCATATAAGCCTATATAGTTTTACTTCATATTTAATATTTTAATGTCAAATTCTAAATCCTTTGGTAATTTGCAGCCTTTAAAATTTAATTTAGATATGGTTATGTTTAATACTTTTGTCTCTTAATCCTCCTACTAGAGTTAAAATTGCTGCATATACCACCATTACAGTGCTAGAGTGTTATGCTTTCATATGTTTCCTGATATTACTCAGCGACTTTTTGTTTCAACTTATCAAAACTCCCTTTACCAATTTCAGTAGTGTAGTCCTAGTGGTTGTGAACTCCCTTAGTTTAATTTGTCTGGGAATATTTTTAATTCTGTTTCGGAATGATTGCTTTGCTGAAAGTATTCTTGGTTGACAGTTTTTCTTCTTCAATGCTTTGAATATATCCATCCCATTTTTTCTTGACTTTCGGGATTTCTCCTGGTAAATCTGCTGATAGTCACATTGAAATTCCCTTCTAAGTGATATGTTTCTTATTTCTTGCTACTCTCAGAGTTTATTATGTGCCTTTGATTTTTGGTAGTTTGATTATCATGTCTTGGTGTATTAAATTTGATTAGAGAAATTTGTACTTCTTGAATGTTGTCATGTTCCTCCACATTTGGGAAGTTTGCAACCATTACTTTTAAAATATGCTTTCCCTCCCCTTTTCTTGTCCTTCTGCAACTCTTCCATGTGTTTGTTGGTTCTCCTGTTGGTGTTCCATAATTCCTTGTTTACTATGGTTTAAATGTAGTTTGTCCCTGCCAAAACTCATGTTGAGACTCAGTTCCTCAAAGGGCATGTATGAGGAGATGGTGACTTTTGAAGGTGATTAGGTCACAGGGATTATTGAATGGATTATTGTCTTTCTCAAGAGACTGACTTAGGTCTCCTGAGACTGGATTAACTCTTGCAGGAATGAGTTTGGTGTCCTAGGAGTGGATTAGTTACCATGAGAGTAAGATTAGACTCGGTGTTTTGGCTTCTTTCACAGGTACCTACCTTCTAACTGCTTATGCATGTGCTTCCTCTATGTAATTCCATCTGCCGTATTATGATGCATCATGAAGCCCTCAGCAGCCCAACCTTGAACTTTCCTGCCTCCAGAACTATAAGCTAAATAGATTCCCTTTTTAATATCCTACCCAGACTCAGGTGTTTTGCTAGAGCAGCACAAAATGGACTAAGATAGCTTTGTAAATTCTTTTTATCCCTCTTCTGTCTGTATAATTTCAAATATTCTGTTTTTAAGCTCACTTATTCATTCTTCTGCTTGTTGAGACTACTGTTTAAGCTTTCTATTAAGTCCAATCATTCTTCATTTCTAGGATTTCTTTTTTCAAAAGTTTTTTCTATTTTTTGATCAAGCTTCTCTTTTCTGTATATTGCTTTCCAAATTTTAATTCATTTTAAAAATACATTCTGGTAGTTACTGAATTTCTTCAAAAGGGGTATTCTGAAATTTTTAGATCATTATTTTTTTAGGATTTGTTCCTAGAGATTTATTAATTTTTTTTTTGTGATGCCATGATTTTCTGATTCTTTGTAATTCTTCTCTACTTGTGTTCATGCCTGCACATTTGAAGAGAACAGCTACTTCTTCCAGACTTACTGGTGTACTTCAGCTGGGATGGACCTTCACTGTTTGGTCTAGCCTTTGAGGTTTACCTCCCTTTCTGGGTTATGCCTGGACTGGTGTGTAAAGCTGAAATCTTCCACTGTTTGAACTCCTGGGAGTGAGAAGAGTTAGCCTCTGTCCTCTGCTGAAACTCAGTCAGTGTCCCCTTGCCTGGGTGGGGCATGAGGTGAGCTTTGAGGCTAGGCATAGAGGCTGGTTATCTGGGGACTCAAGCCAGACTCAACTTCCCATCATTCTTGTGGAGGTGCTCAGCTTGACTTTGCTGGTGGCCTGTACTGTTGGCTGGCATCTATTATTGAGAGCCCCTACTGACTGGGAAACAGAGCTTTCACCAATATCCAAATGTCAGTCATTATGAACTCTGCCTCCTTTCTTCATTTACACCTAACTCCAGGTGCTCTTGCCCAGGCATTTTCTGTGATATTCCCAGGGAAGTAAGACTGGGGTGATCTTTCTGGGAAGCATCTTAAAATGCTAGGGAAGATCAATGTCTACTTCTTGTTTTCATTTCCAAGAATGGAAGCCATGAGTGGAGGACATCCTCTCTGTGAGGGCACTGTGCTCACTTGGGGCAGAGGGAGATGGGATATGGTTATAGTAAAACCATTGTTCTGACCCTTGTAATGGGATTTTTATTTGGTTCTGTGGTCTTTATGAGTGTGGTCCCTAAGTTTAGGGGTTTTTCTCTTTCTCTCATTTTTCTTTCATTCTTTCTCCTTTGCCCCCTGCTGTTTATGTACTGTGGATTGAACCCAGGGATACTCTATCAGTGAGTTACATTCCCTGTATTTTGAAAAATATTTAAAAAATGTAGCTAGAATTATAGACCTTCACAGGTGTGCGTGGCACTTTTGGAACTTTCAAAAAGGTGTTCTTGTTTGTATTTGCTAATTGGACTTTCTGTGGCAGGAGGAGTGAGGTCTTGGACCTCCTATTCTATATCTTATTAATGTTTCTCTGCTATGTCTTTTCACCTTTGTTGCTCCCTGCCGAGCAACAAGGTTTGGTGTATCTCCTCAGGACCCGCCGGAGGAGAAAACGGGGTTGAGCAGGATGATGAGTGTCGGCGGCCAAGGAACCACACCAGAGCTGGGAGGTCTGTCAAAGCGTGAACTCATTTATTAAGGAAGTTACACGGTTTTTATGTAGGGTGAGGGTACAGGGAAATCCAATTAGATTAGAGGTCAGCAATGCATGGGGTGTATATGCAGGCAAGAGTCTCATAGGACTATAAGGCAAGCACCAGTTGATCACGTTCACGGAACTACTGCTAGCCAATCCCAGGCAGTGAGTCAGGCAGCGTCCCGTAAGGGGAGGAGGTTGCCATGAGGGTATTGTCACCCTTGCTGTCGCCATTATAGGGTGTGTCCCCCATACACCTTTACACTTGATCTCTCCCAAGGTTATTTTCATTTGTGGGAGGTTGAAGGATGAGGCCTCCTTTTCTGTCATCTTCCTGAAATCAACTTTTCTCACACATCTTTTATACTTTTAAAATTTTATTTTTAAGTGATGCAAAACAATTATACACACATAAGGGATATGGTGGGATATTCAAGTCCATGTACACAATGTTTAATGATAAAATCAGGATAATCAGCTTTCCATCTCTTTAAACATTTATTATTTCTTTGTGTTTAGAGCCTATGAACTCCTCTTTTATAGCTGTTCATAAAATGTATAATGAGTTGCTATGAACTATATTCATCCTACTGTACTATAGAACCCTAGAACTTCTCCTATCTACTGATTTTGATACCCATTACCCAACTTTCCCCTGTTCCTCCTCCACCCTACATTCTCTAACCTGTAGTAATCACTATTCTACTCTTTTCCTCTATAATATCAACTTCCTTAGCTTCTACGTATGAGTGAGAACTTGTGGTATTTGTCTTTCTGTGCCTTGTTCATTCTACTAATATGATGTCTTCTAGGTTCATCTATGTTGTCACAAGTGACAGTATTTTGCTTCTTTTATGTCTGGATAATATTCTATTGTACATATGTAATACATTTTCTTTATTTACTCATCCACTGATGAGTACCTCAGTTGATTCCATATCTTGGCATTTATGAAAGAGTGCTGAAATTAACATGGAGTGCAGTTATCTCTTTGAAATGACCATTTCATTTCCTTTGGATATATAACCCTAAGTGGGGTAGCTGAATCACATGGCAATTGTTTTTAGTTTTGGGGGGCCCTTCATACTGTTCTCCACAAAGACTGTATTAATTTACATTCTTATTAACAGGATATAATTCCCTCTTTCTTTTCATCCTTGCTGGTATTTGTTATTATATTTCTTATCAAAGCTATTCTTTCCCCCTCTTTTTAATCATGGGTAATTATGAGTTTGACTTTGGACTTCATTTTGAGGTGCTTTTATGGTATTCAGAAGGAAGTTTCAAGTAGTTCCTTGGATTTATGAATCTGGAGTAGAGAGAACAGGTCTGAGGTGGACATAAAAATATGAGTTATTTGCAAATAGATAAGTTATTTCTCTTGGATGAATGGGATCACCTAAGAAAGCATAGAGTGTAAAAAAGACAGGGCTGTATTTCAACCCTTGAGTAATAAAACATTAATTTTCTTGACAGAGGAGGGTGAGCCAGCAAAAGGAGAAAATTATAATATGGAAATAAGAGGAAAGAATGTTTCAGGGAAGGAAAGGAGGAAGGTAGCAACAGTGACATATGTTGTTGAGAAGTCAAAGATAGAGGGCTGAGAAACGTCACATTGGCTTAGCACAAAAGAGGTCACTGGTAACTTCAGCCTTGTATATTTTGTAGGTTATTGAAGTGAAAGTCAAATTTGAATGGACTGAGTTGTGAGTATGCAGCAAAAAATGAAGACTGTAAATATAAAATCTTTCAAAAGATAGATGGTATTGAAAAGGATGTGATAAAGAGATTAGTGCTTAAAAAATTCAGTGGGGAGACTTCTACTTCTGGTAATGACATACAAGGCTGTTTTAGATCAACTTAAGACAGCTAGAAACCTGAACAAATATTTTTAAAAATCTACTTAAAGGCATTATAAATCTATAAGAAAGTTACTGAAATACTTCAGGACCAGAATCTGGGATAGAAGTCTCAGAATAGTGAGTCCAATTTCTGGGACTGATTTTCCCCTGGAGAAATTTGTTTAAATTTGCTGATGATGAGCTGAACAGATTTCAACAGACTCCTGGGTCTGTAAGGCCAATACTTGGAGTTTAGAGTCTTACAAAGCGTAGGGACTCCCATCAGTGTCAGTCTTGGTTTGAAACCACACACAATTGAGATAGTCATTACATGAATAAGAGTGAACCCAAAACAGGCCCAGCTGCCTGGAAATCGAACACTAGCTTTGAATAATTTCAAACCCTGATCAGATTTTGGTAATTTGGGATTGTTTGTACTCCAGTTTGGTTGCTTGCCAGAAGAAATTTAAATCCTCTCTAGGAAGCCAGCATATCCAAAAATTCAAATCATCTCTCAATTTAAAAAAATAATATTTGAAATGTGAGCAAAACCAACCATAAACCATAAAAGTAGATAAGACTTGTATATTGACCAAGGAAGACAATAGACCATAAAAACAAACTCCTGGGTCATTCAGACAGTGGAATTATCAGACATGGACTTGCAATTAACTATTATTGGGGAACTAAAAGATAAAATTAAAATTTCAGCAAAAAATTGGTGATGTGGAAATGAACCAAAAAATGTGTAAATAAACCAAAGAGCAGTTCTAGGGATAAAAAATTAAAATAATTGAATTTAAAGATACAGTATATGTATTTAACAGCAACTGAAAACAGCTGAAAAAAAGGTTAGATGGATCAGCCCAGACAAAACAGAGATAAAAAGATGGAAAATAGATCAAAGAGATTAAAAATCATATGGTATATGGTGAAAAGGTAAAACATATCTGACACTGGAATTCCAAAAGGAGGAGGGGGGAGGAAGGGGTCGGGGAAGAGACTGTGAGAGAGAAAGGAAATGTCAATGGGAGTAGTATTTAAAGAAAGAGTGGCTGTGAACTTTCCAAATCTAATGAAGTTATGAAATCAAAGGTTCAGGAAATACTATGAACATGAAGCAGGACAAATAGAAAGAAAACCACATCTAGGCACATTAGAGAAAAACTACTGAAAATCAACAATAAAGAAAGTAGGCAAAGGAAAATAGCTCTTTTACCATCAGAGCAGCAACAACAATCCTGACAGTTGATTTTTCAACAGAAATACTGAAGATCAGAGGATGAAGACATGACATTGTTGAAGTGTGAAAGGAAAGTGTTTGCCAGTTTAGAATTTTATATGTATTAGGAATGTCTTTCTAAGTTGAAGGAAAAAATAAAGACAAAAATATTTGAGTGAATTTAAATGAACACTCCCTGTAGGTAAACAGCAAGCAAAGATGTAGCAAGAACAGTTAACTTGAGGTCTACTCTCTTAACAAATTTTGAAGTGCACAATACAGGATTGATAATTGTAGGCACATTGTTGTAAAGTAGCTCTTTAGAACTTATTCATTGGTGTCACTGAAACGTATTGAACAGAAACTCCCAATTTTCCCTGCCACAATCCTGGCAACCACCATTCTATGCTTTGTTTCTGGGGGTTTGGCTGTTTCAGATAATTCCTGTAAGGGGAATCATGCTGTATTTTTCCTTGCTTTACTGCCTTATTTCACTTAGTATGAAGTCCTCCAGGTTCATCCATGTTATTGCATAGAGCAGGTTTCCTTCCTTTAAAAACGGAATAATATTCCATTCTATATATAGACAATATTTTCTTTATCTTTCAGTAGACATTTGGGTTGTTTTCAGATCTTAGATATTGTGAACAATGAAGCAGGGAACCTGGGAGAGATCTCTTTTTGAATTCCTGATTTTGTTTCTCTTGGATATATACCAGAAGTAGAATTGCTGGGATATATGCTAGTTCTATTGTTTTTTTATTTTTATTTTTTACAGTGCTGGTGATTGAACCCTGGGCATGATAGACAAGTATTCTACCAGTAGGCTACATCCCAAACCCTTATTTTTTTAATTTTTGAGGAATCTGTTTTTCATAATGGCTTTAACACTTTACAATTCTGTAGATGGTGTCAAAGTATTAAAATTTCTCCATTTTCGCCATCACCAACATGTTGTTTTGCAATATCCATCTTAATAGCTATAAGGTGATATCTCTTGTGTTTTTGATTTCAATTTCCCTGATGATTAGTGATGTTGAACATTTTCATATATCTGTTGGCCATTTGCATGTCTTCTTTGGAGAAAAGTCTCTTCATGTCCATGGCCACTTAGATGATGATGATAAGAATGAGGATGATGATGATGATGATGATGATGATGATTTTGCTGTTGAGTGTAGGAGTCCCTTAAATGATCAGAGATATAGGTTGAAAATATTTTCTCTCTCATCATTCTGCCAATTGTTTCCTTTGGTGTGCATAAGCTTTTTAATGTGTTCCTATTGTCTATTTTTATTTTAATGTTTACACTTTTGATGTTATATTAAAGAAATCATTGCAAAGACCAATATCATGAAGCCTCTTACCAATTTTTTTTTCCTAAGAACTTCATAGTTTCAGATCTTATGTTTAAATTTTTGATACATTTTGAATTTCTTTGGCTTATGTGATATATGTCCAATTTTATTAGTTTGCATATGGATTTTCAGTTTTCCAGCACCATTTGCTGAAAAGACTCTACTTTCCCCACTATGTTTTGGTATCATGTTGAAGACCACATATGTGTATTCATTCCAGGGTGCTCTGTTCTGTTGTTTACATGCCAGTGTCATATTGTTTTGATTATTAGTGTTTTGTGGTAGATTTCTAAATCTGGTGGCATAATTCCTTCAGTTTTGTTCTTGTTTGCTCAAGATTGCTTTGGTTATTTGTGGGCTATTTTGACTCTGTATGAATTTCAGGATTTTTTTCTACATCTGTAAAATTGTCAAGTGTTTTTTTTTTTTTTTTAAAAAAAAAAACAGGGCATGCATTGAATCTATAGAATACTTTTAGACTAGGTAAACCATTCTTGCATGCCAGGTGTAAATCCCACTGGGTCATGTTGTATGATCCTTTTAATGCACTATCTGAATTCTAGTATTCTGTTGAATCTGGAGGGGCATGTGTGTGTGTGTGTGTGTGTGTGTGTGTAGTATAAAAATATCTTAAATGCATATGAAGTGGATACTTATGTATTTAATACATGGAAAGTGGGTAGTAAACATAATTGAAATGTTCTAAAGTCTTCACAGCAGAAGTAGTAAAATATCTTAAAAAGTCAAAGATGTATTATAATCTCTGGGGTAATTAGTAAAACAATAGAAAAAAATGCATAACAATAATGTAAAGGAAAGATAGATTAAAAATTACTTAATGTAAAGGAAGACACAAAAGGAGAGAGACCAGAATATGAAAGATAAGGATTAATAAAATATAAATAGAAAAATATATTTTGAACCAAAAAGAATTATTTCATAGAAGACTTTTCATATGGTGAAAGATTTATGCACCAGAAAGGTAAGTTTTAAGGTTCTATGCACCTAACAACTTAGCTTTGGAATATATAAAGCAAAATTAAAAAGAAATAGTCTGATCCATTATTATAATGGGAGATTTTAATAGCTACATTTTCTAAATGTCCATGCAAAAATTAACCAAAATTGAACATATACTGTGCCATAAAATAAATTTACCTCAATAAATTCAAAGGATTAAAATGAGATGAACTGATTTATTTGACCCAGTGGAAAGAAATCAATCAATAAGCAAAGGATAACTAGAAAATGCCTAAATATATGAAAATCAATTCATATACTTCTAAAAAATTCATGAGTTAAAGAAGAAATCACAATGTAAATTAGGAAATATTTTCATCTGAATTAAAACAAAATTTGACAAATCACCACTTGCAGAAAATAGGTAAATATATGTATGGGGGAAATTTCTGTCTTTAAATACAAATATTAGAGAAGAAAAAGATTAAAGTAAATGATCACAGAATCTATTTCAAGAAATTAGGAAAAAGCATAACAAATTAAACTGAAAGATAGTAGAAGGAAAAAGTAATAAATATTAGAGCAGAGATCAGTAAAAACGTTTCTTAATGTGCAATAGAGATTGATCAACTGGAAGTGATTTCTTTGAGAAGAATAATTAGTGATAAGTAAATGTAAGCAAAACTGAGTAACAGAATGAGAAAGATACTAGGATGAAAAATAGGACTTCTCTCTATCACGTACAGATGTTATACATACATTATGAATATCTTCATGCCAATATATTAAAAATATTGAGATGAAGTGAAAAAACTTCTAGAAAAATGCAATTTACCAAAACAAGAATAACATAGAACATAGAATATAACATAGAATAACAAAGAATTCTATAAGGATAAAAAATAAGTATCAGTAATTGTAACCCTCATGCAGAGAAAAATCCAGGCGCAAATGACTTTTTAGATGTTTGTTAATTACTTCAGGAAAAAAAATACCAGTTTTACACAATCACTTTTAGTGAATAGAAAAAGAAGAGGAATCTTCCTGTTCTATTTTTTAAATAAAAAGGACAACAGATTATATATCAGTTCACTTAAAATTTTTAAACTTATCTTGTAAGTTTAATTTTTTTCTGAAAATATTTTAATAAAGTTTAGTGTATTTCAAAATTTTAGAGTTCTAGTCAGTTCATTTCTTGAATTTTCAAAAATAATCATTTTTCTTCAATTCAATTGATAGATTTCTTTCCTCTGTTCGTTCTTAAACTATTTTCATTGAATCATATATAAAATAATTTACAGATGTATTCCCATTAGCATTTAAAGTGCAGTTTTCAATTTTAGCAAGTGAACAAGAGACTGATAATAAATGCATCTTTCTGCCTCTGGGCTCACATTTATAGTAAGCAGTTCCTTTGCCTTTTAGAGGAGACACCTACTGCATAAATGAAAAAGAAATTAACATTAGAAACTTTTCTTCATTAATGACTTGTGTGAAATTGTGAAGTCTTCTGTTTTTGAGCAGAGTTGAAAACATCCTTGATGTATAAGTTCAGTGACTGCTTCTGGAAGATACCTACTTGAGCACATGATTTCAAAGTTTGTCTGCATAAGCAACCACTTGATTTTTGTTTCCAGTTTGTATAACGTGACCTTGATCGCTCTATTGTCTTCATTTTAATAAAGGATAGCAGTGAGACACTTTTATATATGAAAGGATATTTTTATATTTTTTAGAAATTCTCAGTTTGGATCTTTACTGAAAATGATAAAAGGTGTTTAGGTAGATACATACATAAACAACTTCTACATTAAAAATATAGATTAAGAGGAAATATTAATGGAGAGATGAAGCATCAGTTGGTTCATTCCTTTTCTCAAACATGAAGTTATTTAAAAAGGGCATCAGAAACTTGAATGATTGCATCAATGAGAGGATGTATACAAAAGGGGGCACCTTGTGTAAGAATAGACCAAAGAAACCAAAAAGAGGGGCATGAGCATGGCAGGTACCCTGTGAAGTTCAAGAATGTTGTTGGCCAGGATGCTCCTTTGTTTCCATCACGTTACAGTCCCTTGCACAAGAAGGATATTCAAAACAGAATGGAAAGTTCTCAGTCCCGGTCATTGTCTTTGAACCTGTGAGTAACAGGCTCTCCTCTCTTATGACAACTTGCACTCATAGGTTCGTATTTTCCCCTAAGATTGCCTTTCCATGACAGGTCTCGATTTCAGCATGTTAGCTAAGAGGAAGGGCTCGCCTTTGGGTACTCTGTCCTTCCCAGCACTGGGTGCTTTCTCTGTGTGATGCTGTGGAATTGTGATTTGGCCTGTCCTCTGGCCCAGCCAGGGAGCCCTGGAGGGTAGATTGACCAGTATTGGTTGGTGGGAGTGGGGTGGGGTGGGTGGCAGTGTGACAGAATGGAAAGAGTCCTTATTCAACTAAAGATTTTATTTGATTTCCCTTAAAATATTCATAAGACTTCCTCTAGGAAATTCATAAGACTCAGGGCCTTCAGAAAAATTACCAAACTGTGACTTTGTGAAAATCAGATACTCTTTTGTTGCAAAGGTTGGCAAACTTTCTGTGAAGAACCAGGCAAGTATTTCCAGCTTTGTGGTCTACATGGTCTTTGTCATTTCCATTCAACTCTCACATTGTAACAAAAACAGCAGTGGACAATCTGTAAACAAATGAATGCAGCTGTGTTCCAGTCAAGCTTTATTTACAAAACAGGTGCAGGGGCCCGGATCTGGCCATGGACCATACATAGTTTGCCTACTTGTCTTTTATCCATGAGATCCTTGGGAGACCCAAGGGTATAGTTTGTGTAAATCTTTTTCAGGATAAGGTAGAAGGAGGGGTGGTCTCTGGGTACTCAGAATGACTGGTTTTCCTTATGATAAGCTCCAAGAGTCACCTTCATTAGCTGTTACTTCCTGTCCCACCTCCCCTTCCCCCTGCATCTAAATTCTACGAGTAGGAAGGCATGGGGAAGAATTAGAATCATTAGAATTGGACTTGCAGTGGCAAGCAGCATTTAATCCCTGCCTGTAACTAATTGTCCTCAAGTCATCATTTCCCCTGCTTTAAAAAATAGAACAGTGGTACACTTTGTTATCCCATAGCCAGGTAGAGGCTGTTTCCCAACCTCTGAATCAAGGTGTGGCATTGACCTAGTTCTTTTAGAATGTCAGAAGATGTGATGGGTGAAATTTCTTCGAAGGAAATTTGCTAGGCTTTCCGCACTTATCTTTACTTGTTCTTCTGGTTTGGAACCCTGACAAGGCACCAGGGAGCCAATTCCACCCAGTCACTGAGGCCTGTGGCACAGAGAAGGGTAGGTTACAACATGGAAGGAAGCCAAATCCCTGAATGCCGGCGTGGACTGGAGCCGCTCACTCTGGTAGCTCACCTGTCTGCCCCATACTGCAAATTGGTAGAAAATAGCATCATTTAATTTTTAAGTCACTGCATCATTTGGTCTCTTTGGTATGGAAGCCTAGCTTATGTCCTAATTGAAAAATTGACTTTGAGAGAGTTATTTAACCTCTAGCTTCCTCAGTTGCCTCATCTGCAAAAGGAGGAAAACATATTGCTCATCTCCTTTACAAGATTATGGTGATGGTTATGCAGAGAGGTGAATATTAGAATATTTGTCGGTCTGCCTAGCACTTACATGAAGTCTAGAAAGTATGGATTTTTAAGATAGAAAAAATGAAAACTGGTAACCTATTTTTTTTTTCCTGGGTAATAACAAGGGTGACCAGTTTTCTTTAGGATCAAGAAGCTTTTGGGAGGTATAACTTTCAATTTTAAAACTGACATAATCCCAGGAAAGCTGAGGCAAGTTTTTCACACTAACTGGAGGCTCAGCGCATGAGATTTTCAGTGCTAAAAAGAAGACTGGCCCAGGGAAACTGGAAAGAGTTGATTGCTCTAATCATTACACACCAGCTGGAGAAGTCCTTTGAAATAAGTGATAATTCTGTGTTTGAAATAACATGCATCCAAAAATCCTTCTCCAGATCTCATGGGGATTTAACCCACTGGTGCCCACTCTACAATTTAAGTAGTTTTTATTTGAGACACTCATTGTTGCAAATCAGAAATACTTGTTACATACCTCTGCCATTACTAGCAAGGTCATTGCCCCCTGAAGAAGTAGATGTTGTCATCCTTCTGTGGTATGGGAATGTGGCAATAACTAAATGCTTACTGGATTCTTTTGGGTAACTTTATGACCAAATATAGCTGACTCTTGGGGATTTCATCAACTGTTCCACACATTGGGCTGATGATTGAAATATTGGTTGGCTTTCATTCAGGGAGGGGAGACCAGAATACAGCTCATTTATTTTTAAGTACTGTGCTTACTGGGTCACTATGGTTCATTGCTGATGGTCTATCTGAAATTGGATTTTGAATTTATTTAGTAATAAACTGAATTGGTGTTTTGTCTGGGCAAGAACTTGGAGGATAAAATGTTACTGAAGTTTTCTTGATGTGACTTCCTTCAGATTTTACTGATTTTTACCCACTCCTCTGGAGTATGAAGAGAATTACAATTATATTCTGGGTCAGGTCAAACTCACTCCTCCAGATATGACTCAGTGTCTCTAGTGGTCACCTGAATATTAAATACGTGCATCTTACATCTTGGAAGCAAAGTGCCCTGGGGTAATGAGGTAGGCCAGGATTGCATGGCCTCTGCAACCACTATTCACCTTTAATTCTGGAACATTTTTTTTTTTGTCTTTCTAACTTTTATAGTAACTTTTTCAAGAGAGTTTCCAAGATTTACTGGCATTATCTCTAGAAATACCTGGAAGAAATCTTCATCTTAAGTGAAATCACATGTGAACCATAGCCCCTTGGGCAGCACTAACAAAGAATACTATACAATCAACATCAAGTGGAAATCCAGTGTGACCATAGGATTGTGAAGGTCACTATTGAGGATTAAATTGGACTGATTACCATAAGGGTGTCCTGTACCTCCAATTTTTCAAAGCTTCATACTCAGCCAAGAAAAATGGAATTTCTCAAATATAGAAGGCTGGCGTATGAGTGTTGCATGTAAGCAGGAAGTCCAGGTCTGTCTGGGGAAGGAGTTATCTAGTTTTACAGACAAAATTGCTTTTTCACTGATAAAAGCTGTCCCTTTCTTATCAAAGAGATATCTTGGCTATCTTTGCCAAAAAAAATCAATCTGATGAAGTGTTGCATGCTCTTACTGAGTTTCTCCTGAGCACCATATTGTTAAGACATTTGCTTGTGCTTTATTTATGTATGGTAAAGTGCAGGCCCTTAGAATAACTTTCTGGGGTCAACAAGTGGACTGTTTTTATCTAGATAAAGGGAATGTAATTTCTTAGAAATTTGCTTTCTTCATATTCAATGGTAAGAAAATGTTTTTATTATAGTAATAGAGCCTTAAGCTACACATACAGGATTTTTAAAGGAGCCTATATGGCAAGAGACATTATTTTCTTGTATTTTGAGGTTTAGGAAGTTTCTGTAAAATTTTCTGTTTCAGAACATTTGAAAAATTTAAATGAGATGAATACTTCTGGCATTCTGATAATTTTACAAATGTATTAAGAAAAAGGAGCAGAGCAAAAAAAAAAAAAAAAAAAAAGAAAAAAGAAAAAGGAGCTAAAATAGTTAAGGGTTGCATAGATTGAGAAACTGAAAGAAAAATAATGTTATCTCTTTTAAAAATTTCATTGCCAGTATTTATTAACTTGCTTATCTTACCAGCATTGGTTTTTCTTGGGCTTCTGTTTTCTTACCTCATATAAAATTATTACAAAGGTTTGCTGTGAAAATTAAATGGTTAAAAAGTTAATCATAAGCCTCTTGACAAGGTGTTTGGGACATAGTAAGAACTCGATAAATATTTCATATTCTATCAGTAATATCAGCATTATCCAGTGGAAAAATAACCTCTAGCTTAGGAGCTGCCAATAAAGAAATTATATCTAGTTGGAAAGATAGGGTTCTAGCTTGTGGACTTCTCCATAATATTTGGTGTCATCAAATGAGTCATGGGTGGGTCACATTTCTGATTCTATATAAACTGTAAATACTGCACTAGGTAAATCAGACTTTAGGTCAGTGGGTGGACCAGAGAACAGAGATTTGGAGAATAGGGGCAGAGGCTGAGTACCCAGTGTTATGATTTAGATATGGTGTCCCCCAAAATCTCATGTGTGAGACAATGCAAGAACATTCAGAGGAGAAATGATTGGGTTGTAACAGTCTTAACCCAATCAGTGATTCAATCCCCTGATAGGGATTAACTGAGTGGTAACTGAAGTGGTAGGGTGTGGCTGGAGGAGGTGGGAATTGGGCGTGACTTTGGGTATATCTGGCAAGTAGAGTCTTTGTCTACTTCTGAATCATCATGTGCGCTGGTTTTCTCTGCAGTACTCTATTACCATGATGTTCTACTTCACCTTGATCACTGAGGAATGTGGCTGTCCTTCTATGGACTAAGAACTCTGAAACCATGAACCCTCGAATAAACTTTTACTCCCCTAAAATTGTTCTGGTCAGATCTTTTGGTCACAGCAGCTAAATAGCTGATGAAAACACCCAGAAAGCAAATAAGAGTATTCACAATTCAGAGGAAAGAAATGCAAGACAAACAATTCAGGGAGCAGTTCATGGAGAAAACTGATAGAAAAAAACATGAAGAGTCAAGCTGGGGAGCAAGACAAGTTTACAGGAACATCCAACTTGGGCAGGTTTTCTCCCCATGTCGTTCTGTGCTTTGTCCTTTCATAGATCTAGAGATCTCCTCTTGGTGTCTCCCTTGGCCTTTCTGTGACCACTAACATCAGTGCACTGGTGTAGTTGGAAAACCTTTAAGGAGGAGGTGGGACTCTAACTAAACCTTGAAAGACAGGAAGAAGCTCGGCAACATGATGAGGAAACAGAATTGCATGTCAGATTGGAGGAAAATGACCACCAAGAACATGTACTTGGGGCCCAAGGAGCGGATTCTATGGAGGTGCAGGGGTTTGACATAAGGGAGTAATAGTGTGATACATGAGCTGAAGCCATACTGTGGTCAACTTAAATGATCAAATCTGGATTTTATTATTTAGGCAGGGCAAAGTATTGATAAGTGGGAAGATTGCCTATCTTTCTCCTTCCCTTATTTCCTCCCTCCATGTTTTGTTAACCCATATACAATTTCTTGTCTTATGGTTTGATGAATCAGTGGCCAGAGAACACATACCACAGTAATATCTGTCAAAGTGGCTGGCCATAAAATCTCCACTTTTTGTGAAGTTCCATATTCTTCTATAGGGTACTTTCAATGAAGGTGACTAATTTTTCCATTCAGATTCACCTTATAGTATTTGGGGACAGCCAGATTATATTTTTTTCTCTTTGGGGGAAAAAACAATTAAAAGGATAAAGAAGAAAATATTTACAGTGGATTTTTTTCTGAAAAGTGTTTACAGGTGCATTTTAGTTCTTTTGCATATATAATAAGTGAGAAAATCAGCGAATATTATCTTTTCCTTCAAAAACTATTCTGAAATCTTTGTCTTTTAATTGGAGCATATAGTCTGCTTACATTTATTGTAATTACTGATATGTTTGAATTTATTTCCATTATTTTTGCTTTTAGTCTGACCCTTTTCTGTTTATTTTCTTCTGGATTGCCTTTTCTTTTTTAGTGGAACTAGGACTTGAACCCAGGGCCTCATACATGTTAGGCAAGCACTCTATCACCTCTTTTTAAAAAACAATTGAGACAGGGGTCCTTGTTAAGTGACCTAGGCTGTTCTCAAACTTGTGATCCCCTTGCCTCAGCTTCCTGAGTAGCTGGGATTACAGATGTGGGTCACCATATCCATTTCTTTATTGATTTTTGAGATCACTTTTATTATCTACTCTTTTAATAGACATTCTACTTTTCTAGTGATCATTGTGAAACACCTAACTTATCAAAATCCAAAACCAATCAATTCTCTGTTCAAATAAAACATTATAAAACATTAAACCTATTTATCTGAATTAAACCTGAATTATATTCTATTGTTATACATTTTATTTTTGTTTACTTGTAACCTTACAATTCTTGATCATTTTTACTTAATGCAGTCCATGTCAGTGTAATTTTACCTATACATTAATCATATTCTTTGCTCTTCGTTTTTCTTGTACATCTAATCTGCCATCTGGAATCATCTTCCTTCTTCTTGAAGTCATTTAAAATTTCTTTCTTCTGGTATTAAGGTTTCTAAATCTTTATTTGTCTGAAAATGTCTTTATTTCACTTTCATTCTTGAATATCTTGCTAGGTATGGAATTGGAGGTTAGCAATTGTTTTCTTTCAGTACATTAAAGACTTTTTTCTGTCTTCCATAAATTTTGATATAACAACTACCTCCCTGAATATACTTTCTTTTCTCTCTGATTGCTTTTAATATCTTCTCTTAGGCTTGTTCTAAGCCGCACTTAGAAGTTCATCCACATCTAAGTGTGGCTTCCTTTTAGGTTTTCCTGCTTGAGATTTTTTGGCCTTCCATCTATGTATGAACTGAAAATAAATCTTTCTCTCAACCCATTCCCATTCCTATAATCAGGACTTCAAGAAAAATGCCCAGCTGTGGAATAGAGGAAAACTAATGATAATTATTGAAACATTGTAACCACAAGTCTCTCTCTGTCATGTCAGCCTAAAAGCAATGCTACTTGAATGGTCTGACAAAAACCTAAAAATTAAGTTTAAAATGGTCAGACTGGAAAACCCCCTCCCCATGGTTTCTGGCAGAAACACATGCAAATCCCTACTGGGGGAAATCACTATCATTCCATTCATGAAAACAAGAAACTAACTGTCATAATTCATTGAACATTCAGGGGAAAAAATTGAGTGAGAACAACAGAAACAATACAATGGAAATGGAAACACAGAGATTTCAGATACTGCCATTTTTAGGCATCAAATATAACAGTTTTTACCACATTTTTATGTATATTTTTTAGTTGTAGGTGGAAACAATACCTTATTTTATTTTATTTTATTTTATTTTATTTTATTTTATTTTATTTTATTTATTTTATTGGTACTGGGGATTGAACCCAGGGGCACTCCACTACTGAGCCACATCCCCAGGCCTATTTTATATTTTTTATTTAGAGACAGGGTCTCACTGAGTTGCTTAAGGCCTTGCTAAGTTGCTGAGGCTGGCTTTAACTCGCAATCCTCCTGCCTCAGCCTCCCAAGTGCTGGGATTATAGGCCTGCACCACTGCGCCCGGCTTTATTTTATTTTTATGTGGTGCTGAGGATCAAACCCAGGGCTTCATGCATGCTAGGCAAGCGCTCTACCAATGAGCCACAACCCCAGCCCCTATTTACCACATAAAGAAATAAAAGACAATTTTAGAATTTGTGGAGGAATATAAAACTGTAAAGAATAATCAGACTGGATTTAATCTGAAAAACAAATTATTTGAAAACACTAATGTATTTAATAGCAGATTTGATTATTTTCTTCAAAGCAGACCTGTCTCTGGTTCCAGTTTTGGTGGTGTGGTGGTGTTTGAACTTCTGTGAATGCCACTACAAGACAACTCAGCTAGTTGGATGTTATCTGGAAGAAAGATGCATCATTATTTCACACTTTTTGATATAATTCCAGAAAGCCTTGGGAATTCTATGTAGGCAAAACACTGCATCAGGCACTCTAAGGAGATAACAAAAATGGACATACATGGTGTATGCTTTCCAGAAATCTCCAATAATGCAGGAATAAGGCACACATTCAGAATGCACAGATATAAAATAGACTGTACATGTTACATATGAATTAACAGTATACAGGCACACCACATGAAGTTTGGGGCAAATATTCTAAAGGAAACATTTTGTGACAATTGTTTTCAGAGGAGTTTATTTAGGAAAAGTGCTCTGATTTTTTTAAAGAGAAATTTTCTAAAATTAATTGGATTGGAAATTGAGATCCCAGTTTCCAATTGTGTCCTGAATGAATTGCCCTAGTTTGGTCACAGCAAGAAATTTGTTGGTTGTGGTGAAGAGTGAAAGGGAGGAAAAGGAGAGCGTGGGAGGAGAGGGCATGAATGGGCAGATGGCAGTGTTGCTGGCTTCTCAACATATTTCCTTCTTGTGAAGCCCTTCAACAGTGCCCACAAAGATGGTGAACCTAGACTAAGTTGTGTGTTCTGGCTCTGGTGAGGCAAATGGAGATAATTCAGATGTAGAGTATAGGCAGCAGAGTAAAATGGAGGCCGTAAGTCACAGGAATTCCTGTATGTGATGGGATAAGGAGTATAGGATAAGGAGTTGGAGACTGGCCAAGTTTAACTACAATTCTGAGGAGAAATAGACCTCAGAAGACATCTGGATAATGGTAAGAAAGCTCTTGAAGGAATAGCTGGGACCTTGAAATATGGGCTGGACTTTAGTAGGAAGCTATGGAGAGAAGAGGATATTCCAGGGGGAGGAATGGGTGTGAGCAAAGGCACAGTGGCCAGCCACTGAACATGCCTCTTGTGTTGCATAAGCCAGGAGAGGGAAAGCACAGACTGGGTCCCAACCTGAAATGGGGCCATTAAAACAGAACCCAGGACTTAAAGTCCCTTGCAGTCCCCCTAATATGTAACTCCTTCTCATCTTTCTATTGCATTTGGAACCTGGATCTTTGTGACTTCTTTTTCTGTCAGGTTGTCCCACAGGCTTGCTTTCTGCCTTCTTCAAGCAATGGTGGAGGCAGACTGAGTTTTGAGAATGGGGTGCCCAAAGCTGTCAACTGCACAATGCCACGTCTCCTGGTTGTGATTAAGTTGTCGTTTGGCACATTTTTGTGTAGATGTGGCTTTCTGCAGCACCTCAGGAGATGTCAAACTCTATAACTGAGCCCTGGGACCAAAGCACTTATGCACAAGCAAACGAAAGCAGACCCGTCACTGGGCTCTGCCCCCTGAAATATGGCTGCCCACATCTTTGAAATTCACACACCCCACTGTCTATCATCCCCCATCGACTTTCCCTTGCAGATGCCTGTCAGCTCATATGCAACCTGAATCGCTTGACATTGGGGAAAAAGGTGAAGTAAAAGTGCAATAAAACCCAGTGTAGACTAGCAGTGCACATGAACGTGATACTCCAGTTCAAAGAACAAGGTCTGAAACAGCCTAGAGTTTCTGACAAACATGTAATTAATGACTATCAAATGCTTTTGATTAAAAAGCAGACTCTAAGGCTACATGGAAGGCAACTTTTTCTAATATATATATGTTTAAAGGTAAGGAAGTTACTTGTATCTTTGGGGGGTATTTAGCAGCCATAGAAGCATTGGGTCAAGGAGTTGGAAATTCATCCAAAGCTGCGTCACATTCTGTATTTGATTTGCAAACATAGTTTCTCCTTCACCAAGTGACCACTCAACTGAAGTCAAAAGTTATCTGATTACAGGAAAATAACCTGATCATTCTGATTACTGTAAATATTTTGTAAGCCTGTTTCAATCAAGCACCCTCAGAAAATTTCCATGTTTTCATCTTACTGTTTATATACAACTTGGGTAATACTTCTCCAGTTTGGGAAGAGCTATAAGTTAAAAAGATGTCTTTCGGGGTTTACAAAATTGCTTGCAATTGTTTTGCTGTATTAGAGTCATAGGCCATCCCAATGTGGCCCCAGTCTAATACGATGCATTTGTGATGCATAATGTGTTTAGAGGTAAGATACAGAAAATTCCTTCATGCTAATTTCCTGCCCATTTGTAATTGTTAGATCTTAAAATTCCTCATATATCTCTGTCAGGTAGATAAAAGGCCCCGATTACTTAACCACTGCTCAGATATTTCACACACCTGGTTTTAGGTAACATTTCTATAATAAGAAGAGAAGTCAGTTTAAGGAACCAAAACAAGAAAAATGCTTCCAGTTTGCAACATCAAATTTTATTGCATTGGGTCGTAAACAACCCCAATTAGTGAAGCATGTTTGCAGTCAAACCTGCCCTTTTGAAAAGCAGTTGTGTGTACATTTCCCTGGGAGCAGATGGCAATTGTGTAAAATCCTTGCTCTGTCCTTAGTTCTGGAGATTTATAAGGAGGGTGGGGCCATGTTTACCAAGTCTGCTGCCTTCCTCCCCAGATCAATTCCTTGTCCGAGTCCAGTCAGACCTCTGGAAGGGGTTAAGTAGGAGTCCAGAGGGACCACTTGACATCTGTTCCACTTACAACTTTTTGATCTTGTTGTTTTGTCTTGTAAGGACAGGCCCACGATGAAGTATTTGTGTGTGTGGGGAGGGGCGGGAGGGAAAGAAACACTTTAGGCATGGGAGAGAATTAAAACAACTCCATGATAACAGATAAAAACAAACTAATTTAAAAAAATGTTTTTAAAGCTTGGATGGGATTACATGACTTGAAGTCATAATAGGAAGGAAAACACTGGAGTCTCAAGTGTGAAACCCCTTGTGAACAGAAATGTGAACCATGTGGGTGTTTTGCTATCATTAACCAACACTGTAGTGTGGATGTCCATGAAAACTAAATTATGTACTTTACTTTGAGCCACAGTCCCTGGAGTTAACAGAGTCTGCTGCCTGGGATCTTGTTCTTTATTTTGCAAAGACACACTGAATGCCAACAAGAACATGCGGGAAGCTTAGGCAGAGGTGGGAGGCAGATACTATGCTGGGGACCCAGTAACTATCAGATTTGCCATTTGCATCATCTTCCTTGGTGAGGTGGGAAGAAAAATTGGTGAAACTGTAAGGCATCCAAGAGCCTGCAGTGTTATGAACCACCTTGAAGCATAGGAAAGAAAGGTGACAGAGCTGTCAATGCTGCTGTAACCACAGGAATGTGGGGCAGCAGTGGAGCTGCTATCTCAGCCTTTGCATCCCCTGATACCACCCCTGGGTAGCTACACCCCTACTCTTGATCCTAGAAGACCTGGGTGTGGTGAAGATGGCCTTGGCCAGGGGCTTTTAGTATCAACAGGACTCCTTCTCCTGACTCCTAAATTGAGTCTCTGATTGTGCTTTGCCCTTACATCTCTCAAAGAAATGAAGTTGCAGGACCAGCAGAAAGCTGTCGGGAGGAAGGCTATGGTGACCCTTGCTGTGTGCATTCCACTTTTGTATGATGACAAAACCTACAATGGGGCTGTTTTCCTTTGGGCTGAGTGTGTTCTCTTGGTCTACTACACACATCCTACCCAGCTGTTCTCAGACATGCCCTGGATTGGTCTGTCTGAATCTTCCTAATACAGCACCTAATTGTGGATGTGGAGCCAAGGACCGTCATGTCCAGGGTTTCCAATAGAGAGCTTAGAGAGTCAGAAGAAGGAAAGGGTAACCCCACCAGGATGTGTGTCATGTGAAGATCTGCAAGTCCAACTTCTGAGGGTTGGTGTAAAGGAATCTAACTCCAACAGCACCTTGGGACTGCATAGTCGCAAAATGTCTGGAATAAGTAACTGACAAGAAATTGGCTTTTCCTTGGGCACAGACCTAGCAAGTGGTCAAGATAAGATTTCCCTAACACTGGAAACAGTTATTCTAAAGCTCATTGCTGAGTCTTAAGGGGTTGGGGGCTAAGTGGCTTTTCTATGCTTAAGAGTTCAGGTCTAGCAGAGGAGTCTGTCAGCCCCTTAATGACAGTTTGTCTATTCCTAGAGGTGAAAGGTTTGCATTGTCCAGTGAATTATTCAGGGAACAAGGCATGGCCAGAAGTGACCACTGTTTGGTGGAGCTTGACCATGTTACATATTGGTGATCCAGCTGTCTTGGATATCCATCCCCAAATCCTGGATTCTGAGTCCGGCCATCTGGAAAGGGTGCAGGATTGGGCCTCTGATGCCCTCACCTGCCTTTCATGTCACCTGGAATCTGCTCAGTGAGGTCTCCCGTGAGGGCTTAAAACTAATCTTCCATAGTTTATGAGCCCAAATACATTTGCAGTGAGGAAGACCCCAGCTGACCAGCGGCTTAAACAAATGTTGCTCTCTGTGGCGTTCCTACAGCGAGACCCGAGTTCCACATACATGATGTAAGCGAGAGCAGGGGCAGGCCTCTCTCCCACACGTGGCTCAGAAATCATTTACAAAGCAAACAGGAAAGACAGCCCTGGGCAGGCGACTTTTCCTTTCACTCCGGGCCAGGCCTGCACTCCTGGGCCACTCCTAGAGGGCTCGTCTGATCTGAAGGTGCAATTGAAAACAGGTGTCCACCCTGTGCCTATAAAATATATACTGGCAATGGGGGAGATCCTTAGAAATTCTTTCAACTGGTAGAAATATGGAGACAATTCCCAAATCTGACTTTGCCTAGATCCTTCCAGACCTCCAACCCCATCTTTCTTTGAAAAAAAGATTTTACAAAAACTTCCAGGGAAACTGGGAGCATATGGTTCTACCACTCCATTCTGTAGAAAGAAATGTGAAAAGGATTAGAGAGACTGTCAAGACGTCAGGCCGGCCCTTGTATGACTGGAAAAGTGGCTCTGTCTCCTGCCTTGCCCCTCCCCCACATCAGAGTGACCTAAGTGACCTTGGCCTCTGAGCGGTGGCAACTGTGATTTGGATACCAGATTTACCCGATTTCTATTTAGCAAACAAATGGAATGTACTGCTGCATTGTGTTTGGGATAAATACCTGATTAAATTCTCTTAAAATATGACAATATTGCCAATAAAGGCAAGAAATTTCAGCTGGGCCAGGTCCCACAGGCATGAGGATTGGGTTTCCTCTTTATTTGTTGTCAGCAAGTGCTCCTGATCTTTCCTACCTTGCAAGTTCGTTAAGCATTGGTGGAACAGGGGGCTACTGACAACGCAGCTGTATTTCATTTGTAGATAATTGATGCAATAAATGTAATAACCAAACGAGATATGTTGACTCATGAGCTAATTTGGGTGTAGATGTTACAGCACTTGTGCAGCTGGAAATGTTTCCATCACACAAATTTGTTTCAGATACATGCAGCCCTGGTCCTGTCCTCACTGAAACAAAACAAAACAAAAAAATTATTCTGTGTCTAAAAATATAAAAATATCTGTTCACATGTTCATAAGTCATAGTCAGTCTAAACACAGCTTGAAAGAATGCAAATATCAGAATTCATTACACGGACAGGTGACATTAACCCCTTACACACTGAAGGTGCCAAATGAAGATCCTCAGATCTGGTTTCCTTAGGTACTTTTGTTCTGGAAACCTGAGGAACTTCAGCTAGAGAGGTGTGGATCTGCTGTTCTTTTTCTTCCTCCTTTTTTTCCATATATTTCCAAAGGTTTCTCACCTGTTATCTTCTCTGATATTGTTAGCCCAGGCAATCTGAATAATTGTGTGTGGGAGACAAAGTTGTGTGACTTTAAACAGGGGATGTCTTGGAATGGAAGCTTTGGATAGAAAGGAGTTTGTCATACACAAGGGACCCCATTGAAAGATTCCCTTACAATCATACATTGAGAGCCTAGAGCGGAGGTTGCTAAATGGTGGCCCATGGGCTACACTCTAGTTTACTGCCTGTTTTTATGTAGCCCTTGAACTGAAAATAGTTTGTACATTTTTAAATGGTTGCAAAAAAACAGAGTAAGACTATTTTGTGATACACGAAAATTAAGTGAAATCCAAAGGTTAATGAATTTTAATTCAAATAAAGTTTTGTTAGAACACAGCCATGCTTGTTATTGACTATTTTCTATGGCTGTTTTGGTGGTGGTTGAAATGTTATGTAGTCCCTTAAAGAACAACCTCTGGCCTAGATGAAAACACTGCTAGGTTGTGCAAGTGAGGAAAAGCTAGGCTTGATTGTGCTGTATTCTAAAATAAAAGTTTTGTATTTTCAATTAAGCACACAGGGAGAGCAGGTTAACTGACCATTGTCTGCAGGGGCGCTTCAAACAGAACTGGACAGGAGCACTGCCATTACTATTATTAGGAAATAATAAGGTATTTTAGAGGCACATTTCAGTTTCCTTGACTAACTTAGAAACCAATGAACTTTTTTGGGGGGTGGGGACCAGGGATTGAACTCAGGGGCTCTCAACCACTGAGCCACATCCCCAGCCCTATTTTGTATTTTATTTAGAAACAGGGTCTCCCTGAGTTGCTTGGCTTCTTGCTTTTGCTAAGGCTGACTTTGAACTTGTGATCCTCCTGCCTCCTGAGTTGCTGGGATTATAGGTGTGCACCACAGTGCCAGCTGAAACCAATGAACTTTTAATTGATGAATTTCAACTATTGTTGCAACAAACATTATACAATTAACATTCAATCTATTTTTCTTCATTATCTGGAAGAAGAATTAAAAGTTTGTTGTATAAATACTGAGCTTGTTCGTACAGATACAAAACTTCAGTTTCTGAAGTTAGTATGAAATGTTCTTTGTAAAAAAAAGTTATCAATCATGCTAAATGTTTCAGTGTGAGCTTTTGCTATATAATCATAGACTTTCAGTTTAATAGCCCCCCTGAAAGATTTCTAAAAGAGATTTCTCTTTGTGTGAAAAAGGAGAGAAAATATTTTTATTTATGTAGTCATAAATCTGTCAACCTAAACTTTTCTTCTCACTTCTTCAATGTTTATATCTTAAAAAAACAAAAATATGCAAATGCATAAAATATTCACTGTTACTTGTTTCACTGAGTATGGGATTATTTTCTTGGAATGGGGATTGGGGAATCTTGTTTGCTGTGTGTATAACAAAAGGTGACAGAATATACCTATGCTTGCACTAAAAAAAAAATGAAAGTGTGCATTTTCTTTGTTTCTGTATTTCACTGGTTTTCTGTAAGTTGCCTTTGTTCTTTGGAGGTAGCTCTTAGTATGCTCTTTTGCTGTCTAGGCAATTCCATGACAGAGGGAAAAGTTCCTGTAGGCTGACAGTGCTGTACTAGTGTGTACACATAAATTTTAAAATAATTAAAATTCAAGATTGTATGCTCTAATCTAGTCCCTCCTTCCCCCCATCCTTCCACATTTAGTGTCTGTTATGGGTAATACAGTATTGCCCCTTGGTGGCCCTTTTCTCATTGTCTAGGATGGGAAATCCCTAAGGACCCCTTCAATGGAAGTCATGCATGAACTTAAGTAATACAGTGGATATTAAGTACACCAAAAATCTTGCTAGGTTTAAGATGGGCTTTCTCCTTTAATATTTTTACACTTTTACATATATTTTTCCAGTTCCCAAAAAGAGTATAAACATTAGATTTCATGCATCCTAAGTATGCTTACTAGTTGTAGATTTTAAACCAAAACACTAGAATTTTTCTCTTTCTCTATACTAGGGGGTTTGGATTAATACTCAAGGTACCATGTCCAGAAATTGGTCTGGAGTTTTCATTTGATTTCAAACTGAACTCATGTTACTCTCATTGAAAATTGTACTGACAGGCCTATACACATAATTTATGATATTTCCTATCAAGATGTTTAGCTGAATTAGAAACATTTGTGAACAAGGCCTTCTGTGGCCAGTTAAAAGGTATTTTTCTGTTGGAAAAGGGAGGAGGGAATGGAGCACAGAGGCATAAAGGAGAACCCAGAATACTTCTTCTTTCAATGACTGCTGATCAAGTAATTGACCATGAACTGTTTACAGCCGTGACCCTTGTTGCAGTTACAGAGGACATGTTTATGGATAGACATTAAGCTCTTAAGTTGTTCATAAGCGGTCCTGTTTACAGAGCAAACATCTCCAAGCATCTTATTTTCCTTTGAACCATTACATAAAATAGATAATAAGATTGATCAGACATCACCAAGAAGGGAACAGAGGTGGACAAGTGAAACTTTTCCTGTCTTTTTGAGAACATGACATTTTCAACAACAAAAAAAGAAACCTGTACCATGGGCCCATTTGAAGCATTAAAAATATTGAAGAGAAACTCATAATTCTAGGAATAGGTTATTATACTGACTTGTTAAAGAGAAAAGAACTGTTGAATATCTTGGTTCCTAAATATAATTGAGTCATTTTACCAATTGTCTCAATGCTAGGATTACATAGAAGAAAATACATTTGAAAATAAAATATTTGAAAGTACATTTCCAGGGGGTTAATATAAGATAACACAAGCTTCAATTACATTTTTTGCCAAAGAAGATAACAAGGGATTTTTGTTTTCAAGGTCATAAATTGTCAAATAAAAGAATACATGTATATACATATTTTTTTAATGAATGCATCTTTGGAAGATGTGATTTTGCCTAATGAACAAACTTCTGTAAGAGATGTAGTTCACATAGAATATATTGCTCTGGTCATGTAACCATGGCTCCCATAGCAATGTTTTGCTGTCCTCAGAGGGGCCAAATAATACCAGCTGATCTGGCATTTCCAGTGGCCCATATGTGTCTGCACTCTAGATGCAAAAGAGAAATCAAAGACTTATTCCTTCCTTCTGAGGTTCGAAACCATAATCATGCAGAAGAGATAGCTGCCTAATTATGGTTGTGTGATGAAGAAAGCCATAGTCAGGTGCTGGCTGAGAAAAAAGAATCTGGGGAGCAGATTTTGGTGAAGAAACTGCCAAAATTTATTTTAGAGAAAACAATTTTAAGGCAGTTCTGGAATATCTAAGGTGAAATGTTAGGACCATTAATGAGTCTTAGTTTTTATCTCAAGGTAAATGCTCACTCTAATGCTTAAATATTGGTCAGGTGGGCATTGATTTGAAAGGAAATCATTCTTACAGCATCATGTTCTGCTTAGGAGCTCCAGGTCAGAGTAAATCACTGGAAGAAGAAGAAAAACACAGGGAGAAACAAATACTTCTTAAAGCTTACCACTTCCTGGGCCTGGGGCCATATGCTTTTGCATGCTTTCTTATTAATTTGTCTTTTTAAGACTTTGGGTTCACAGAAAAATTGAGAGGAAGTTCCAGGGATTTCCCGTAGGCCCCTGCCTTCTCATGTACTTAGCTTCCCCCATTATCAACATCCCCCACCAGAGTAGGGATGAACACACACTGGGACATAATCACCCAAAGCTCATAGTTGTTTTAGAATTTATTCTTGGTGCTGTACATTCTATGGTTTGGACAATGTATAATGATGTAGCCACCATTATAGTGTCATGTGGGTAGTTTTATCACCCTAAAAGATACACTCCTTTATGCTCTTCCAATTCAGCCCTTCCTCACCTCTAACTCCTGGCAGTGACTGAACTTTTTATTGTCTCCACAGTTTTGCCTTTTCTACAATATCACCAGATGCGCTTCTTTCACTTAGCAACATGCCTTTAAGTTCCTCTGTGTCATTTCATGGCATAATATCCCACTTATCTTTAGCACTAGAATAATGTTTCAATGTCTGGATGTTCCATAGTTTATTTATCCATGTGCCTAATGAAGGGCATCTTGATTGTTTCCAGGGTGTGGCAATTATGAATAAAAGTGCTATAAACATCCATGTGTAGGTTTTTGTGCAGATATGCTTTAAAGTCTTTGAATAAATGCCAGGAAGGACAATTGCTAGATCATGTGGTCATGCTTTCTTACTGTAACCTCATGACACTTCACCCTTGTCTGAACTAGGTAATACATGTTTAGAACTGCTCCAGGGGTTTGAGAAAATAGAGGATCAGGGTGTTAAGCGACTGGTTCACAGTCTGAGAATTAAAGCCAGATCTTTCTGATTTCTGAAATCCACTTTCATTTCTCTGAACCACACTGAGAACTGGCAGGCTGATAATTCATATTTTTCATGACTTTCTTCCTATCCAGAGTCCTTTAAAAAAAATGCTTGCTGGCTTCAAGATTTCCATCCGCAATTTTACAACCCTGCCAAATGCTTAGTGCTGAGCAAAACCTTGTATTGAGTGATGTGTTGATATCACAAGAAAAACATTTATTGGGCAGCTTTTAGACTTACTGCATCATGCTAGGAGTAGAGATGAGAGCATCTTCTAGTGAGGGTTCTCCTGAGATGTGCATAAGTCACATGAATGTGCCAGGAAAATTCATTAAGAGATTATTTGTCACCTCTTCTCCTGTATTTCCCCTCACCTGATCTACATAGGTCCTCTGGGGTCTCCTGGCCTTTTGCTATAGCCTCTGCTAAAACAGGCTGACTTTAAGATATCATCTTTCAACTTTTTTTTAAAGGCTAAGTTGATTGAAGGATAGAGTGTGGTGGAGAATAGCTTTAGATTTTGTCACTTAAGAAAAAACAGTAAGAGAAGGGAGGGTTTCTCTGAGAACATTTTCTACCTCCTCAAAAATAAGCAGATATGGGCAAAAAATAGTGGAATTGATCTGTTGGGTCTTTGGCAGTACAAAATGTCAGAGGGAATAACCAGTATGGCACCCTTATTGAGGCTGATCCTATGCTCTGGATTCTTTGTCTCTGACAATTCCTGGAGCCCACATGTAGCTTGCATACAGAGCTTATTGCCCCAGTAGAGTACATTTGACTCAGACGACAGGATGTTAGTGGAAACTGCCTTGGACCTAATGATTCATAGCAATAGGTATGTCTTCTGTCTTTGGTGTAACCTAGGAGTGTCCTTCACTTCACATAATGACTGATGTTTACAGGATGAAGCCAAGTGTCAGATTCAATTTAAGTAAAAGAAGATTGAAAAAGATATTATTTTATTTTATGTATCAAGTTAAAAGGTTGATATTCATATGTATATATACATATGTATATATATATATACACATGTATACCTGTAGATAAACCTCTGTGCCAGGTTCATTATCATGGACAATGTACAGATGAAAGAACAGACAGTAAATGCTGAGGGATTTTTGCAGTGGACGATATCTTAATGGAAAAATGGGGGCCCAAAAGACTTCATTGCATGTTGGGGATTTGAATATGATCTTCCTGGCAGTAGCTGTTATCATGATTGCTTGTTTAATATCCTTTCTCCCATTCTCTCTTACTGGTCCAACTCCAGCTAAAAATTAGCCCTCTTGCAGCATGGGTGGCAATATTGTACCTTTCTGCTTATTAAGTTAAATAAAATAGGGCTTCCAGGGAGGTTTTATTTTATTTTTTAAGATAACTAGCGTAACTTTTGCCTTTACCTTTGTCTGCTTTTTGTCTGGAGTGTTGATATGATGCCCAAAAGTGGGATTAGTTTTTTACAACCAAGAGGATGAAAACCACATGTTAAGCAGGGTGGAGCAGGACAGAAGAGCCTGGGCCCTCAATGACGTGCTCACACACCTGCTCCAGCCCTAGACTTCTTGGAGGGCAAGAAAAACAAATCTCTCTTGAGTTAAGCCAGTCATTGGGTTTATGCCCCAAGTGGCCAAATCCTGACAGGTCCTTGAAGAAGAGGGTCCAGGAAAGCTGAGAGGAGAGGAGAAGGACATTTGTGTGAGACACAGGGTAATTCTGGCATGAAGGTGGGAATATATGTGACATATCCAGGGAACAAGGAATTAGAACAGACTGGAAGAGTCATGAATTCTGGTGGGAAAGCATCCAGTGAAAAGAGAGGAAAGGTCAGGCACATATCAAACTGATGAAGTATTGAAGTGCTATCCTTTTAAAATTCTAGGAAGACTAAGGAAAGTGTTTAGTGCTAATTGAGTTGATCAGGATTTCAGTGATGATAGTTTTGTTATGAAAATAATGATTCAACTATAGATCACTAAAACTTCTCAAATAAACTTTCATAACAGATTCTACTGCATTATCCAATGACTGACTGATGGGTTTGGGATAACAGATGTTGTGTTCCTGGCACATGATGTAGATTCTGTCTATGCAATTCAAAGTGTAACCCTAGTGATGGTTCTGATGGATTGCCTTTTTCTCTTTACTGAGTTACGCTTTATCATTCAGTTGGAATCCTTCAAGAGGTTCTGTGAATCCTCCAGGGGCATCAATTAATGTCTTTCATCTTTCCAGTGGTTCTTTGACATAAGCAGGCATCATATTTACTCTGTGTGTGTGTGTGTGTGTGTGTGTGTGTGTGTGTGCCTGCACATGCTTCCTGGGCCTGACCCTTGAGATTCTGGTACAACTGGATTGGGCTGATTGTTGGGAATCTTCAGGTATTTTTTTTTTTTTTTTTTGGTACCAGGGACTGAACTCAGTACCACTTGACCACTGAGCACATTTTGTATTTTATTTAGAAACAGGGTCTCACTGAGTTGCTTAGCTACTCACTTTTGTTAAGGCTGGCTTTGAACTCAGGGTCCTCCTGCCTCAACCTCCAGAGCTGCTGGGGGGAATCTTCATTTTTAACCAGCAATCCTGGTGATTCTATTGCAGATGATTTTCTGAGTGTCACTTAAGAAGCACTGATCCATAGTTTTTTCTCCTTACTCCCTGTTCTCTTTTGTGCCCATTTTTCAGTGCTTCCCAGGAGGAAAGAGTTTCTGAAGATGAGGGACTCATTTCATCTCCTGTAACTTTCTGCAAGTAGCTGGTAGGTTTTGTCAAACGGCACACTATGTTTTATACTTTTCTCATACATCTTAAATATTTTTGTTTCTTTGAATTTCAAAGGAATTCAAATTCATTAACTAGAAAACTTGTAAAAATTTGGGGAAGGGACAAATACAAAGGGAAATGATGATCATTTGTATTATCTAGACAGAAACATTTTAAATATCCTGAATAGTTCCTTTTCTTCTCTTTCCATAAAAATTGGGATCAAATATATTTAAAGATCATATAATGTTTTTCATATTCTTCATGTTTTTTGGTGTCCTAAATGGGGTCCCAATTGCTAACACGGAGATGAAGGCATTCTGCTATCTTTATGAATCTCATGTTCATTATTATCTTATATATCTCTTTAGAATATTTGTTCAAATGTTTTTATTTTATAAAGAATAGACACACTGAACAGATGAACAAGGTCTCATTGGTTTAACATGAGCAGCATAATGTTCATTTCAGGAGACTCCAACAGAAGTCATTTATTTTGATTGTTTTTGGTGCATTTATGTTAGTAAGAACTCTTTCTGTATCATCTGCAGATTCTTTCATGTTATTGTGGAACAGGACACTATGGCATCAGATGCCCATTGTCACAGTGGTGGTGGTATAGGAAGAACCTAGGTACTCAGCTCTTTCTATTATCCAAGTAGCCTTGGTTGTAAGCAACAGAAAGTGACTCTGACTAGTGTGAAGTGGGAGATTTACTGGTGGATTCAACTGGTAGCTAGTTGAACTGAAGGAAATGCAGAAGAACTGGGCCTTAGTGAAGATGGAAGGGCAGCTGAGAAGATCTAGGTGGCAGGTGTTCTCCGGGGTTGGGGCTGTAGCTCAGTGGTAGAGCTCTTGCCTCGTACATGTTTGATCCTTGGTATCACATAAAATAAATAAAGAAATAAAGATATTGTGTTCATCTACAACTAGAAAAAATATTTTAAAAAGAGTGTTCTCTGCACTGGACTCAGAATGAATCTGCAGCATCAGTTTCTATTACTGTGTCACTTCTCTAAGAGAGCCACATTTTTTTCTCTATTAACTCATTTGTTGATTGCATATTTATTGAGTGCTAGGCATTTTTAGGTTCTAGGGTTACAACAGTGAACAAAGAGAAAAAATGTCTGCCATCATGGAGCTTATTCTAGATAGAAAAGAGACTAGCAATAAACTAACAAGAAAAAAATGAATAAAATGTGTAGCCTGTTAGATAATATGTGTTATGGGAAGTAGATGAAATAGGATAAGGGGGGAGGGTGATGCAATTATAAATTGAGTGACTGGAAAAGCCCTTGGAAGGTGATGGCCTAGTCAAGACCTAGAACAATACAGGGATATGCTTTATTGGCAGAGGGGTGGTGGTGGTGGTGGTGGTGGTGATGGTGCTGGTGGTGGTGTTGATTTACGTTTTAAAAGGATCACTCTGGTTACTCTATTAGCATATTATGAAGGGAACACACTGAAGGAACCCAAAGTAGAAAAAGGCCAGTGATGAGAAAGCTCCTGCAATTTTCGAGGTGGGAGATGATTTGGGCTTGGGTGAGAGTGATCTCAGTGGAGGTGATGAGAAGAGACTGGTTTGGGAGCTCTTTTGAAGAAATGGCCTCCAGTATTTGTTGGTAGTTAGGATATGGGGCTGAGAGGACGAGATAATCAATGATGACTCTCAGGTTTTTTGTTTTTGTTTTTGTTTTTGTTTTTACCTGAATAACTCTTAAGATGAAAAAGCTGTAGGCAAAAACAAATATGGGGCAGGGTACAGGAAGATTAAAAGCTTACTTTGGACATGTTATGTGCAAGACCAGATGGAGGTATCAGAAGTAGGCAATTGGATATGCAAGTAGGGTGTTGGGGTGCAAGGGAGGTCTGTGCCAAAGATTCTAATTTGGGAGACATCTGTAATTGAATGGTATTTAGATCTGTGAAGTTGGTTGATATCTCCTTGGGAATGAGTATAGATGGAAAAGAGAAGAGTCTTGAGGGATGAACTCGAAAATGGGACTAAGAAGGAGTTACCTCACTGGTTGCTACAACTTGTATTTTGTGGCCATGCCTTGCACCATAGTTGATAATCTCATTAAATCTGTAGGCAGTGGTGGAGGTGATTCCCCATAGTCATTATCAGAAGGAATGTACTCTCTGTACACATGAACAGTATATTCCCCACTACAGAACTTATTAGACATACATTTAGTTCTTTTCACAAAAATATGTAAGTTGCATATCGGATAATAAGGCACAGGGATGTGGTTTATATGAAGATATTGGATCCTTGTACAATTATTGCATTTCTTAATAAAAATAAGCACAGGAGTTCCTTCTGTCTTTCGAAATCTTGAAACTCTTGGTCTCCAAGGATTTAGCTGCTGAACTGTATACTAGATTGTAAACCTTTAAGGCAAAGATTCTGTCTTATTTGACTCTGGGTCCCTAACAGCAAACATGGAGTTTGACGTAGGTGAAGTGTTTAGTATTTGCTTTTAAAAAATAAATCAGTGCACAAATTATTTGAGACAACTGACATCTTTTATTTCCTTCCTATATTGGGTAGTATACTTACCAGAATACTTATTTTTTAGATAGACATCTAGATAATACTGTCTTAAAAAAGAAACCAAATGTATTGGTTTTCATGATTAAAATGTGACAATGGCAGGATATAGATGTCAAGCAATGCATTCATGTCTACCTCTCACTTTTAACGATGCTTCCTTCTTCAAGGGCACCATTCCCGCACAGGATCTCTCTGTACCTCTGTGCATTGGTCACAAGATATTCACCAGCAGGTCCAGATTTACATTTTACTGGCTTAGAAATATAGTGGGAAAGAAATATCTATTTCCTGAAGAAGTTCTCAGGCATGGGTCCTGTTTCTACCTCTGAATCAATCACTGTGCAGGATGATGGAGTCTTTTTATTGGCCAGGCGTGGTCAGGTATTCACCTGGAGTGCTGGGACCTTGGGGGGACTCCACCCAAATTATCAGCAATTCCCCAGGAAACACTAAGGTGCGAATTACACTTGATAAAGGAATGGATAGCTAGGAGGCAGAAGCTCCAGATCACCACTCTAAGTAGGAAGCATATCACAGGAGCAAGTGAGAGAAGGAAGTTCTTTGACTCTTGTGGTGTCTATTCACACTGAGACTGTTGCATTTGGTTACCTGGTCTAACCATAGTTTGGAGTGAGTTGGCAGATCAGAAGCGGTTGCATTTTAACTTTTTAAACTATAGAACCATTTGGACAATGCTGACAGTCTCTTTCCTCCCCTCTGCACCTTAGGCCCGGGAGAGCAGCTCCAGGCCTTGCTTTGTCCTCTGCAGGCTCACAGGCTGAGGCGGCAGCCTGGAACCCTGCCCAGGGGACACCCTGTTAAATGCAGAGATGAAGTTATCATGGGCTTGGCAAATTCTCCTCTGGATTTTTTATGGTAATACCATCAACCAAGGAGATGAAGCAAGACCTTGTGCTTTAGAACAATGAAGCCCCTTGGTGGAACACCACAGACCTGGGAAAAAAGACTGACTATAACGCTGTGGGGAACTCACTGTAATTTTGAAGGTGTTTCACTCAGGCAAGGAGCCTGTGATTTGTGAAGCAAGACTAATCTGCTCATGGGAAGCTGCAGCATGAAATGAGACAAGGTGTGATCACCTGTCAAGTTCCAAAGAGAGATGATTTAGGGGGAGATAGCGGCTTGAAAATGCGAGGATGGGTGTTACTAACTTAATCCATATGATGCCTTCAAAACAAAAAGTATATTAGGGGTGAAAGGCATGAAACAGACATTATTCATTGTCTCCAGGTGAGATTTCTCCTGTGAGTTTACAAGCAAGCGTTGGCATGCTGTGTGCAGACATTTGTACAATAGATTAGAGCACCCAGATCTCCACAGATGAAAAGTAGGGGGAGACACCTTTGACTCTTTCCCTCCCCCTGTCTAATTTATCTATCTCATTTATTCCAGACAAGGGCTCCTTTACTTTGTGGAAATTAGAGACATCTGTAGTTATCCAACCTGACTCAGGCACAATCAAAGCTCAGGCTGCCAGGTGTGAACAGATTGCTTGTAGGTCAGGAAGGTGACTCTTTTCCTTCTCCTCCTCTCATGGGCACCATCTCCAATTATCAAGAGGTGTTTCCCAGGAGTGGGTGGGGAGAGGAAAGGAGAATCAGTGGGATAGGCAGATGCTGGCTGGACTGGGATGACTCATACAACTGGCAATGTGCTTCCAATTCCATAAAACAGTTCCACAGCCCCTGCTCTGGATTTTGGGAGTTGGGGTGATACTGCAGAGAGGGAACACAGCTCTTTGAATGCTCCACATTTGGGTAAGGTTCTAACTGTAACTACTCAATTTTTCTAAGACATTCATGAGCATTCCCCAGACTAGGGAAAGACCTTCCAAATGATCAGAATTGTCCAGATGATCAGAATGGTCTGTTGCCCCTGGGAAGATGGGACTACAAGAAGGCTCTAATTAGAAATGGGAATGAGGTTCTATAGTGATTTTTATGATTTTTTGTTTTTAATTTGAAATTTTATTTTTAAACTTAAAAATCAATATATAGATCAGTCATTGGGGACTTTTAAAGTAGTTTAGAATCACTTGGATATGTGAACCTACCTTTTTCTTTTTAATAGACATTATGTTGCAAAATAATTTTAGGTTTACAGCAAAACTGAATAGAAGATACAGGAATTTCCTATATACCATTCACCCCTACACTTGCATAGCCTCTCCTGATGTCAGCACCCCCTACAGGAGTGGTCCATGTATTACAACAACCTCCATGACACATCACCACCCAAGTCCATGGTGTACGTTCAGTTTCACTCTCAGTGTTGTGCACCTATGGATTTTGACAAATGTGTAATGACATGTATCTGCCATCATGCACAGAATTGTTTCACTGCTCTCAAAAGCCTCTGAGCTCTGCTTGTTCATTCTTCACTCCTAGCCCCTGGCAACCTCTGCTCTTTTAACTGTCCCCTTTGTTCTGCCATTTCTAGACCGACTCTAGGTGAAATCCTACAGTAGGCAGTCTTTTAAGATTGGATTCTTTCACTTAACAAAGTGCATTTAAGTTTCCTCTGTCTTTTCATGACTTGATAGCTCATTTATTTTCAGTGCTGAATAACATGATCTGGATGTTTCATTCCATATGGTTCTGAAATGACAGGTTTGCTCCTAAGGGCAAGGGACATCACAAATGGGGCAGATTTGGAGGACTGCATGAGCCATGAGCACACAGGGGCTTTCTTACACTTGCTGACCCTGGAATGTCATTTGATGCAGTGGTTTAGGGAATATGGAAACCTTTTCTGTCTTTCCCCCATTTTATTAGATTTCTTCTTCGAGAACAGGGATATCAAATGGCAGGAAAAGGAAAAGCGCTTGAAATGCTTCAGAGGATCTGTGTTCGATTTTAGTTCTGCTGCTTATGAACTGTGGGTTCTTTGGAAAACCATTTTGCCTCTGTTTCTGAGCTACTGCTTCTCCACCTATAAATGGAAGACGGAGATCCCAGCTCAAGGGAAACTTGTGAGAATTAAATACCATTTCCTAGTCTGTGCACTGTCTTTTCAAGTGTTCATTTAATAATTGTTCCAAATGAAAAGACTGGGTCCCTGGTATTCTGGTTTTTGGCTTTCTTCTACTGTGTCCCTAGCTAGTAATGGGGATGGCAGGCCATGTATTGTATCTTCAGACTCTGAAGGACACTTGTTGCTGAACATGGTCAATTTCAGGGGCTGTATTTGCTCTGTACTCTTAACTCATGAATGACCTTTCCTAGACCCTTACACACCCCATTGGCCTCCTAAGTCACCTACTGAAACACTGGAGATCTCACAGACAGGCTGACCTAAACAGATACTTGCTCCAAACTCAACCTGTACCACCTTAAACTCAATTTTAGCCGCCTCAAACACACACTTCCCCATTAGTTAGCTGACAGCTGATTTTTAGACCATATGACTGGGTAAGCTGTTTCCCCTGAGTCCTTTGGGAACAAAGCCAGTTTTGGGTGCATTTGAGGAAGCTGTTGCCTATAGAGACCTCCAGAAACATAAACATGCCATGAGAGGTCTCATAACCATCACTAACTCCTCACAGAGGTCCTTGTCAACTGGGAACATGTTGATCTTCTCCCTGAGCTGTTCCACTGAAAATGAAATGCAGAAAGTCACTCCCAAGACCACTTACTGTCAGATTACTGTCACAGAGTTTGTTTATTAATTTTGAATCTCTCTGACTTAAATCTCATATGAGTATAAACCTGGATCCTCCAGTATGAGGTAGCCCTATGAGTTCAGGGGCTGTGTGTCTTGGATTACCTTTGTGAGAGCAATGGTTGGAGTACTTTGGGAGGGATATGAAAATGGTCCAGGGGCTTCAAAAGAGGTCAGGACTGATTCCTAAATACTCAGCAGTGGAAGGAGGGGATCATATCAGCAAAGCATGTGTCGACTTCAAGGCCGTTTGGCCAACACTGACTTTGGAGTTTTGCAGTGGATTTGGGTAAGGAAAGAGGCCCACAAAGAGAGAAGTTTGAAAGTTTATGGTTCTTAGTCTCTCGAGAAATGAGTTTCTTTGACCTTGTTATATTTGTTTTGAATCCTTTTCTTGGAAGTGACATAGATATTAAATGTTTTGAGAAAGAAAATTGGAGATTCTCCCAAGAAACCATTTCTAAAATTTATTCATAAAAAAATGGGAACTTTTCAGGCGTGGTGGCTCCTACCTATAATCCCAGCTACTTGGGAGTCTGAGGCAGGAGGATGGTGAGTTCAAGGCCAGGAACTTAGCCAGATCCTGTCTCAAAAAAACAAACAATAACAACAACAAAGGTAGGAATCTTTTCTAAAGTGTTCCTGACAGATATTTAGTATATGTCTCAACACTCTCAATGGCAGGGGAATTTCTTAATACACATATAAATAGAGAGAGTTTGCACCCTTCACTTCAAACTTTCACCTAATGGCTCTGCCCTATGGAGGAACATGGAACAATTCTTTGCTAGATTATTTCTTCTGTTGGACATGTTGCTGAGTACACTTACTCTTTCAACGGTTTTTCACTTGGAATCATTTTCATATTCCTTCCTTGGTTTGTTCCACTCCTGGGTGGACAGTAGCTTGTAAATATGGAACCCAGAATTTGAATAGGGTACTTGGAATGTGCCCAGGTCAGTAAGGCTGCCCTGGGACTTATGTTCATTATCTGGTCACCATTCTTCTCATGACAAAGGCCTGGATGGCCTTGGTGTGCCTTTTTCAGTGGCCATGTACTTCAGTATATCATGCACTTAAGCCTGTGGTCAACCAGTGATTAAGAGCTGTTTCAGGCAAGGTCAGATCAAGCTGAGTCTTTTGATTCAGGAGAATTGTTTTGACTTTATCACCGGTGATTTAGAAAGGGATGTATTGACTGAGCCTTACACATTGGGATTGTTATGAAATGTAATGATTTGAAATTTGTGCAATCAAGAGAACCCAGAGTTATTTATCATTTCATTAGCAAATGCATATTGAGAAATAAAAGGCATAGTTCTGGTTTTCAAGAAATGTATCATGTAGTTACGAGGCAAAGACCAAGATTTAGGAAGCAGTTGGTAGAGACTATGAGAAATGGTAAATTGGGTTCTTTAGACCAAAAAATGGAAAGTTAGGCTAATGATGGTGGGAAAAAGAAAAGAAGGTTTCACAGAGGCAGTGGGAAAAGACTGGCGTGAACTGGTGCAGATCATTGGGGTGGGTTTAGTTGAGAGATCAGTGTGGCGTAAAAGCCCAGGGGAGAGAATGCCACTGCACCTAACAGAGGAGTAGTCCAACAGATCTGTTAGGGTAAAAAGTGTCTGAGGAGCAGGGAAGGATGGGGTGGGGCCAGTTACAGGGGCCTTACTACCCAAAGAGATGAATGTAGCTGTGAGGTGGGAGCCCTGGGGGAAGGTGTGGAATGGGAAGGCACTGTTGAAGGAGGTCGAGTCTGAAAGTGGTGTTCAGGACAGATTCAGAGCTGGGGACAGGCAGTAAGGAAGCAATGATCACCATCCCTGAAGCGTGGAGAGTGGTGACAGAGGATGGGAGAGCAGTGATTGAGATTGGGGGTCTCTGATGACCTCATGGCTGTGGCATGCCTGTGCCTGGGAATGTTTCTGTGCAAGGGCACAGGATGCTTAGCTGCTGTGGCAATGCCCTGCACGAGGAGGCTCTGTGAAGAGTCCTATGAGCTCTGACCTTGATCTCAGGCACACAGCTCCCAGAAAGGAAGGAACTCGTATGCCAGACAACCATGATGTTTTATCAGCTTCGCTTCTCCTATTCCTGCTCGCTTTCCAGTAACTTTTAATGATGTACTTTCTCCAGTGCTACACAAAGCTCCTAACATTGCACTTTGCAACTTTGGATTGCAACTGTGGGAAAGCTACATAGATTTCCTAGTTTCTTTAACTCTTCTGAACACAAAGAACAATGCTTATATAGTCTTTAACCTGATAATGAGATATATATAAATAAAAATTGCTGACATAACTCTTTAGATCTGCATCTCCATCAGAGGGCAGAGCTCCACCAGATCCCAGCTTAATCTTCAAAATCTGTATTTGTGAGCCTTTATTTTTCTAATCCCCCTTTGCTCCTCTCAGGAGCCACGAGTTTGGCTGTGCTGATCATGGCAAAGAAGCATTTTGAAGGAGAAAAGATGGGATATATTTGACTGCATGGAGATGAGGAAGAAGGTTAGATAAATATGACTTTAGTGAGGCTTGCTTGATGTGGATAACTGTGGTTCCATGGTTAGAGCTGAAGAAATGGTTTTGATGAAATTGGATGGTTTTGCTTTGGGACATTTTTGGTGGTGGTATGTGAGGGAATACAAGCCTTCAAATGATCATCTAGCAAACAATGTAGAGATGGGACCTAGGTAAACTGCCAGTGGGAGAGAAATATATCAACATGAGAATAACTTGTAAATGTACTTGCCTTTTCTTCTAATGAATGCCTGGTATTGGCTGTGAGTGAATTGGCAAGTGTGTGCCTGGTACAGAAATTATAATCAGGGGCTTCAGAGTCAGACTGATCTGGGATTCAAACCCCAGCTCTTCCCCTTACTAGCTGTGTGACTTGGGGAATCAGTGCAACCTCTCTGAGCTCCAGTGGGAGAAAATCTTTGCCATACACACTTCTGATAGAGCACTAATCTCCAGAATCTATAAAGAACTTGAAATACTTTACCCCAAGAATATAAGTAACCCCATCAATGAATGAGCTAAGGAAATGAGCAGACACTTCACAGAAGAAGATCTACAAGCAATCTACAGATATATGAAAAAATGTTCAACATCTCTAGTAATAAGAGAAATGCAAATTACATCTACCCTAAGATTTCATCTCACCCCAATTAGAATGTCTATTATTAAGAATACAAGCAACAATAGGTGTTGGAGAGAATATGGGGAAAAAGGTACACTCATACATTGCTGGTGGGGTTCCAAGTTGGTGCAGCTACTCTGGAAAGCAATGTGGAGATTCCTTAGAAAACTTGGAATGGATCCACCATTTGACCCAGCTATCCCACTCCGTGGCCTATACCCAAAGGACTTAAATCTGACTTAAAATCAGATTACTACAGTGATGCAACCACATCAATGTTCATAGCTGCTCAATTCACAATAGCTAGATTGTGGAACCAACCTAGATGCCCTTCAATAGATGAACGGATAAAGAAACTATGGTATATATACACAATGGAATATTACTCAGCCATAAAGAAGAATAAAATTATGGCATTTGCAGGTAAATGGATGATGCTGGAGACTGTCATGCTAAGTGAGATTAGCCAATCCCCAAAATCCAAAGTCCGAATGATCTCTCTGATAAGTGAATGATGATGCATAATGCAGGGTGGAAGGGAGGCAAGAATGGAGGAAGGATAGATTGCATAGAGGGAAGGGAGGGGTGGGGTTGGGGTGGGGGGGGTAAGAATAATAACAGAATGAGACAGACATTATTGCCCTGTGTACATGTGTGAATGCACAGATGGTGTGACTCTACTTTGCTTACAACCAGAGAAACAGCTGTACTCCATTTGTGTACAATGAATCTAAATTAATAAATTAAAAAAAATGGAGCAAGGATGGATTACATAGAGGAAAAAGAGGGGTGGGGGGAATGAAAAATAACAGAATGAGACAAATATCATTACCCTATGTACATGTATGATTATGCAAATGATGTGACTCTACTTCATGTACAACCAGAGAAACAATTGTACTCCACTTGTATACAATGAATCAAAATAAATAAAAAAAAGAATAATTAAAAAAAGAATAGTCATGTGTAAAATGAGGAATAATAATGCTAGCCTCATAAAAATATTAGTGTTAAAATCGTAAATAATTTCATTTACAAAGAGGCATACAATGGCACGTAGTACTCCATATGTCACGGATACTGTCATTGTTATCCCTGCTGCCTGGATGTCTATAGTGACTGCTGTTTAACATCACTGGGTTTGGGATTCTCAGGAGTTTGTGCTTAAGGACTGAGGCTGTTCTGAGTGTGGGAGTCTTGCTGATGAACATTTCATCACTCTGGAGCTTCTGAATGGGGATAAAAAATAAAAGCAGTTGCTCCTTCTTGAGAGGTTGGTTGGAGAAGGATGCCCTCGCTGGACATGTGAAATGTTTGCTTTAGGCAGCCCCCAGAGTCCTCAGATCCTTCCTACCTTCATGAAAGGTCTGGCTTCGTACAGCTGCCATAACACAGGTATAGCCCTTTCCAGGTCCTTACCAGCTGTCCCTCGCTTCCCCCAGGAATTATCTCAGATCTGATTATGATGAATTGGAAATGACCATGGGCAGTGGCCAAAGCACACAGCACTAGGACATTCCCCAAATACTCCAGATCCCATACAATGTGGGTTTTAATAGCCCTCCTGCGCCAGGGGCTCCAGATGCATTTCAGGCACTTACAGGTCATTTGGCAACAGCCACGAGACCACATTAGAAATAACAGGCCAGCTAGTTCAAGTGCTGCTGTGTCAGCAAGTGCTGCATGTGGACAAGCCAGGGCTGGCAAGCCTGGGTGTGGTGATGTGTGAAGGCGGCCAAGCCTGCACCACTGCTGCAAACCTGGGAAACATGAATAGGGACTCTTGCAGTTTTGGAGGGGCCAGATTCCTTAGCCCAGGACTTCAGAGGCTGTTCACCCTTAGATGGATTTTTTTGTTCCTATTGAAGTAAAAGGTGTCATGTCTGATGGTGGAACACCCTGGTGCTGAACGAAAGGCTCCCTTCATATGTCAACTTTCAGGCCAACTTCTTGGGGAAGGACGTCACCTGGTCCATCCCCTATCCAGCCCCCATCCATGTGTGCAGCTCTTTAATTGAAGGACAAAGAAACTGCATTCCATTTCTCTGGATACATGATTTGAACCAGAAAGGCACTTGGCTATGGGCTGGCACCCACCAAATCCCCACGGCTCTGCTCATCCTGTCATTCCTATTTGGCACTTGGTAAGTGCAGTAGTCCCTTTATGCACTTAAATGTCATTGTGGGTAACATTACTGAAGACAGATTTGCATAGGCAAGCCTCTTGTAGAGTATTTCTTGGAAAGTATTTACCTATGAGAAATGTGCAAGTCCAAAGGTAGGAGGAAGCTGGGGGAGGGTGTGGGAGAGGGAGCAAGGATTGGGTACTAGAACATATGCTTCTCAGCTGCCTTGGGCAGCCTGGAGCAGACCACTCCTGGGAGAAGGGAGGCTCTGCAGGTTGCAGTGTGGATCGGAGAGATTTATGCCCTGCACACGGAATACATATCCATGACTCTCCACGGCACAATTTTGAAAAGGTGATTATGGGTCTGACATGAAGGAATATTTTATATGAAATTGCTGAAAGATCTCTGGGCACGAAGCAATAATCACCTTAGTACTTTAGAAAGTGTTCCAATTTGTTTCTCATTGGCTTCTTGGCAGCTGGGATTTGCATGCCATTTAGCATCTGATCCTGGGCATCCTGCATGCCACCACTCTGAGCATAGGGCCTCCCCTTTAAGAAAAATGCACTGCAGTTTGGGGATAAGTCTCAGTAGCTTTCAAAACGTGCAAAGACTTGGAATCTACAATTCTATTTTTTTGGATATTCCAAGGGAAAAAAATCAGAAAAGAATATTCTTTGGAAAGATGTATGTTCAAAGGTGTTTATCCTAGTATGATATTTTCTGTGCATGACCTTTCAGAATGTACTGCCATGCAATTGTGTGTGCATACACATCTTAACAAAGAAAAGCTGGAAAAAACTTCTATGCCAAAATGGAGGATTTGATGTTTTAGAAAGTACCATAGAATATTCTGTATTACTAAATTAGGAAAACAAGTTATAGAATGGGATATGATTCTATTTTTAGCAAATGCACACACACATATGTATATGGGAATGAATTCCAGAAGGACGTATAGAAACATGCAAAGATGGCCATCTTTGGTTGATAAGAACTAGATTGCTTTTGCTTAGTAGAGAGTTAGCCTGCTCGTATTTGCTGAAATAAATGTGAATTGCTTCCCTTGTCTTTTTGGTCTTTTCCCACCAGGGCTACTGCCCTGAACTCTGAGTTTGTGCTCATGTGACCCTGCATAGTGTCAGGTGGAAGCAGTTGTGTGTCCTCTGGTATCCAGTGTACACTGCAGCCTCTTGAATGGGCTGGAACTGCTTTTGAAAGTAGGCTTAGGTGCAGAGAAGAGCAGGTAACTCCTCTTAAATTATAGTTGATGCCAAGGAAGGAAGCCATTGGTTAATTGACATCTTTTGTCAGCTGAGCCAGGGCCACCATGCAAACTCACAAGGAGAACACAGACCACTTCACCATTGCTGCAGATGATTGTGTTTTGTAGCTAAATGTCAGTGTACCAGAAAGTGGCTTTGCTTTCTGTTGGATTCTTGTTCTTCTTATTAAATTTAAATTTTTCATTTAGATGTTGATGTCATTGGCAATATGAGTCTTTGCTTCTGATCTAAATAAAGGACTGAGAAGCCCCTTGGAATCTGGTGTATGTACTTTGTCATCCTAGTTAACAGCTTGACCTAAATTTTTTGGTGTAAAGATTCAGGCATTGAACTAATTCATTTTTGCTGTATAGTTGTCATCAGAAGACCCCATACAGATTTCTTCCTTATATGTTCTTTCTTAAAGTGGTGTGAGAAGGGCTCGATTTTAAATGTACTTGCCCTCTAAAGTGGCCCTGATTTTAAGTAGTTCTTGTCACATTCCAAGTTACCACCCTGCAACCAGAGAAATGAAGTTTGAATAGAAGAAAATGCTCTAAGATTATTGCCAAAGCAAAAAGAAACTCCCCTCAGTTAATATTTTTGCCTTATCATATGCTATGCTGGAGAGAAGTCAATTTAGTTATTTCTATTAAAAAATTTTTTAGTTATAGATGGATACTTTTATTTTATTTTATAATGTGGTGCTGAGGTTTGAATCCAGTGCCTCACAAGTGCTCTACCACTGAGCCACAACCCCAGCCCCCTTTAGCTGTTTTTAAGCAAAGGACCCAATGCTTATTTTGTACAAACGAAAAACGATGTCTCAAGTATCAAATCTAAGTTTCTGTGCCACCACATAATGAAGTGAGTGGCTACAATATCTGCATTAAAATTATAAGTGGAATTTATTTTGGTATTTCTGGTGTTGCATTGGTGAGATGTGTTTCTGGGAGTAGATATTTGGACAGCCTTCAATTTTTTTCTAGTTTCAGATATATACTAAAGATTCTGGATATTTTAGTTACCTCTTTTGCTGCCGTGGCCAAAAACTCGACAAGCACGGTTTTTAGTTGTAGATGGACACAATGCTTGTATTTTATTATTTGTTTGTTTATTTATTTTTTAATGTGGTGCTGAGGATCGAACCCAGGGCCTCACACATGATAGGCAAGCAACTCTACCACTGAGCCACAACCCCAGCCCTGACAAGCACAGTTTTACAGGGGGAAAAGTTTATTTGTTGATCATGGTTTCAGAAATCTCAGTCCATAGACAGCCAGCTCCATAGCTCTGGGTCCAAGGTGCAGCAGATCATTGTGGTGAAAGGATAGGGCAGATGAAGGCAGCTCAGGATGTGGCAATCAGGAAGCAGACTGACAGCTTGGCTTGCCCAGGACAAAATATATACTCCAAAAGCATGCCCCATGGACCCGCCTACTCCAGTCACACACTACCTGCCTCTAGTTATGGCCCAATTAATCCCTATCAGGGGATTAGTGCACTGATAGGTTAAGGCTCTTATAACTCAATCATTTCATCTCTAAACCCTGTTGCATTGTCTTACACATGAGCTTTTGGGGCACGCCACCTCACATCTAAACCGTAAGACTTGGGAAGGGTTATAAAGGGAATACATTTATTGGTGGCCCCATCATGTTTTAATTTCTTGTTTCAGTCCCTGTCCCATTGCAGAGTTAAGATTGCAACTTGCTGTTCTGATTCTGCAGTTTGGGATGAACTGATAGAACACTAAAGTGATGCTTCTTCTCCCAGAGTTAGCAGTTTGTTTCTCTTACTCTGTTTTCTTTTTCTCTTACAGGAAATAAAAAGTTTCATCAGAAATCAAATTATTTTAACTTTCATTAATCTAGTTAATATTTAAAATTAAGGATAGAGTCTTGGCTTAGAAAGAGACCATCTAATTGAGTCTTATAATTTTACAGATAAGAAAACCGAGGTGAGAAGGGTTAAGGGATTTGGCAAGGTCACACAGAGTTGCAGATCTGGCCCAGGAGCTCTCCATTGCTGTGTGGAGAGCTCTCTGTTACTCGTTGATGCCATCTGAGTGAAAAGAGTTTTGCGTTCAGTTGGCTATCGACCCATCCTTTTTCCTCACCCAAGTTCAGCCATTGCCTGGTTGGAGATGGTGTTATTGTCAGGTCTTTGGACACAGCAAGAAATCCAGCCACACCCTACCTGCCCACAGTTACTGCCCAGCTAATCCCCCAGTGGAAAGATCCACTGATTAGGTTCCAACTCTCATAATCTAATCATTTCACCTCTGAACAATCTCTCATTGTCTCACACATGAGCTTTTGGGGGACATTTTATATGTAAACCGCAACAGATGGTTTAGGAAGTGGATCTTCCCACCTGGACCCAATAGAAAGGGCAGGAAGAGCCATGCTTTCTGTATTCACATGGCTCTATCACCATGAATCTATATGCCTGTTTCCTACCTTAGGCTAATGTCCATGTTGAATCCTGAATGAGTGATGCAAAATAGAAACTCACTCTGTAGTGCTCAGGAAAGCTAAAGCTTTTGTTGCAACCCAACCCTTTTGGAAGTTCCCAAACAAGAAGAGAAAGACTAAAGTGACTCATCTACCCACTGAATAGATGGCAGGTGAATCAACAAACCCTGGTGATCAGTGACACTGAAAGTCATTGATTGACATGAATCACCTTTGGCAAAGAGAAGTGGACTCCACAAGAGCCTTAGATCCCATTTTTCTATGCCTTGAAGTAGATTGCAAATGAAACTCCCTAGATGGCAATGTCATGTTAGTATATAAATAAAAATGTATGGAAGGTGCTGATGTATAGAAAAATGTACAGACTTTGTATTTTTCTCTGCCATGAATTAACATGTGTGTTCTGTTGTCAAAAGTTCCACCATCCCCACCCCTCATTCTCTTTGGGATGGAGTTATAGTGTGGTATATAGTGGCAGACACTGTGCTTTTGCCTTGGTGAAGTAGCTCACACACCAAATATCTCTCAGCCCAACACTTACCAGGGATGCTTTGCTTTTCTACATTATTCATTGTTTGGGAAAACTGTGTTGGAAAATGAAAATATTATTTATGTAAAAGATATTTTACAAGTAATGTTTACCTCAGTCTTCAACTTTTATTCTAGATATGCTTCAACATTTGAAAGCTGAGAAAGCCAAGAATCAGAGGGACATTATTAGTTTGTCTAGGCCATACAGCCACAGTTACAGTTGGTACTTAAAATGGTCTTTCAGTCACATCAGCATTGATGTTCAGTTCCTATGATGGAGAAAGGCTGGGGCAGCACTTTTGTTTTACGAATGTTCAGACTAGTCATTGCTGTTAGCTTTCTAGACCGTCCATAGATTTAAAAATACTCAGAAGTTTATTAGCCAACTCTGTGATGATGGAGCTCAGTAGCAACCATGTTAATAAGAGAGAGCAGGATGATTCCTATGGCCCTCATTTTCAGTTGATGACTCCTAATCTCCTTGCTCTACCATTGTCTTGGGATAAGACCATGGGCTGTCAGTCTGAAGGACTTGGTTTAGGTTACCGCATGCTAGCATGTGACATGAGGTAAGTTACTTAATATCTGTGAGCTTTGGCTCCTTGAAAATGGGAGAAAATATGTACTTAACAATGTGGTTGTGAGTTAAAAGGAAAAAAATGCAAACAATCAGCATGGAAATTGACTAAATAAAATTAGCTATTGCTGTTACTGTTATTAACAGTTCTAAGAGTGAGACAATGAAATAAATTGTATGAAAGACTGTCATGGAATTTTAAAACACTTGGAGTCACAAGGATCTTCTATTATTCAACCATCTACATCACTGAATGATTTTGTTAATTCCCATAATAGCTAACAGAGAAGCTTATTAAGAAAGGGAAAGGGCCTCTGGCATCCAAGTTCTGGCTGGAGTAGAAAGAGCACTTGATTAGGTTTTCCTAAGGAACCTAGTGGTGGGTGTTATGATGCACCTTTGATGGCCAAAGAAACAGACCTTTGGAACTGCCAGGTAACATGTAAGTTAGCAAAGCAGGAATTTGAGCACATATTGATTTGGATTTGATAGCATGTTGAGTATTTTTAATATCACTTGCATGAATATCTCTGTGATACTAAAAAATAAAAGCCCCCAAATCCCTCTTGTTTAGAAGATTTATCATGGCGTCAAACAATTATGAAATAGATTCATTTGTTTAATAGAGCAATAGGTCCACTGAGTTATTAAAAGACAGAACTTTCTGCTACTGTTAGGGATCCTTTAAATGGAATTGACAGTGTTGATGATTTGGAAGTGTTTGTTTATGCATTTATTTAGCTTTTACAAAGATGCAAATTATATGCAAACTAATGAGTTACAGGGCAAAATCATAATCATGATCTCATTTTTGACTATGTTCTTTTACAAGGAATGAAATAGAATGTGGGAGATTTGATTGATACCAAGATAATTTATTCTGGGTTAAATTTTGGGCTACATTAGTGCAGAATAGGTTTGAAATGACTGTTCAGAAGAGTCCTACCTTCTTCTCATTAAGTGGTGACCTCTTCTCTTAATCCTCATTTTGCAAAAGGCATTCCTACTCCCAGCCCGAAAGACTTAAGATATATTTTCTCCAGCAATTAGCATTATATGCAAGCCTTGATTAGTCTTTAAAACATTTTAAATGTGAGATTCTCCCTTGGGGATGGATTTTTTTTTTTATTAGTTCTGCTCAGCCCTTTTGATTACATTGTGAGAAACAGCTGTATTCTCTGTTAGCGTGACATGAAAATTTTCTTGTGAAGGATCAGAGAGACAGCGAGAACAACAATAAGGAGAGAAAGACAAGAGCAGGGAGATGAAGAATGAAGCCAAGTGGAGAAGCAGAGGAGAGACAAAATTGAAAGAAAGAGAAAGAGATGGAGAGATATAAGTCATGAGAGACACAGATGGAATGATGGAAAGAGAAAGAGACAGTAGGGACAATGGAGAGGGAGAAAGGGGAGAGAGAGAAGGAAAGAAACCAAGAAGGCAGGACCCCAGCTCCTCCTGGGCCCAGCAGGGAGCTGGCAAGAAAGAATGTGAAGCCAGAGGGACATATTATCCAGAACCAGGAGTTGAACCTAATTGTAAGCAGACTCTGCCCACCCCCTTCGGATGAGTGATGGACTCCTGGCATGTGACCTGGCTTGGCAATCTCCACCCCCTGTCCGGGCTGCCATAAGGAGATACGTAATGTCTAGAGTGATGGGAAAGTCATGCCTGCAGATGGTACAGATGGAGCTGCCTCATAAAATGACTCACTGTGAATCCTCACTGAAATCTCCACTATAAAAATGATAATGGAAAAAGCAAAAGAAAGGCTAAACGGGCTTGAAAGAAATTTGTTCCAGCTTGTGTAGCTCCCTTCAAATTTTGCAAAAGACCCTATTAGGAAATGCCAGCAAGATAATGTATCTTCTTCCCTCCCACTAGAGCCCTCCCCAACCTCCACATCCTTTTGACATCAGGATAGAAGTGAAAGCAGCAAGGGAAGAAGAGGAAGAGTATTGGAGGAAGATGTAAGAATTATTTATTAAGCAGGAGGGCTGATGTTCTGGCAAGGGAGGGTTGGGATGCTCTTTTGGAAGAAAGGGAGTGGTGTTTTGGAGAGCAAGGAGGCAGCTGCTCAGGGAGAAGGAGAAGTTGTGTTTTGCTTGGCGTCTGGGGTAGGATGTTGCCAGAGTGGAGGGGGCTCCTAGAGAGTGAGGTCAGATACTGGACAGGGAGACATGTAGCAGAATTAGTCATAAGACCTTCATAGCAAGATGAGGAAAACTGTTAAGTTCAAAGAGCCCAGAATCTAACTTATCGGCTTCTTCAGTGTCACCCAAGACCATAATATTTCTTCATGTGATCCTAAATGTAGCTTGATTTTGTGAATATGAAATTTGCCAGAATTTGAGGTGATTATTCAATGGAAAGTCTTATGACTTCCATCTCCTCCTGTCCCCTGGCAAAGTTGGTACTGCTCTAGGAGCTAGCTAAAGCAGAGTTACAGGGTAGAGAGACAACAGGTATGGTGGTATCTCAGACTCTGAACAGCACTTGGAAGTTGGTAGTCTGGGTGCAGTAGATCTTAATGCAAGGAGAGAATCTCAGATTGGGGTACATCCATAGTACTGATGGTGAGTGTAAGGTGGGTCAGAAGCAGTGTTTATGAGTAGTGTGCATAGAGACAATTGCAATTCAGAAATGGTCCAGGCAGATAGTGAAGTCATGGGTGCCTCACTAGTGCAGTTGGAGTGTGTGGAGACCTCAGTGCATGATTCCAGACAGTGCAGAGCCCAATGTCCAAGGGGTACAGCATGACTGACACACTTAGTGGGATGCAGAGGGTAGGAATGTCCTGTCTATGGGTCAGGTTTGGCTTAGGTAGAGAATGAGGAATATGGCAGGTGGGATTAGATGGCAAGAAGGGCCTAGTGGCAGGTATAGACTTAGGGAGCTTGCAAGGCTCCGTAGGTTCCTTGACTGTAAGCAATTGCCTTAGTTCTTGATTCTGTCAGATGGGGTGGAAGCAAGCATGATGATGTCCTTGTGGTTTCTGTCCTGATGGGCTCAGGAACTGGACTCAGCCTGGGACCTCCTACTTGTTGGGTTTGCTGATGGGGTTGGGTAGGGAGGATAGAATTGGTTGTTACCCAAAGGTAGTTTGAGTAGTGGTAGACAATTTTTTTTTTTTTTTTGTGGTGGGGAGTGGAGTACTGGGGATTGAACTCAGGGTCACTCAACTACTGAGACACATCCCCAGCGCTATTTTGTAGTTTATTTAGATATAGGGTCTCACAGAGTTGCTTAGTGCCTTGCTTTTGCTAAGGCTGGCTTTGGGATCTTCTTGCCTCAGCCTCCTGAGCTGCTGGGATTACAGGCGCAGTGGACATGTTAATCCACATGGAAGACGGAAGTCTTAGAATAAAGATTGGAAGTGAACAAAAGACTAGAGAGTTAGTTTCCAGGAGCTGAAAGGGCCATAGAGGGCAGAAGACAGGCTAGAGTGGTATTTATGCCTAGAGGGGCCCTGAAAACAAGATGAGTCTCCCTCACAATCAGAGCTTTTATTTAGTTTCAGTTGTGCTGAGGGCCAGCTTCGCTGCTGTCTGCCTGGGTCCTCTGGAGTGGAGCGGGTGTGGGGAACACTGCTGAAGGCTGGGGTAGAGCTGGGAGGAGAAGTGGCAGTTCTGGGGAGACGTCTTCACATCCTCTGATATTCAGCTCTACATTTCCTCCGAAAATGTGTCTTAAACATATCTTCCTTGAATGAGAATGATACATAAAGGAGAGACTGTTCTACTTCAGGTTAGATTAAAAGGCCTGACACGAGCTGATTTCTCCATTAACTGATAAAATAGTTAATTGACTCTGTCATGTCCATACAAGATACATTTGTATTTCATATGTTCCTAAGGAATACTAAAATGAAATTTAAAAGGTATATTAAATATTCCTTGAATTAAACCCTATGGTGACCTTTTCTTTGGATGGTTGCAAAGAACATGTTAATTGATTATTTCTGGTTATAGCATAGGATATGTATTGGCATTTTGAATCATGGCTGTCTCTGTTTTGATACAATTCTGTATTGTTATTCTTGTCATTGTCCTCTCAGTTCATGAGGGGGTTATGTTCATGTGGTTGTCCTCCTTGGACGTAGCAGCCATCTCTTGGGGCCCCCCTCAGTAGGAACCCTGATTTCTTATCACCTCTGGTTGTCATTGCAGGCATAGAACTACCATTAATATTTATATCAGTTATGTTTCTAGATTTAGATAGATTCAAAGTTGGAAAATTTAGAGTTGCCTAATGAGTAAAAAAATCTTGTCTTTTATGTCCTTGGAGGACGTTGACAATATTACTGATGCTATTTCCTGTGCAGGCCTGTGATTGGAAAGATTGATACTGCTCATCCTTGTTTGCAGACAGCACTTTGAGACCACAGGGGCTGCCTCTGTGTGGCCCACCTCCCAGCCTCACCCACATCCCACCCCACACAGTTAGACCTTTGAACACTTTGGTCTTAGTGTTTTCTGCCTCATGTGGATGCTTTATGGCATTGTGAAAATGGTTGACTCAGATGTCTTATTTCATAAGTGAGTGATACCTAAAAACAATTATGAGACAGTTATAAATGAAGAATAGAATTAATAATTGACTAAATGTTTTGGGAGAATTATCTGAAATTCACATGTCTGGTTCTTGAAATAAGTAATTTCTAGAAATAAGCAATTGTATCAACATTCTTAGTGAAAATTCAGGTGCAGAGCCATTACTCTATGTTTTGACTGTACTTTTTGGATTTACTCTATCCAGAATTCCTTCTTTCTATTTCTGCTTCACAACTTGTTTATATAACATTTTGGTTCTTATTTTCTAGCTAATTATACATGTGGTTGAGGCCAGGCTGAAATAAGCCTGGGACTGCACACTGTGAGCACCTGCTGCCCTGGAAGGATGGGCCCAATTAGGATGCCCTTTTGTAAGTATGGAGGAGATTTCGAGTGATTCTTCACACAACCACCTTATGGTGTTCAGGAATAGTTCATGTTAAATGTACTGTCTTGTCTCTGTAAGCACAGTGGAAATTGTGTCTATGTCTCCAATTTTAATTTAGACAAAATTCATACTTCTTTTCTCATCTTCCTGCTTCCCCAGCTGGGCTGGCTGTGCTATCCCATGATGCCCCAGCTGGCCCCGGCTGGTGCTGGCTTTACCCTGCACCTCCTTGGTCCTTCTCACCCTGGAGTTCCAGTTTGCTTCCTGGTCTCTGCCATTAGTTTCTAAGGAGGAGTGGTCTTGCTTTGGATAGGAATATATAACTTGTGAATTAAGACTGTTTTGCTTAGAAAGATAAACCTTTCTCAGTGACCTCATTTCAATCTCTTTATGGTATATCTGGGCAGTTTGGGTTAAATACTTGCCTTAATTGAGGACTGGAGGAGGAAATCTCCAAAATGCCTTCCCTTTTTCCCTGCCCCCTGCCTGAGTAACAAAGACAGATGAGAGCCGGGCAGTGCTTTCCTTCCCTATTACTTCCAAGAGAGGATAAAGTTATGCTCCTGATTTTTCTCTTGATAGGCCCAAAAGACAGTTACCTTGCTTTTACAGGTTTCTGACTTGTGAACTAAATCTACCATTTTTTCCTTTTTTGCTTTTGCTCATTTATATATAATTTAAAATGTTTGGAGTTAAGGCATTCCTGCTGGAAGATTTTCTTGTAGCCTTTTTTTTTTCATTAAACTTTTATTTAGTACCCCTGTAATACCTTTGTTTTTCTGCTTGTAAAAGCAATATGAAAAAGCATAAATAATTTATTTCCTTATGCCAATTCCTAGAAGTAGAAATACTGGGCTTCATGTAGAGCATAAATATTTTAGAGATTTTAATATACTTATTGTAAAATTATATTCTAAAAAGTTTGCATCAGTTCACATCCTTGACAACTGAGTAAATGAAGAATTTTTAAAATAGAATGAAGTATTGTTATCATTAAAAATTGTTGCTAACCTGATGGGCAAAATTATAATTTTACTGCATTTAATTACTAATGAGCTTTAACAAAAGATATAAATAAGCAAATAAACATGTATTTGTTAGCCTTCTGCCAACCCCCTGAAGGATAGAAATATATTTATCCTTTTTTGTTTCCTTTTTCTGCTTTCTGTTATTAGAAAGTTCTTCTCCATGCAGAAGTAATCTATATTTTTCTTTAGAATTTTTTTAATGATTTCATGTGAGAACAGATTTCTTGGTCTGAATGACATTTATTTTATTTTACTTTTTATTTTAATTGTTTTACATGCTCAATCATTTGATTTATTCAGATAAACAGATCAATCACTAGATAGGAAAAAATCTAGAAAGACAGAATCATGAAGTAATACAGAATTTGAATAGACCAATAAATAGAAGGATGATTGAATCAGTAATCAAAGACCTCCCAAAGAAGGAAGTCTCTAGCCCCAGTTGTTTTAGTGGTGAATTATATTATACACTCAAAAGACCTAATAGCAGTCCTTTTCAAATTCTTCCAGAAAATGAAAAGGAGTGAACACTTGTAAACTGGTTCTTTGCAGCCAACATCACACTAACACCAATAGCACTACAAAGAAAGAAAGAAAGAAAGAAAGAAAGAAAGAAAGAAAGGAGAAGAGAGGAAGAGAGAAAGACCAGTATCTCAGTGAATATTGATGGAAAAATTCTCAACACAATACCACCAAGCTGAGTTCAGTAGCATTAATACACCTATACCATGACCAAGTCAGATGACATTTATTTTAATATGATGGTGTAAGGTAAGGATTTAAATAGCCTTTTTCTTATAATCAATGATCAATTTTTATTAGCATCTTAGTTGCAAACAACAGAATCTGCTCCAGTTAATTTAAGCAGACATGGGCTCACAGACTTGCTGAGCTTGGGGGTGACCTTCTAGAAATGTTGTTTAGAGCTGGGCCACAGGACTGGTCATGTGAGTGACCAGTGATCTGCCAGCTGCCTCTCAAACACCTGGACCAGTAACACTTTAGGGCAGATTTCTTCTTACTTTTGAGGAAAAATCTCATATGACTACATCTGAGTAGGAAGGGCATTTTTCTGGTAATTATTTGGGGAAAGCAGTCCTCACAGTGTGACAAATTATCAAAATACAGGGAGAATGGGCATAAGAGTGAGTGACTGCATTTGACAGGCAAGCGACTAATCCAACTGTCCCAGCATTTTTCACCACTGACTAGTGATGTCACATTCTTCACTCACATGTTCAATTTGTGTTCAGAACAAATATATATAAATAGGACCAGTTTTGGCATGAATCATCAATTTTTTTTATTATTTTATAATCTTGTGCATATGCCACAATTGTTTAATTTTTTTGTATGTTTTACCTACAACTGGTGCACTTATTTTTCAGGTGTTAGTTGTTCTTGCCTGATTAGTCTTCCACATGAACTTTAAGGTTGTTTTTTCAATTAACAAAAAATAAGTTAAATTGGTATTTTGATTAGCACTACAGTAAGCCTTCACATTAATATAGCAAGAATTGACCTTGTTAAATATTTATTCTTTCCATCTAAGTATGAGATATATATTTTCATTTAGTAGAATAATTTTTAATCTTCCTCAATAAAGTTTTGTTTTCTTCATAAATATATTTAAATTTCCCATTAAAATTATTCCCAAGTATTATATATTACTGTTAATTTAAATAGAATCACTTTTCCTTTTATTTTTCTATTTTTTTTCCCCCTGGCTGGGCAGGAAAGCCATTAGATTTTGCATATGCGTTTTGTGTTAAGCACTATAAAAATGTATTAATTCTAAAAGAACTTAGTTAATTTTGGGTTTTCTAGGCATACATGGATATATGCAAATAATAGTAATTTTGGAAGTGATAAAGCAAACAACTAAAAGACATGAAAAATGATTTATATATAATTAATTCAATAAGTTAGGTGTAAAAATACCCTGGATGGGGAGATGGTTCTAATATTGTAATAATACTCTGTATGGATATTCTAAGTAACATGTGTAAAGCTGGTGATTTATAGCATCCAGATATGCTCTGTAAAGTCAACCACATGCCTTGGTTTCCTTGTCAATCTGCACCACATGCCCAGACGCACATGGCATTTCCTTTGCAAATGCAAACTCGACATTGAGATTCTGGGCAGCAACACATTAATTCAAGCAGATTGATGCCTCCAGGAGTCTCTGTGGCCCTGCCTGTCCATTGCTTGCTGAGGAAGGGATTTCATAAATGAAAACAGGCCTGGGCTTACTGTGTTGGTCTTCCCCCTTGGAGTTTCTCTCTCCCTTTCCAGAGCTAAGCCAGGTGTTTGGAGAACAGTGTTGATGAGGTTTGTGGAATGCTACACTTGGAAAGTAAAAAAAAAAAAAAAAAAATCTTGAAAAAAAAAAAAAAAAAAACAAATAGAAAGAATTTGGTGAATGTTTGCTTTCAAGATATTAGAAGCTCAAAATGATCCTGTCTCTCCCAGAGGGCATTAGTGACAGAATTTCACTGAAAATCCATGGGAAGATTAATGTTTAGGGTTTATAATAGGCATCATTGGATAGCAGCATTAATTCCATAGGGGATAAAATACAGAGAGAAATAAACAATAAACATGTCCTGAATATGGATAGGGCCTGTCTGATAAATTTTCCTTTAAAAATGTTAATGTGTTCATTTTTATTTGTAGCCTTAACAACGCATAGACAGCAGCATTCCTTGGTTACTCATTGGCCATCTAGCCATATGAAATAGTATCACTTGCTGTCTCGAGTACAGATAATGAAGATGAGTGAACTTGACTGAATTTGCTTACTGGCTCATTCTGACATCCATAGGAAGGTGGAATTTAAGGGTGTTTCTGATGTAAGACGACTGAAAGTGCTCTCTGTTTCTTGAGGCTTTTGGCCTCTGGGACTCTTTTGTGACTGGTTATTATAGGGCAGTTAGTAATGTGCTTAGGAATTTGCTTTTGAGTCTAAACCAAGCACAGCTCAGGTTCTGCTCTTTCTGGTCAGACATGGATCCATATGATGGGATTTGGGGAGGCCTTCTGTTGTCATGAGGAGGTGTGTTAAATAAAACCTATTAAAAGACCAAGGTGGAAGCTTTCTTAATACTTGAAGGATTACAGGATATTTGAGGTTGAGGGAGGTTGCATTTATAGGTGGAAATGCAAGGAATCCTGTCACATCTTGAGGGGGCTCTATAGGGTCTGTAACCTTCTCCAGCTGGGCTTCAATATTAGAATCCTTATGCAGTCCTTTCATGCTCACCTTCAAAGCCTGCTGGGCCTGATTTTAGAGAGAAGTCACTGAGCAAGTCTCCTCACGTTTCTTGCCAGTCTGGCAAAGACTAAGAGCATGTGATTGCTGAAAAGTTAAAAAAAAAAAATCAATTTGATGGTGTGTGGGTAGCATCTTGGTGTGTGAAAAAATTTTAGAACATATGTGTAATTAACCATTTTTGCTATTTAAAAATGTTTCAAACTGATCTGGAAGAAAGGATACCTTCTCCTTAAAACTTAAAGCTCCTTTTGGGAGTGAACAGGAAGTCTACTAGAGCAATGATTAAGAGGCTAATTATTCAATAATCAGTTAATTATACTGGTTATCAACTTCATGAAGAAATACTGCTTTTTTTTTTTTTTTCCCAAAAGGAAAACCAACTTCCTCCTGCTTGAAAATGACTATGGGGGTTTTGATACAAGGAAAGGTGGACTAAGTTTTTCAAAGTTGTGAAATAAGGTTTCCTGCTTTTAAGATCTTTTCTTAAATATATATTTTTTAAAAATTATGTAATAGTAGATTAATTATTTTAAATTAGTTAATCTAATAGGAAATTGTGTTCCTAAGTACAAAATGTGTGTGGAATAGTCTTGCTCAACTCAGGTATCTGTCTCTTGAAAAGCTTTTATGTTTGGATCACAAGGTTCAGATACTACCATCCACCTTGGTGGTCAAGTACATCTGGGGTAGTTGCGTACAGCAGGGTAGAAACCGTTTTATCTACAGAAATGTAAATGCAGGTACCAAGGGCAAAGTCACATTCCTTGTGATAGTTTTTTTTCCTCCTTAAATTAACTGCTGAGGGCTGTGTAACTCTCAGTGTTTTTGAGAGATTAATTTGTTTTCTGTTTCTTTCATGGTCCCTTCATTACTTCAGGGACGTCAAAGGCAGGGTTAAAAGTGAAAGGAAAACTTCTTCATTCCTCCTGGCTTTTGTTCTCCAAGCCCAAACCCCTAGGAGGGCTTAAAGTATCCAGCAGGATGAGAAAAGTAGGAAGTGGTTGGCAGGAAGAAGCAAAGTGGCTTGGCCAAAGCAGGAGCTCGTAGAAGTATTTGCTGCAGACTAGAAGAATATTCTTTGGGGCTGGATCAGCGAAAGGAAAGAGGTTCCCAGGTCCTAGAGAACTGGGGATGCATCCTGCAGAGGAGCAAGACCTCAGAAGGCGTGTCTAAGTAGACAAGACCAGAGACAGTCTCATGGAAACCAGTGTTATTGGACCATGCAACAGCAGTGAGAAATTTGGCCTCAGGGAGCCAGAGGGACAAGCTAATGGCCATCTGTTGGCCAAACTGTGTAAACGAATGACTGATAATCATCAATCCCTCTCTGTTCTATGCTCTTGGAACTTAGACACAAACTAAGAAAAAAGGAGTGACCACAAAACCACTGAGATTGTTTCCTACCAGCTCAAATTTGAAATTGACTTCTAGGAAAGAAAGATGTGTTAATTCTTTTGGATTTGATTTTTTTTTCCAATTGAGATTGATGTCTACAACAGTTGCTTAAATGGATCGGTTATCGCCAGTAGAAACTATAAAATTATTTTGGGTGTGGGCATAGTTTGAGAATGGTTCTCCATACAATTCAGTCCCTGAGTCAAAGTTACTCTCACTGGTGGGAGCAATGGTGAGAAAAAAAATTCATATGCCATTTAAGAGAACAGTGACCCTAGACACTTAGAAATACAATTAAAGTTAATTTATTTCATGAAAATAAAGTTACACTCCCATTGACTTTCATTAAAGGTATCAGTCAGAGGCCCAGAAAGAAACAGATGGAATATTCAAATTGAAAAACTTGAGACAAATCAAAAGGACACTACAGGACAGTTAGGGAAAGCAAAGAAGGATGGCATAGTCACTGGAGGCTAATAACAATGTCATTCCCATTCCTAGGTCTGAAGAGGCAAGAGAGCATCGTGGTTACTAGACCCCATAGAGAGAGGGAGGGGAGGAGGAGTGGAAGAAGCAGAGGAGCAGAAGGAGGAAGAGGAGGAGCAGGAGTATGAGACCAAGTTTTGTGACCAGGGCTGCCTGTGAGGAGTTGTGGCTTTCAATAGAGAGATGTAGTCAACCCACTGGGATTGTCAGGGAGGCAGCTGGGGGAATACTATCTCTCCTCAATCTTGTTCTTTTCTTCACAGTTTCCTACTGGTGACTTTTATTTCCCCCTCCCAAATCCAACAGAAGACTGGAGGACAGGGAGCTCAGTGATGAAGTTCAGTATAGAACAGCCTCCTGGGGCACAGGGCAGAGGAGGAGAGGAGCACGATGACAATTAGAGGGTATCAGTGATATGACCACTGCACAACCATGTTGAAAGATGGTCAGCTCTCATCCTAATATTAAATTAGGTTACTAGATTAATACTAGATTTTTAAATCTTTCCCCCTGCTGCACACAACAGGAGCTAGAGGAGCTAGCTTACAGTGAATTAGAAGTAAAAACAATAAAAAAATAAAAAAGAGAGTAGGGATGCCATCATAAATTCTACATAAGTAGTGGCTTGAAATAGTTATTTTCTAGCAGGTCTTTGTTTTAATTGGCTTTTAATGATAATCAGTTTTCTTCGATTTGTTGGCAAACTCATCTGGAGCTCTTTGTCATACTATAGACAGGGTTGGACTTAGAATGGCTATATGGTCATTGTATTTAAAGGAAAACTTGTAGGATAAACAGTTTCTGGGATAGATGCAGGCACAGCTTTCCATACTCCATGATCCAGAAAGGGTTTGAATAGAGAATAAATGGCAACCCACAGCTTACCAGTGCATCCATGTGAGTGGAGAGCCCCGGAGGTGCATGAGACTGGTGCTGGCAGCTTTTTTGAAAACTTGTATTCAGTCATCTGATGTTCAACTAATTTTATCTATAAAATGAGATTATTACTAAATTTAACTTTGACATATGCTTTGCAAAGTAACCATAACGAGAGATATTTGTTGAATGCTCACTCTGCCAGATTTTATATTAAGTGCTTATGTGTGTGAGAATCAATCTTCTGAAATCAAAATAATCAGTCTCATTATTTTCACTTTAATGGATGAGGAAAGCAAGTCTCAAAGAGGTTCAGTGATTTACCTGTGTCTTCTCATTCTGATAAGTTTTAAAAGTGAAGTCACATTTTTTTTCGTGCCCATCAGAAGCAGATTCCTCATGATTGCATGTTTTAAAAATATAGGTAAAATATAACACATGTGGACTAGTGACTACCACTAGCACTTTGTCACTGAAGAAACCCAGGATGTCAGTTACAAAAGGAAAGTGGAGACAACAATCGTCAAGGCAGGCCAGGTGCTCTGAGGTCCCATTTAGCCTGTAAATGAACTGGGTGTTACTGGGATGTGAAAGACTGTAATTTTTTACTGTTTTTCTATGATCATGGAAGAGATGATGCATCTGAACTGTAATTCAAACGTAGTTCATGAAAGATAGTCATACTTCTAGTTCCTGACCTTTTCTGTATTCTGTTTTGTTTGGTCACTTGTCTTTTTTATACAAGACAGGGAGGCTATGAACAAGATGTAAATTAAATGGTCAGCTAATCAAATTAGAGACTAATATAAAGGTTAAGCTATAGCAGTACCCCCCCACAATTCACAAAAAATGTGAATGATTCAGCAACAGATCCTACAATGAGGAAAGAACTGAATCGGCCATGAGACAATGTGACACTATAGGGGTTGCTTCTTCTGTGATGCTACTGGATGGGTGAAGTATGTTCAATAAGGTGACAGTTTTACCACAGAGCCAGTGACCAAAATATAAGAAGTTTGACAGAGCTGCTAAGAGGCATTAGAATCCTCTAAACGCCATTCTTTTTCCTGTCTTCCAGTTCCCTGTCTTAGGTTGGGCTTCCTGGAAGTGGAGGCAGAGATGGGAGAATTGTGTGCAATTGATTTATTGAGGGTTTTAGGAAAAATGAGCTAGCAAGTGAGGGACATTGGGTTGGGGCAGGGGGAGAAGCTAAGTGCAGAGGGGCCTCAGCTGGAGTGTAGCATCAGATTGAACCACTGGGGTTCTGGAGAAGAGCTTCACCACAAAGTCATCCCAACTGGAGGCAGTTTGGCTGGGCTTCTCACCCATGTCAACCAAACATTGGCTGTGGGCTGCACCCAGGGTGGGAGGGTGAGGTTTAACCTCTTGGGCATTTTCTGGCAAGATGACTTCTTCAGGCCAAGGGCACTTACCCAAGAGCAGGGCAAAACTCACAGGCACTAGTGTTGGTGATGGATGCGCAGGCCTGGAAAAGGGAATCTTCAAGATTGGGGAGCAGCAGCACCTACTGCACTTTCCTGCTTCCATATCCACTTGACCTTGGACTTCCCAGCCTCCAGAACTATGAGGAGTCAATTTCTGTTGTATAAATTACCCAGCTTAAGGTATTTTGTTTTAGTAGCATAAACTGACAGAGATAGCTTCTTTTCTTACTTTTCTATATTGCAGACAGATGAAGATCAGCTGAATAAAAGTCTGAAGTGCTTCAGTGTTTTACATAAAGTGAGGGTAAGAACTGCTTTGTGAAATTTTGTTCTGTGTGTGCAGCATGTATGAGACCATTTTGGAAAACTTATTTCTTATTGTGGATGTAGTCAAGACAGTTTGAAAGCTAAGTCCTCCATTGAGGCCAGATTAGAGAGGCAGAGATTTTTGCTCTCAGTTGTGTAAGGAGTACATGCACTGACTCCAGTTTTACACGGGGAGGTTCTGTACTGATTGCTCTTACCTTGAAGCAGATGTTGTGAATGGGAATGACCACAATCCTTTGTTATTTACGTATTTATTGAGAACTTCAGTAGTGAATTTCCCTCTCTATCCCTCATTCACCATCCCTGCCACATGAACTTTCTGCTGAACATGTTCTTCTACATGTGTAAAATCTTCATATTTAAAGTGGGACACCTTTAAGGGCAAAGTTTCTCTCTCACTCTTTTCTCTTTTTAAAAAATCTGTAGTGGAGGGAACTCTGCCTTGGGGAGATGAATGACTCATTTGATTGGTAAATTTTGGAAGAATAACTGGTCATGCTTAACTTGACTTTCTTCCCTTTTGGTTTAGGAATGTGTGTTTGTGCAAAGGACACAATTCCTCTGTTTCCATGCCAAATAGTGTGGAGGAGCCTCCCTAATGGGGAGGGATGGCTACTCAGAGCAGCTTTCTCAGGACTAGAGGAATAAATTTATGTCTTTTTAATTCTGGGGGTTCAGAATTAGCAACTCCATTTGCCCACAAGAATGATTTATGATAAAAAAAAACCTCTCACAAATAAGAGGGAACTCTGATTGAGGGAAACTTCAAAACTTGAATCAAAGCATCATAGTTGGTAGAAGACTGTTGAGAGCTTTCCCTCTGAAATTGAAAGCAGGACAAGAATACCCATCATAACCATTTCTACTCAACTTTTTGCTGGATGTTCTAGCTGTGCAGGAGACAGACAACAAAGCAAAAATCAAAGATTGGTTATTGGAAGTGAAGATGTAAAGCTGTCATTATTCAAGATGAAATAATTGCGTAAAAAATGGAAAATAGTTTTTTAATAAGTTATTATACTTAATAGCAAGATTCTCCATGTTACATCACTATACCAAAGTCAACTGAATTCCAGACAACAGCAATGATCGGTGAGACAACACAATTTCAAAGAGTTTTTAAACCTTACAATGACTATAAAACAATCAAGTTCACAGCAATCAATCAAAATGAAGTTAAAGCTCTGCATCAAGAAACTTAAGATACTATTAAAAAAGCTTTAAGTCCTAACCAAAAGGAGAGATGTTTCAAATAGTTGGGTAAAAAGACATTAGTACCTTTCATATGTCTTCATAGATTCATAGTAATTCCCATCATCACTATGCATTCCTGTGTATGTATTGATTATTTCAAAATAAGCACAACTTGAATCATAGTTGGCAGGATTTGAGATGTTGTGGGGAGATACCACAGGCAGCAGATGACATTTGGGGAGCACAAGGGAGCAGAATGTGGTCTTTCTCTGCTTGGACTGACTGTCACCCATGGCTCTTCCTAGTGGATCTTGCTCTTTCATAACCTATGATGGATATAGCTCTTGACAAGAGGAGGAAAACCACAGATTTGATTCTGAAGGAATCAACTATGGAAAGAGTAACAGGAATACCCTGTGGGCTTTGCAAAGAACTGAAGAGGAAGCCACAAAGGAAGGGCCCGTTCATACTCTTCTAGCAAGAATGGAGTGAAGGTATGTTCTGACATCTTTAGAAGTCACAAAGTGTCCTGGGTTGCTTGGATGGTAAAGGTGGTGAAGACGAGCTAACGTATACTCTGACTTGTGTCATGAGTTGTTGTTTTATTTCTAATAATTGAAGTTCCTGTTTCCTAATAACTTGCATTTTGAATAAGCTTCAGTGGCTAAAAAGTTTCACCAAAGGCATGTCCCTGTGTCCTGATGTCCTGAAATAGCCCTCTTGGATGGGGAGGAAAGGGTGATATTTCACACACAGGACTGTGAATGTTATTAGAATTTAGTTTAGTATTTGATTTCTCTGCCAGATATTCTTGTGTGTGTGAGTAGGTGTGAGTTTTATCACATCTGACTTTGTCCATGCCAAATGTCATTGGTTGTCTTTGTTGCTGTTAAGAGGTTGTTGAGAATTGCTGGGCTGGAGTACTACAGAGCAGTACCACTGGACTGCGTGGAAAAATACCTGAGTCCTTACGTAACTCCACAAGGTGATGTCAGCAAAGGCGACTGAATCTTACTAAGCAGCTGAAAACATGCTGAATGCATTCTGGAAAAGATACGGTCATTGTACAGCATCCATGTGTAAGTCACAGCTATTAACTAAAAACGAAAGGCCAAACTGTCATGCAGCCAACCTCTTTCTGAGCTGCATATTTCTGATTTCTCTCAAATGCATCTTGAAAACTGTGGCAGTGAACAGAGAACAGCACAATTATGGTTGCTTGGAGTCAGTGTGCCTGAGTCCTTCCTGTTCTTTCTGTGCCTGGGGGGAGTGGACACCAGCTGTGCATCTGGAGGGACTGCTCTCCTGCCAAATGCTTCCTGGCTCTTCTGGAGGGATGGGGAGAGTGACTGAGGAACCCTGCAGACTCCAAATATGGATGGGAAAGTTGAGAAGCCATGTGTGAACTGTTGGCACATTGGCACTATCAGATAAGGGAAGAGTGCAGGCCAGAGGCATTCTTTTCTTTTTGCTTAGTTGGATTGAAGGCCAGACGAAGAAGTAGAAAGTTCACGTCTTGTCTTTTCTGGGACTCAGGCCAGCCTGGTGGAAGACTGATCACAGGGAGAGGATTATAACATTCTCAGGAGCTCCAAAGTGGCATCCTCTCGTCAATTCTTATTTCCTCACCCCAGGAGTTCAGGCTACTTAACTACCTCTCAGAAATTAGTTTGCAAAACATTAATGTGTTTCTGTTTTTCAGTGTTCCAGGCAAAATCATTGCCAAACTGTTTTCTATTTGTGTAGAAAAGTAAATGTTCCTTAATGATTTTTAGTTTTGAACACAAGAGAAAAGATGGTAAATCTAGATCTAAGCTTATTCTTTATATTTTAGACTTATTTTTCTTGAACAATATATTTGATCTATCATGCTGCTGTATATCTACTTTTCATTTATAAAAAAGGAATTTTTACAAAATTATACAACTTTATTAATAGGTGAGATAAATATTCACCTAAAATTTCATTATTATAGCAGACAGCTGCTTTTTAAGAAAGAATATTGCTACTATATGATCTATATGTACATGAATATATTCTTCAGATAATATTATAATTTTCCATGTTCCTGTCTTCAATTCTTCACATAAAATAGATTATTAAGAATTTAGATCCTTTAAAGAAAATATTGATGATAGAAATAATAATTAAAAAATCTTTATTGAACATAATTGCATATTTTGTCTATTTTTTAAATCGATGCTCTAAAAATACCAGGCAATTCAGTATTCTGTTTTTTTGTAATTAACATAGGAATTTTCCTTGCTATTACATAATCATCATACATATAAATGTGAATGGTTGTATTATATTCCATTTAATAGATTTACCAATATACTTAAGCATCCATCAATTACTGACATTTAGAATATTTCCTCTAGTTTGCTATTAAAAAGCTATTCTAAACATCTCCCCACATGTAGTTTTTTAAAAATTGGATTGTTTCTCTACAACATTACTGGGTCAAAGGCTAATCAATTTTCTGACTCCTCATGGCTTTTGCCACATGCCTTTCCAAAAATATCACACCAATTTACATAGCTACAAACATTGTACAATAGAGCCAGTTCCACTGTCAATTCTTAGCATGATAATTATGAATTTAATAAACATGTTTTAATTTTTATTAAATTCATAGTGAAATTTATTTCTTAACATGTTTCTTACTGGTTTTCTCATTTTGAAAATTATCTGCTTTGCAAGGTTAATGTTCTTTTTCTATTTCCCATTTCATGTTTAGAATGGGGTTTTTTGATTGCATTATATGGAAGATATGGTTAAATTCAAAACACTAAATTACATGCTATAAATCTGGGTCAAAATAAAATCCACTGAATGCTATTTACAAGTGATTCAGAATTAATAACAAAACAAAAAGTAGCAGTCAAATGATAATAATGGAGCTGGGGATTTAGCTCAGTTGGTAGAGTGCCTGTCTTGAAAGCACAAGACCCTGTGTTCAATCCCCAGCACTGCAAAAAAAAAAAAATAATAATAATGATAATGATGATGATGATGATGATGATAATAATAATAATAATAATAATAATAATAATAATAATGGCAGATGTAGCAAGTGTCTAAGACTGCAATTTTCTGCCTATTATTTGATCTCCCATCTGTATTGAGTTCTGATTTTGCTGGGGGAGTGGCAAGGTGTTCAGATTAAACCCATATTTCTCACCCTCCCTTGAAGTTAGGGTGATCATGTGATGTAGTTCTGACCAATGAGATTGAGCAGAATCCTGCAGATTCCTTGAAAAGGGGGTCAACTAGGCTGTGTTTTCCCTTTGTCTTTCCATCCTGGACAGTGTACAGGAAGGCTAAGGCTGCAGTGACCACCTTGTGACCATAAAGGGAAGGTCAAAAAACTAAAGAGACTTGGACACTGATGTTCTTGAGCTGCAAAATTAAAATCAACCTTCACTGGTATCTGGACTTACTATATGGGAGAAACAAGAGCTCGTTTGTTTAAGTTAGTATTATGTGGGTTTACCATCAGATGGAAATCCTGAACATCAAGTAGAAATTCAAACTGGACAATAAGGACTATTTTGAATGTGTATTTAATCCATAATAATCCACAGTGCACATATAACAATTATGAATCTTCATGCATGAATCATGCAGTTGTATGCAGATCTGAATCTTTGTGTCACCCCCAGATTCATATGTTGGAATCCTAGCCCCCAATTTGATGGTATTAGTATGTGGGGCCTTTGGGGCTGATTAGCCCTTTGAGAGGACTGTGCCCTCATCAACAGGATTAGTGTTCTTAAAAAAGAGTTCTGAGACCTTCCTCACCCCTTTTGCCATGCAAAGTTATGTCAAAAAGGCTGCCATCTATACACTAGGAAGCACATCCTCACTGGACACCAAGTTGCTGGCACCTTGATTTTGGACTTCTCAGCCTCCAGAGCTGTGAGCAATAAATTTCTGTTGTTTATAAGGTGTGCAGTCCATGGTATTTTGTCAGTGCTGCCTGAATACATAAGACAGCAAGTTGGAATCAGTTTAAGGAAAAAAGTTGACAACACAAGAAGAAACTTGTAGGATCATGTTTGGTTCTTTAACATATCCTAATTTGACAGATCAAGTAGCCGCAAATAAATACCTTTAGGAAAGATTTTAATAAAATGGAATACTTAATAGGACCATGCTGAATATTAAACACTACAGATAGAAAGTGCACTTACTTTTTGAATTTTGTTGAGGGGTGCTGGGGATCAAACCCTTGTGCCTGATAGACAAATACTCTATCTCTGAGCTATACCCCAGCCCTACTTTTTAAGCATCTATTAACCATATTAGGTCAGTGAGGACCTTTCTTAAGGTTAAAAATTATCTGTGTATCCCTTGAGTGTGTAATTCAAGATATGAGCACTGAATTATGAATTCAAGTAAATGGCTGGATGTAGTTCTGACTACATCCAGATTAGTGATTACTGTAAAATTAAAGTCAGGGTAGATTTCTAATAGGCAAGGAAAGTGGTAGGTGGGTGTTTTGAAAGGTTGATTGATTTGAAGCTGTAAAATGGGAGTGTGCTTTTTCTTTTTCTTCAACCCTCTCATGCTATTTCCAAAATGTCCTCTGATGAATAGGGAGAAGAAGAAACATTTTTTATTGAAAATCTTTCATCAGCTATTCTGTAGTTACAGGTAGAGTCTTCTTCTCTGCTTTAATCTTGAAGTTTAAAGCAGATTATTTAAGCTGGGGACACTGAATATCAACATATGATGTATCTCTGAGCAGAAGGCTTACATCTTGTTTGGTTAAATTAGTTGAAAGCTATTAGAAACATGTCCGGCACATAGTAATTGCTCAATAAAGGGTGGCAGTTATTATTCAGAAGTGCCGTACCTTCCTCTCTGTCTTTAGAGGCCCTTCATCCTTGGAGTCTGGCTGAAGTCTCAGGTGCTCTGAATTCCCCACCATAGTCACACTATAGCATCTTCCACACATTGCATCAGCATCATTCATTTGCCTTCTAATTCTTTCCTGGTGTTCGTGTCCCCCCTTTTCTATACTGCAAGTGCCAGAGAGTATAGCACCAAGTAATGCAGCTTTGCGGTTCAATGCAAAGTCCTGGTGGAGATGGCTTGGGTTCAACATCCTGTTCTGCTAACTAGTCTTATGATATGGTGGAAGATTTTAATATCTGAAAGCCACTAATATATTTGTATGTAGAGATTTTTCTTTCTTTTGCATTATTTTCTTCCCAGCAATGGGATAGTTGTGTGAAGAGATATTGCTTACAGCTGTGTGACTTAGCAAATTACTTGCCTCTTGTGCCACAGTTTCCTCTCATATAAAATTGGGTTAATAGACTCCCTCATTGTATAACTCTCATGATTAACAGATAAAACATATAGTCTTTGGCAAGTAGCAAACAATAAATGTTGATGCAAACTATTATTATTTTTTGGTTGAAAATTTTGTGCTAACAGTTCCTTCTGCTCAGATGCTCTGTTGATTAAACTTTGGAAGAATATTTGACAACTAAACCTGATAAAATTATTGTTAGCTGAGTGAGACTTTTGTATTATCTGACGTTTGCAACGTTGTCTGCTTTTCTGACTGTCCATATTATGATGAATTAAAAGATTGCTGAATTTCGTATGGTCTTTTACAAGATCTACTTAAAACAAGAACTATAAAAATAGCTCTTGGTAATCTGGAGGGGCAAAAGGAAAGGAGTGCCAAGCTTTTAGAATAAAATCCTAAATCTTTCTCTGCTGTCTAAGAAGACTGAATTTCTTCTGGCCTGTATAAACAGTTTACTTTAGAACAGAACTTACGGAATGTAGGTCTGGGAGGGGAAGGCAAGATTCAATTTGTGGGGTCATACTTGGTGAGAAAAGTGTTCCCAGGAATAATATTTGAAGAAGGATTACATTCTGAACCCTGGTCGATTTCTTACCTCCTGGCAAAATAAATGATGGTGCCGAGCAGGTTTCAAGCCCTTCAAATGCCAGAGTTGATATCCGATGAGGTTCTATTTGGGGTTTTTTACACACATTTTAAATGGCTGCCAAGACATTTGCCTTCTTGCTACATCTCTGTTAAACACGAGAGCTTGTGGCTTCATGTGCTGGATAAGCTGCAGAGGGGGTGGGTTTTGACAGCTTGGTGGGTCCATAGACTCAACAAAGACTGAGATCAGCTGGCAGTGGGGAGAGAGGCAGTCCCAGGGTGAGGCACTTAGAAATGACTTTGACTTCCCTTATGTGGATAAGAAAAACTGTCCCTGCTTTTGAGAGAGTAAAGGAATATGGCTGAACAGTTTTGCCTAAGGATTTGCCTAATACACTTTTGTCTGTGTGTGTGTATGTATTTTAAAGTAAAATATAATATGATGTAATTTTACCATAATACATGTTGATCTAATATAGTTATATAATTGTGTGTAATATACACTGTGTATATTATATAAATTTGCGTGTGTGTGTGTGTGTGTGTGTGTGTATTCTTTGACTATACCCATCTCTATATACCCACAAACTTTGACACAAATTCACTCACTTGTTTTAGGACACTTAAAAAAAGAAAAAAGAAGAAAGAGTTCATACCAAAAAATATTTGATAGCGTTTATTGCCAAACATTGGACTCTTGAATCTACGGCTACCAAAGATTACAAGCCTGATTAATGCACATCGTTAATTGAGCCCTCTGACAGTACTGTACCTGCAATATCCGTTGTGTGGTAAATATATACCTTGTCTGTTGTCAACATTCTTTATACAGAGATTAATTGAAGTCAGTGAAGTTGTGTCGGGATGGAAAGACTAGATTAAACTGGAAAACAAAGCATGTGTAATTGAAATCATTAGGGGACTAGGAAATAGTTTATCAAATAGATAAGAGAAAGAAATGCTTATAGCATACCCGGTGACAACCCCAAATCACCAGAATGATACGGCTCTGCTTGCTGCTGGATTTGGTCTGAGTGGGGAAGGCAGATTTATGGTTAGTAATTTGTGTCCTTCAGAATTTAGAGGCAGGAGGCAGATGAATATACAGTGCACTCAGCAAAACCTCTCTACAGCTGACTGTTGGACAGAAACCCAGGTTTCCTGAAAACTCATGGAAAATCCATTCAGAGCCCTAACTCCTGGGCCCTTATTATGATTGTGGAGAAAATAACTTTTAAAACCTGATACATTTACTTATGCACAAAAGTATATTTTTACAGTATTGTGAAACAGGTAAATTAGGAATATTCATATATTCCAAATAACCTGGTATTATTTTATTTTGTCATAAATTGCATGTATCGCAATGTGATTGAAACCCTACCAGGGTTTGAAGTTATAACCACAGCTAATGTATCTGAAAAAAGAAAAAGCTTTTTGTCAGTATGGTTTCTGCTTCAAACTGTGTAAGACACACTTATTCTCCAAGATAGAGGACTTTTTTTTTTTTTTAAAGAAAAACCTTGAAAGACTAAGCAGGAAATAACACATACTCATGGAGACATTTTAGCCAAAAAGGAATAATTGAATACAAGTGAGAAAGGGGATATATTTTAAATTAAAGAATTTTGACAGGCCAGCTGAAGAACAAAGGGCTGTGTTCTATATTACTTATTTTCCCAGGGGTTCAGGACTCTCATAGATTTCAATGGGAGGGCCACTCACAGGAGGGAGGTCTGGAGCTAGGAAATGTGGATCAAAGCAATCAGTTTAACATATCTCAGTCTGCCATTGGTAGGCACCAGCTGTTCAGAAAGTTCTAGGGCCTTCCGTGGTCAAGTTTGCCCTTACTGGAATGGCAGCTTCAAGACAGTTAAAATCCCAGTCTGAATTATTTGGTTTGGTTTAAAATACATTGTTGGTTTTCTTCTATATTTATACAAGAGCTTGATGAGGGTTAATTGGGTTGAGTAGTGATTGGACTTCCCATGGATGGAAAAAAGGGAGTCAACACAAAATGGCTATTTCTTGGCTGAATAGCATGAAGAAGTCACTTCTAACTTAGAATGAGGTCTGGCCTTAGGCACTCTGTGCTCACAGTGTGAGCTGCAGAGTCAGGTATTCTGATGGACAAAAGTAAGATTTCAGCAGTTCTGGATTCAAATCCAGCCTCACTGGTGTGCTACAAGGTGGTCTTACATAAGCCTCCTAGTCTCTATGGGCCTTGATTACTTCACATAAAATGGGGCTGATAACACCTACCTCAGGAAGTCTGGGTGAGGATTAAGTAATAGAGATCATCTGTGTTCACTCCTTAGTAATCATTCCATTAAACATAAATCAGTTAAAAGTTTAGTCTCCAGAGCTTCAGAACTAGGTTCATCTTTCTTCACTTAGCTGTACGACACAGGCAAGACACTTTAATCTTTCTGAACTTGAATTGGCTTATCAGTAAAATGCTAATAGGTCCTACCTCAAAGGTTTGCTGCAACTAACTTAATAATAAAGGAAAAATACACATTTAATACAGAGCCTGTATGTGGTCAACTCTCATAAAAAATGGCGATCCTGCAATATGTGTAATAGAAAAGATTACTCTATGTGTGATCTATCTAAATGTATGAAAGCATCCTACTACTATGCACAACTAATTAGAAAAAATAAAATTTAAAACATTTTAAAAAACATGTTCTCTCATATTCTTCTGCTTGAGTTCTCAGTTTGCTTGGCTATTTTTCTCAACCCAGTTCCAAAATCCCAGTCCCTACAGAACCTGAATCTTCTTTCTTTTCAAAGAGAGGCCTCCTACTGGGATCTCCCTGTAGAGCAGCCCCTTGGTCTATCTTTAGTGTTTGCAAACAACATAAGAATCTATTGTAAGTTGGTAGAAGTGTCACAGTGCACCTCACCCCTATACCCAACCTCTTTCCTTGACATTATGATTTCATTTCCCATGGGACTATAGAAGTGACAGTTTTGACATTCAATGGACTGGATAATATTTTCTGATTCTTATATGCTCACTGAAAACTGTGTACAGATTAAGTTCTTTTTCAGAATGAGCATGTATTACTTTTTTACTCCTAAGGAAGCTTTGTTCCCTTTTTTGCCACTTCCTACTAACCAAACACCTCAAAATGGATACATTATACCACCTGAAGAACGTATTGTGGAAGATGCATTTATTTAAACCAGATAAACACAGAGCCTCCTCATAGAGGGAAGATCCTTTGCATAGAATGAGGACCAATACCTAGACTGCAATATGGGCAGCAACCCTCACCCCCATGTCTGGCTAAGCTTCTCTCAGAATTGATGGGGTGGTTAGATTTTCCTGGAGAGGTAGTGATGACAAAATGCCTTAGGGAAATTTTTCATTGTTGATTTTCGCCTGGTACCCCTAAGTCCTGAAGATTCTTGACAATGGTTTGGGACAAAGCAGAATAAGTCAATTGTTTATGCCCCCAGAGTGGTATTGTGGAATTTATGTTGGCCTTGTTGGAAGATAAATTGAAATTCAGTTAACTTTCATAGTTAAGTAACTATGAAAAAAATCACTGAATTTCTTTGAGATGTAGTTTTCTCATATGTAAATTAGGTGTAATAATACCTATCTTTCCTAAACACAAAGTGGTTATAAGATTCACATGAGAAAAGCATTGGAGAACTATGCTACATGATGTCACGGCATGATTAGATCACATATGCAGTATGTTTATTCTGTGCCTATACCTGTTTATCATAATTATGTATCATTCATAGATAACCCATATGCATATGAAGTATATGACTGTAATGAGTCAATGAGTTGCAATTATTAGATATACCTGTATAGACTTCTAGGCACTGTTTGGGATCTAGCAGCATTAAATGGCCTACATAAATGAAAGTTATCTTATTTTTATCACTGGGAAAGTTTCCAGGACATTATCAACACATGCTAAAGTTTCCTACGTGGAATGTAATGCTGAAACCTCTGCTACCTTACGCTCGGGCTCACTGCTTCCATATGACATGCCTCTCACTTATGAAAAAAAGCCACAGAACTTGTCAGCCAAATTCCAAAGTGACACACCACAGTGGATATGTGGATTCAGTTTTGGTTTTGCTTTCAGACTGTCACACACACACAAAAAAATACAAAAAGGTTGGATTCATGTATGCCCTCCCCCACTCTGCTCACTTTCTTTTCTTTCTTCCTTTCTCGAGAGCTCAACTGACATGTTAGTTTCAAAACCACTAATACACACGTTCACATACACACACCTTCAGCAGGATTCTTAAGATATTGCTTCCCATATGTAGCTCATAGATCAATTTAACTATACAGCACTATTCTTGGTTATCATCTCTCCTGAAACCATGTGGAATACTCATCTGCTCTAATCCTGGTCTATAGTATTTCCAAAGTACTTTACAAGCCTGGAGTAGCTGCCTCTAATGCCTCCCAGCAGTGGAGCTGGTAGCACACATGATATCTTAAATGTAACAATCAAAGGAGCACGCTGGATCTTGGTATTTCCGCTGGCTTGCAGATGTGCTGTGTCCAGATCCAAAATCTGTAATGTCAATTTTAGACAAAAGAAGCTTAAAACAGTCTCCCTGCCTTGTGTCAACAACGGGGCTAGAGGAAGGGAATGAGCCCTGATAGGGAGACTGTGTGTATTGTATATCAGTTATCTGACCCCTACAATAATTTTTGGGGGTGTGTGTGTCTGTGAGCAACCTTGCTCAAGATTTATGTAATAGAGGGCATTGTTTTATTAATCTTCGCCATGTGGAACTCTCCAGGTGCTAAGCTTTGATCTTCCTGCCCTCTGGTGCATTAAGTTCTCTAGTACTCATTGACAATGATGTTTGTGATTTAAAGCACTCTTTTTCCTTATTGCAGAGGGGGAAACAAAAAGGGTTCAGATAACTCCTTGAACCAGAGACCTTCGATCCCCTCCCTTGTTTGGTCTCCATTTGGTATAAAATTCACTCTGATTCTGTTTAGGAGAATTTGATCAGCACTCGAAGGAGTAAAAGAATATCTTTCTGAAACATTTTATGGCACATTAGATTACTGCTTGAAATGCCAGACTTGGCTGACTGGGGAAGCTTGGCCTTCATCAAAGCAGTGTGTGAAGATGGAAAGTAAAAGGCAATTTTCCATTTCTCTCCCTGCAGAGAAGGAAAAGGGGTAGAAGGGACAGAAATACAAACACTCAGAAATCCAGGTCTACCGTGAACCTAAGAGCACTAAGAACAAAATGTTGTGATTTATTCTAATAAAAAATAATCAAACAACCTGATAATTGTGTCTCAGTAAATACAGCATTATGTTGGAGGAAAATATTGAGAAACATAAGCTGGTTAAAGATAATCTCACATATACTAGTTGAGGACACAAACTCTGGTGTGAGAATGTCTGGTTCAAACTCCATTTCTCTGCTACTTATTAGTGTCAGGTTCCCATCTGTAAAATGGAGATAATGATAGTATCTACTCCCAGGTTACAGGTAAGATGGAATGAGCACTTACATAGGGACTGTATATCTGAGTGTTTAGTGAGCGTGTTTTGATATTTTACCCAAATCCGTTGACTACAATACTTGCAATTTTCAACATGGATAACTTTTACTTCTATTCTCACTTCTATTATTAAATAGTGATGACATCGTTGAGCTTTCTGGGCTGGCAGAGATCAAGACTGGATTCCTGTGAGGTTTGTAAACAGAGACCCTTTTTTATTGGGGTAGAGAATAGCTTCCAACCACATAGATTTGTTTAAGAACACTGTTACCAGAGGAAGAAATTAATGAAGAGGCACAGTGATATTCTGGGGCACAGAAGCCCTGTGGATCTGCAAGTCCATCCCTGTTTTCTCCCTTGCAGATAAGAATTTGGTTTTTTTCATCCCTCTCCATTCATAGAATTACAAAGGGTGCTCTTACCTCTAGTGCCACAGATTGACTTTGCCTCATCTTAAGCTCATATACATGGGATACATATTAGAAACTCTCTGTCTGGCTTTTTCACTAAGTACCAAATGTAAGGTTTATAATGCTTCTGCTAAATTAGTAGTTCTTTCTTTTTCATTGCTGTATATAATTTCATTGGATGAATGTCACGATTGATTTACTCATTCTGTTGTTTTCAGTTTTAGATCTTATAAATAAAACTTGGATACTAATTTAAGGGGTATTTAATAGTATTATCTACTAACAGTTTTCTAGAGATACACAGACTATTATTCTTGTTCACCCTGAAGCTGAATTGAATTTGGAAAGCTTTTATGTTCTCTGCGATTTTTTTTTCTTTTTGGTATTTACTTCCTAAGTCATACTGTCTTTTAAAGAAGGGTTTAATTTTTGTGACTTGGGTCAGTGCCAACCACCATTATTAATCATACTAGTTAACTGAATAGTATCTAATATGATCAGGAGACACATCATGCTGTTTTGTGAAACCACTGAGTGATTCCAGGTCTCCTTTAGTCTAATTCTAAAGAAATGCCAAGATAGTAAGATTCACATTTTTAAACTAGCGTATGAAAGACAAAAGAGATTTTTCTAGGGAAGTTTCTAAATCCACATTCATTTTGAGGAGATGAGTATGGGATGCTTTGAAGCCAATTCCACTGCTACAGGTGTCTCAGGATTCCATGGCTTGCTCCTCTAATAGGAGGCAAGTATAAGAGAGAGGGGGTGTCTCACCCTGGGACAGCCTTTGCTGGTCCTGCCCACCTCATCAACAGCCAGTGCTAAAGACGCAGGGCAACACAGTTGGAAATAAATGGAATAGTTTGGGCCTAAAGGTTAGGGTCTAGCAGCCCCGTCTCCCTCTTTCAATGTACAGATATGGAGAAGCAGACTTACAAGACTTTGCAGTGCTTGGATACAGGTCAAAGAGAGGAAAGGAAGGCAGTGAAGAATGCAGAAAGCCCCATTTTTTTTTTCTTCAGAAAAATTCACCTGCTGGGAATGCATTAGAGTAGGGTGACCACCAGTGCTGAGGGTTTTCCATGGGTGCAGGACTGTCACTGCTCACACTGGGAAAGTTCTAGGAAAACCAGGCTCTTGGGATAACAAAATGGATTTAGTAGATTACTCTGAGTTCTAGGCTGTGCTCTAGGGTAAAGTTTAATCAAGGAGTGGTAAACTTTGCTTAGCAGAAGGCCAGGCTGCCTTCATTTGAATGCAGAACTTAGGCATTCCTTTAGAAACTGAGCCTGGTCAAGTGTGCTTGCCCTGTTCAGAGTAGGGTGGCTGTGGGGATGTTCAGGGAGGTCTCCTCTAGCTAACCACTAGAGAAACTGAGGCTGGGAAAATTCTGGGTGCTTGAGGCATCATATCTAGTTTATGATGGACTGAATCTCTAGTACGATTTTTTTGAATTGCTCTTAGTCCACTGACCTTTAAAGTGTGGGCAGGGGACTCTTTAGTCAGATAACTCTGGTGTTTGTTAAAAATACCAGGAGATCCTGCCTTAGCCAGTGCACTGCTTTAAAGTGTACAGGAGAGGGCCTAGAAATGTGCATACTAAGTTCTCAGGTGATTCTTATGAATATATGGTCATTTAAGGCTTTCAACCCAGCTATAGTTCAGATGTTAAATGTCCCCCAAAGACTTGGTCTCTGGGGTGGTGCTCTTGGGAGGTGATGGGACCTTTAAGAGGTGAGGCCTGGTGCGAGGCTTTGAGGTCCTTCGGTGTGTGCCCTTCAAGAAGGTCATGGAACGACAGCCCCCTCCTCCCTCTCTTGTTTCCTGGCCACACAGTGAGCAGTTTTGCTCTACCAAGTGCTCCAGGCCATTTTATCTAGCACCTTCACCAGAGGATTAAAAGCAGTGAGCCTGCCTAATTATGGACTAGAACCTCTAAGACCATAAGACAAAATAAACCTTTTCTCTTTATAAGTTGATTATCTCAGGTGTTTGTTGTTGTGGTGGAAAAGTGGACTGACACTGTTGCAGGATTTTTACCTGAGTGGGTGCTGAAGACCACTTGTTTCTGTAATTTCTAAAACTTATTATTTATAATTTGGGTATTAGAATTTACTGCCTGTTTTAGTCAGCTTTTTCACTGCTTTGACTAAGAGATCCAATTGGAACAATTGTAGAGGAGGAAGAGTTTATTTGAGGGCTCACAGTTTCAGAGGTTTCAATTCCTGGCTCCATTCCTTGGGGCTCAAGGTGAGGCAGAACATCATGGTAGAAGAGTGTGGCAGAGGGAAGCAGCTCACATCATCAGGAAGCAGAGAGAGAGTCTCCACTCTCCAGATAAAAATATGTACCTCAAAGCCAGGCCTCAATTCCCACCTCCTCCAGCCACACCACACCACTTCAGTTACTACTCAGTTAATCACTATAAGAGGATTAAATCACTGATTGGGTTAAGACTGTTACAACCCAATCATTTCTCCTCTGAACCTTCTTGAACTATCTCACATGTGAGCTTTTGGGGGACGCCTCACATCCAAACCATAATACTGCCAGATATTCAACAGGGTAATTCAAAAGGCCCCAAATGTTGGGGAGCAGGCAGGCTATATGGACTAGTTCCTTCTGCTCACATGGTGCCCATCACAGGCTGCCTGGAGCTGGATTCTTATCTCACAGCTGGGAGGAGTGTGTCACCCATGCTGCCCTGGCTCAGCTGCAGAATTCATTCTCTGATATCATGAGCAGTGTCTTCTGTCACTGGAGTAGCAGTTTTATCCTTCCTGGGCAGAGACAGATGAGTCTTCCTGAGATTCTATTGAAAAACTCTGCCCTGATGTCCTGGGGTCTTTAATTCATCTCCTGTTGACCCCAGTGGGACTATGATGAGGCCAAGGGTGTGAACCAACTTGGTGTCACTTACATGACTTTTCTATTTTTTCCCTTTCCCTTTTTCCCTTTCCTTTTCTGTCACACAATTATCTTTGAGATGGTTGAGGGGGACAGGACATCTAAATGAAGATATCTTACCTTGTAATACCAGCTCTTTACATTTTTCTCTGAAAATACTCTACTGTATGATTCTGGGTTTGTTAATTTAAGTATTAATAAGTAGTAGCCATTGTGCTTAATTCTTCTACATTATCTTCTTTTGAATATAAAATTCTTAAAGTAATTAAAGTCATTACAGCTTATGCTATATATTGAGTGTGCTTCAGTTTCTTTAGGGCTGAGCTGATTAATATTTTTTATATACCCATTCACAAACCTTTCCTCATACCTCACCCTTGTCCCAGGCAAGTGAAACCAGACAAAACAGGCTTTGGACTTCCAGAGCCTCAGAAATTGACTGAGAATCATGTGTCTGCAGGGGAGTAATATCCACCTTCACTGAGGTTAGTGGATCTCCATGCTATTTTCTAAGCCAAGGAGAGTCCCATTCTGGTCTTCTCCACCATGGTTTCACACTTTTAGGATTAGCCCAGCCTTCTGCTTAGACTGAGCCTGAAGAGTTCAGTTGGATCTGACATGGCTTGGGTGGCCTGCAAAGGTGGGGTTGACCCTTCACTGAGGTTAGTGAAGTCATTCAAGACTGGTAGTGGCAGGCCTCATTGTCCAGCCTCATTGTTTAGCCACACCTGTTAAACTGCATATGTCTACATACAGACTTCTGAAATCCCATATTTCTTGAATAGTTAGATTTTTCAGTAGAAGGGAGGAAAACCTTTTGTGACCCCTCTTTAGTTGGGAATGTGCAGTCCCTAGCACAGTTCAGAGGTCTCTGTGGCCCAGTTGCTAGTCCTCATTGCTGCAGTAGGTATGGAATTCCTCCAGGTGGTGGGAGAAAGAAGAAAACAGAAAGGTGAGGATAAGTTTTAGACTGATGAGGCCTTATGGGTATTCGGCCACAACACTGGTCATAAAATAACCTTGGCCAGAATGGTGTCAAGGGCAGAGATTCCTCTCACCTAAAAAAAAAAAAAAAATAGCATGCGTGTTGCTATAGCCAATTGAGTATAGATCAAGCAGACCCACTGTTCTTCTCATTCTTGATAGGATCCTGCCCAGCTGCTGATTGAGCCACGTGGGTCATACTGAGGAGCTGGAAACTGGTGTCTGGCTCCTGATGCTGTGTCCTTACCCTCCATCATGAAAGCCTCCAGGACCCACAAGTGTAACAGAGCCAGCTCTGTTTTATTGTTCAGATCTCTGTCTAGAGTGAACCAATTTCTCTCTAGAGTAAACCACTCCTGACTAGATGAACTCACCCTCTGGGAACCTACTCCCTCAGCTGTACCTGCCTTTAGCTAGTGACATGTTTAATCAGTCAACTCTTGCTATTATTGAACAAACCACCCCCAGATATGGTATCATGAGTGACAAATATTTGTTCTCATGTTCACATGTCTGTAGGGGTAGCTAGAGTTGCTCACCTCCATGGGTTCCTTCTGGGCTCAGGCAGACTGGGCAATAGCCAACAGGAGTTATGGAAGCACATCATAACCAGCACACCATCACTCCCACTCACATTCTGTTAGCTAAATGAAGTCACAGCCAAAGCCTGACATCAGTGGAACTGGGAAATGTCTACCCATGCAGTGGGGGATGGAGTCATTGTTTGCTAGATGATACTTTCATCTACCATACTTGGTTTATTGGGATTTTCCTTTATTCTCTTCAATGACAGGGCAGTGATCCTGGCACTAAACCCTCTAGGTTTTCTCCAATGTATGTTTTTTGGCACCTTTGTCAAGAATCAGATGACTATAGATGTGTGGGCTTATCCCTGTGTGTTCTGTTCCATTGGCCTGTGTGTCTATTTTTATGCCAACACTATGTAGTTTTTGTTACTACAGCTCTGTAGTATAATTTGAAGTCAAGTACTGTGATGCCTTCAGCATTGCCCTCCCCCCCTTTTTTTTTGCTTAGAATTGGATTGGCTATTCTGGGTATTTTATTCTTTCAAATTCTTCCAAATGAATTTTAGGACTTCTTTTTCTTGTTCTGTGAAGAATTTCATAGTGTTTTGATGGGGAATGCCTTGAACCTGCATATGGCTTTTGACAATAAGGTCATTTTAACATTATTCTGCCTATCCATGAACATGGAGGTCTTTCCATCTTCTAGTGTCTTCTTTAGTTTCTTTCTTCAGTGTTCTATAGTTTTTATTGTAGAAGTCTTTCACCTCCTTGGTTAGATTTATTCTTAGGTTTGTTTTACTTTTTTGAAATTAATGTGAATGGGATTAATTCCCTGATTTCTTTTTCAGGAAATTTATCACTGGTGTATAGGAAAGCTATTGATTTTAGGATGTTGACTTTTAATCCTGTACTCATAAGATTTAGATGGCCTCCATATCTCTGGTAGATTATGGAGTGGGTCTGCCAGAAATACATGCATAATAAATATTACATGAGAGACTCGAATATACTCTGAATTTTTATTTAATTAATTAATTAATTAATTTATTTATTTATTTGTATTTTAGTTACAGACAGTGTCTCACCGATTTGCTTATTAGGCCCTCACTAAGTTGCTGAGGCTGCTTTGAACTGGTGATCCTCCTGCCTCAGCCTCCTGAGCCACTGGGATTATAGGCATGCTTCCCTGAAGTTTTATTTTTAGTGAAATTAGAGGTTTGTATAAGACACCGTATGTCTGAAAGAAATAGAAACTAGAGCTCTAAGACCTGTATTTGAATTTGATGAGGAGATGGCTCAACACTGGGATGACATTGCAACAATATGAGCTCCACAGCAGACATAGCTAGTTGACTCTAACTTTCCCCTCTGCTGGAAGAGAATGTGGTTTTAGATAAAATTTCAAAATAGCACAAAGCTCTACTGAATGGTAAGATGTTCATGGTGCCATTCCTGATTCAGGAACTTGTGGGTTGACTTGAAGGTGTGACAGTGTGACAGGTCCATGGGATTACAATTCTGGGAATGGTATTAGGCAGCACCAAACTCAGAGAGGGCTGGGCACAGATCCTAGGTCCACATAGTTCATAGTGCAATGAAGATGGGTAGTCAGACCAGCTGTGTTTGGTAACGAAGACACTTTCTGGTGCTGAGGAAATCAAATTTCCTTGAGATTAAGACAGTGACATAAAGTTATACCAGTAAATAGAGTTGGAGATCTGTTTCTTTAAAGCATCGTCCAGGCAATAACTTGCTGATTGTAAATCCAGGGGACATTTTAAAAGGAATACCAGTTTAGGGCAAAGTCCTGAGCTCCTAGAAATCAGAAATTATTTTATTTCAGTTTCCTTGAAGATGGTTACTTTTTGGTGGATCAGAAGGGATGCCACCTCTAGTGACTCAGAAGCTAGGGCATGTCTTAGGAGGTTAGGAGATACTCTTGAATCAACAGGTTTGGGTAAAAAAAAATGGAATGTGGAAGTACAGAAGAAGTAATAAAAAATCCAGGGAAGCAGTCAGTGAGAAGACTGAACAATAACAGCAACCTATAGAAGATGTTTGGTAGAGAACTTTGCTGTACATATTTGGGGTGCTTCTGTGGGTGTTATATGTATGACTGGAAAGTTCCCTCTTAAAGTGGCAGGAAGACATTCTTTCTAGCCATTTGAGAGGTGCTAACTCAGGGGAGAAGTCCAATAGAAGAAAAGAGAATGGGGTTGGACTATGGAGGGAGGACTTGACTTTCCAATTAGGCCAGGAATAAAAATATTGTTGATTTTGACCCCAGATCCTAGGCTGAAGAAAGTATAAAAATGCCTTATCCACCATTTGGGGCACCAATAGACGTCAATAGCTATAGGTCTAAGATCTAATATGGGGGGTCAGGGACTGTTCTTTTTCTGCCATTCCTGGTATTACCAGTGCCCACCTCATTGCTTAGTGAGTGACAGGCACTCAATAAGTACCTGTTGCTTTGCATGAAAAAATTCTGAAAAATTGGTCCAAGATATAAGATAGTTTGTGTTGGGGGAGGAGGTAGGATTATTTCTTATAAGAGAAAAGAACAAATATGACCCAAGTCTAGGCTGCTATGCATTACTGGGAGGACTGGGGAGGGTATCCCTCACACTGAATTTTTAGCACGTAGGACTAAGGCTCCCTGGGAAAGGGGCAGAAAAATTACTAGAGAACTTTATTTAAAATCTGGCTATTTCTCTACCCAACTTGAAGGAAGTTTTGGTCTGGGTGGAAAACTTCACAATGGACTTTTTTACTTTGCTGGGGAGAAGGCACAGGGGATTCCAGCCTAAGGCACATTGTGTCTGAGTTTGGTTTTTGACTAGAGTGAATGGATGGGGTATACAACATAATCTGTTCATGCAGATCTATAGGCACAGGTCTGTCTCCTTCTAGAAAAGAGAAAGCCAGGTAGAAAAGTTGTCTGTACCAAAGCATTAGGCATCCAAGAAGAAAGAGTTTATGTCTAATGCTCAGGTTGCCATCCCTGAGGTTTGTCTTCTGGCTCTGTCTGCTTCAGATTGATCTCTAAGTACTAAACTAGAAGAAGTTTTTCAATTTAGCATTTTAGGATATGTTGGGACCAAGAATCTTTCTCCTTTGGGGTCTATATGGAACTTGTGTCCTTAAAAGGAAAGTCAGAAGCATTCTTTTCATTGCTTCTCTGGACACAGGATGTGGTTTTAGTTGCCTTGAGCACTTAAGCTAACATGCAACAGTAGTGTGTCACAGACACTAGTGGATGGTGGGGAAGAGGCAGTGTCTTGGCACAGTTGGCTGAAATTTGGCAGATACTAGGAAGCCTGCAGAAGCTACAGTGTCTGGCAGGGAACAATGATGGACAGTGGATGGTGGTACCCTGTAGAACAACTAGGACTCCCAGGGAGTGCCTTTGTGGGCAGTCATAGCTTTAGTGGTAGATGTCACCAATGGATGGAGGGAGAGAAAAGAAATGGCAGATGCCATGTAGTAGCCAAAAAGGCTGATTTATGATCAGATTTATGGACTCCTGTAAATAACCAGCAGTGGCAGGAGTTATGAACAGCGAATTCTAGTCAGTGCATTTATAGGTGGAAAGCAGATCAGCAACAGTGTAAATTTGTTTCCCACTGAAACGCTGGTTTGATGTGACTTGGCACATCTAGGTCCAAGAAAGTTAGCAAGGTCATGGAATCTTCTCTGAAGGACAAATAGGCCTTAAAGCTTAGAATCCACTTCGGTTAAGAAATGACCACTGATTATCTAGGGTAGAAGTTGGAAGTGGGTCTGTTTTCTAACTTCTGAAATCTGTTCCCAGCTCTTCATTGGGTAGCTTTTTGTCCCTGAGGAAGTTACAAAATTTCCCGGGAGTTTCCTTTTCTTTTTTTGGGAGTATAGTACCACTCCTAACAGTTTCTTTTCTCTTTTGGGAGAAGGGATAAGGATCATGTGATACAATAAAAAGGAAACCTAAGAATAGTCCCTAAGTAGAAACATCACTTAAAAATGTATCATTCATAATCATAAAAGTTGATCATAAAAGTTGATCATAATAATGATCAACTCGTTCAACAATTATTTATTGAGCATCCATTATGTACCAGATATCAGCAAAGTAAGAAGCAAAGTCTTCATTAGAGAGAGGAGGGGATGGAGAGATTAAAGGTTTGAGGGGGGAAGAGAAGTTATGAACTAGTCACTACATCATGGGAGAATGCATTGATTAGGAAGACACAGGCTTCCCGGACACCAGAGGGACCTGACAATTCCTCCTTAAAAGATTGAAAAATTTCCTAACAGGTGCACTGTGGGTTTCAAGTCCTCATTTTATTTTAAGCAGGTGAACCACTTCTTCAAAGAAATCCTAGAGAGGTAGCTGTAGAGATAGTAAAGAGAAGCTCTAGCTGAAGTAGCTGTGACCTCTTACAAACAGGAGTCCTCTGTAAATGTCTTCCTTGTTCCTCAGGGGCGTCTCCCCAGATCTAGGGAACACAATTTGAAAACTGCTGTTAAGAAGTTCAGCTCGATGAAACCTCAGTCATCAAAGCAGAAAGGAAACTCCAGATCTAGAATTCTACTTAACATTCAGATTTGTGAACAACCCAGTCTTCTGTACACTTACATGTGAGTTTTATGGAGGTTGCAAAAAGCAAAGAAAACCCAAGAATCATTTTGATATGAAATGTTTTGTGGCACTGCCATTTTAAAAATAGAATTATTTCAATGACTTCATCACTTATTACCTCAATAGTGCTGCGTAACAAACCGCCCCCAAGCTCAGGGGCTTAATTCAATGATATCTTATGTTGTGCTCATGTTACGTGGGTTGACAGGGATGGCTCTAAAGAGGATGTAAATCTGCAGGTCATCTGGGTGGTTTTTTCTCTTTGGTTACATGCTAGCATCCACACTATCCAGGATAGGTTCTTATGGTGTGACAGACCAAAGAATAAGATGAAAGGCATAGCACATTTAAAGGCATCTTCTCATGTCTTATCTACTAACTTCACAGTGACCAAAGCAAGTCATGTGGTCTAGGAAAAAGTCAAAGGGCAGGGAAGTGTTCTGTGCCTGTAATGAGGTCATGGTATAAGGGAGTGCAGAAGTGAGACCAATAATTCAGTCCCCCACAGTACTCATGTAGCACAGCATAATCAGTAGCAGGGAGAATGGCATTCCTTGCCTCTCTGCCTGGACTGCAGCCCAACTTCTATATGTCAAGGAATCCAGAGAATCCAGACCTGTGTGGGCACTTGGTTTCCATGCATCAGAGGCAGCACCTGTTGGATGTAAGGGCAGTGACCAGCAAAGTTGATGGTGCTTGGTAAAAGGCACTATGCAGTATGTTCTGGAAACTGTGTCAAGGGTCAACAAGCAGTTTAGTGTATCAGAGGTTTCAGCAGCAGGCCTTGGTAAGAGCAGAAGAGAAAGATAAGGCCAGGTCTTGGCTAATAGGGCTTGTAAGAGCATGTGATGAAGCATCCTCATAGACTCCTAGAAACAAGTCAGGGGGACTTTGGGAGGAAGTCAGAGATGGTTGATTGCTATTAATGCAACAATATATATTCCAGCAAGTTGATGTGCCTTGAGGAAACTCATTTCCAACAATTTGAAATAGAATCTCAGTGAACCTTGACACATCTGGTTCAACGTTCTACTGCATACCATTGCAGATAAGTCATTCAGTGTCCTTGTGAGCACCTTCCATGACAGGACTCACTCCCACCAGGCAGCTCATCCAGCTTTAGATGCCAACATTGACAATGACTTTCTAAGCATGCAACATGCAGGACAAGAATGTATGAAACCAGATACTAGGGAGGTAAAAGCCCAGAATGAGAGGTTTGTGAAACATTACTAATTTAGAGAAGAGGTTCTTTTCATGGTGTTCAGAGGGGAAACAAGGGAAAGATAACTGACAGAAGATAGAAAGAATGGGAACCATTCTCTTTTTCTTTTCTGTTCTTTATCATTTTGAAAATTAATTGATGTGGTTCAAAAGGAATGAAACTTGAAGGGGAGGAAATAAGAGCACACTTCACTACGTGTAAATGGTCATATCTGTGAGGACCCAGGGTCGAGAGGGGTTCTACTCTAGTGGACAAATTGAATCTGAGACCCAGATAAGTTTATTAGCTTAGTTCAGTTCTACTCTAATAAGCCCATTTTAAGACCTGATAAAAAGTTGATGACGAGTCCAGGGTTGAAGTTTGCAGGTGGTTTACATAGTTAACTTTGCCTGTAATGTTTAATTTGTAGGAGCCAAAACTGCTCTCAGGTTGTTTCAACACCACCACCAAGGTCAGTTGTCAAATCGGTCAAGGCGGTGGGAACTAGTCAGACTGGTTATTTAACTGCTTGTGTATAACCAACCAAAAGAATAATAGCTATCACCAAAGTTTAAAGGCTGAATTTTAGGGTTTTCAACAAGCTGTGTTGACATGTATCTACAACCTTAATGTGCAAACCACTTCAAGCAGAATGAGTTTTAAAAGCTGTAAATTAGAATCATATTTCTTTTGTGAGTCCTTGAAACCTTTGCAAAGCAAATAAATCAGTCAGATCATCCCCTATTGAGAATCCAAAATTTCTTCAGGAAATTCAGAGCTCAAAAAGAAGTTAAAACAGAAACTGAAAATGTGGTTTTGGACTACTGATTTTACTGCCTGTCTGGGCGTATGACACACTTTGTTGTTCAATGTCATTACACACCCTTTCTCTTAAACCTTTCTTCTTAACATCTGGGTTCAAATCCAGCTGGCATGCTGGTCAACTGTTGCTGAACTTTCCTGGGAGATCCTTCATGTGGTGATGCTACCTTGGGGTGGCAGTCTGGCCAGAGTGGAGTAATATGAATGCTTGTGGTTTCTAATGGTAATAGTCTGGCTCCCAGGAGGGATACAGCCTTACAAAAGTGTGCCACAACTAAGGCCTCTTTAAAACAAAAAAGAAATAATAATTTTGTTGATAAACCCTTAGCCACACTAACGAAGAGAAGGAGAGAGAAAACTCAAATTATGAAAACTCATGATGAAAAAGGAAATATCACAACAGACACTATTGAAATACAAAACATAATTAGAAACTATTTTGAAAATTTATACTCCAACAAAATAGAAAATGTTGAAGACATCAACAGGTTTCTAGAGGCATATGAGCCACCCAAACTGAATCTGCAGGACATACACAACTTAAATAGATCAATTTCAAGCAATGAAATAGAAGAAGTCATCAAAAGCCTACCAACAAAGAAAAGTCCAGGACCAGATGGATTCACAGCCGAGTTCTACGAGACCTTCAAAGAAGAGCTCATTCCAATATTCCTCAAAGTATTTCATGAAATAGAGGAGGAGGGAACCCTTCCAAACTCATTCCGTGAAGCTAATATCACCCTGATACCAAAATTAGAGAAGGACACATCAAGGAAAGAAAATTTCAGACCAATATCCCTGATGAACATAAATGCAAAAATTCTTAACAAAATTTTAGTGAATCACATACAAAAACATATTAAAAAGGTAGTGCACCATGATCAAGTGAGTTTCACCCCAAGGAGGCAAGATTGGTTCAACACCCAGAAATCAATAAATGTAATTCACCACATCAATAGACTTAAAGTTAAGAACCACATGATTATTTCAATAGATGCAGAAAAAGCATTTGATAAAATACAGTACCCTTTCATACTCAAAATGCTAGAAAAAATAGGGATAGAAGGAATGTTCCTTAACATTGTAAAGACTATCTATGCTAAGCCCACAGCTAACATCATCCTAAATGGAGAAAAATTGAAAGTATTTTCCCCCTGAAAACTGGAACAAGGCAGGGATGCCCTCTTTCACCACTTCTATTCAACATTGTTCTTGAAGCGCCAGCCAGAGCAATTAGACAGACCAAAGAAATTAAAGGGATACAAATAGGAAAAGAAGAGCTTAAGCTATCCCTATTTGCTGATGACATGATGCTGTATTTAGAG